>JBBPBP010000002.1:8468681-8504993 GCA_037974735.1 Cicer chorassanicum
GTGTAGATTATTCTTTTACAATATAAATTTGAAGAATATTTACTTAAAATTATATTTTTAATATACTTTTTATATACTCAGAGACTTAGTTAATTTTTTGAGAAAATAAAAAACAAATATTTTAAAATGTTTTAAGATATAAACTAAACTACTTCTTAAAAAAAATCAAAAGAGTTTGATTTTCATGTATAATCGGTGTACAAAATTTTATTTCGTTAGTAATCATAATCAATTAACTATGTGACTTTAAAACTATTTAAGATAAGTAATTTATGATAAAAATCAAATATTTCTAATGATTTAAAAATTATGATTAATTGATATTGTAAAAATTATTTACATTCACTAAATGATGTACACATTAAATTTTAGTATATATCAAATTATTATCCATTGACATCCTTACGATGCAAAGATAATATCATATAAAATATCTTTTAGAACAGCGTCTCCAAACATTGGTGAAGCTTTGCAGGGACATACGGCGGTCACAGCGACACCAATGTCCCCAACAATTTTTTTTAAATAAAATTAATCTATAAAATAATTACAAAAAATATTAATTAAAAAAAATACACTTCATCTTTTAACTTAAATTTCAATTGTAAGTGTTTTGAGTTTCATTTAGAGATATAAAAATAAAACCAAATAAACTCAAAAAAAAAATTGAAATAACAAAATTGATTTTGTTTTATGTTAATTTGAGTATGATTTCACTTTATTTAAAACCGATGACCACAGTATGAATAAAATCATTAAATTATACCAATAATATTATCTTAAATATGTATTGTATTTAAAGATTTTTTTAATCATTTACATATTATTTTTCATTATAATTAAAATAAGTATCTTAATTTTTATTAAGGTCAACTGACTAAATATAACTAAATCAACATGTTATTAATTAGTTTGGATTCAATTTTGTGAGAAAAATTATAAAAACTCAACCAAATCAATGTGTAGTATCCATAACTCCGTCTCTCATAAACATACGTAACTTTCTATCCAACTTATCATCTTTTTGTAGTTGCTTTTCCAAAAATATTTACGTGTTTACGTTGCAAATTTATAACCTAAATTTCTAATATACAATAAAATACTATATTTAATTTATCGATTAACATTTTAAAAATTTACCCCTAAATACTGCTGTCTCCAAAGATTCATAATATAATTAGTTATTTTTAAAACTTCCATAGATACCATTAGCGCATGCTGTTTAAGAATTTATATATATATATATATATATATATATATATATATATATATATATATATATATATATATATATATATATATACACTAAAAATTAGAGTTTAATTTTCAAACATCTAATATGTAAAAACTCCTTATACTATTGGTTTATATAAACAAAATTAATTTCTTTTGTATAATTCTTATTTATTAGCTTATTTATAATTCAATTTAGAAATTATAAATATTTAACTTTTTGTTGCTTAAGCATATTTTGCCGAGGAAGAGTGGTGAGTGGTGACCGTACCGAAAAGGCTCAAAACGCATCGTTTAGTTCAATCCCTTTCTTTCTTTCGTTCTCTCTCTGCTTCTTTCGCTTCTTTCTGTGTCTCCTCGTAATATTTTCTTATTATAAATACACTGAAAAATCAAAAAAAAAAAAAAAAGACGAATATCACTGCATAGTGCTCCCTCCTTGAATCAAAATTCGCATTGCAGCGCGTGATTCACACTCGACGCGTTCTTCACAAATTCGAATTTTCCAGGGCAACATCATTACTCTCTCAATCTTCGAAATTCCAATCCAAAAACCCAACCACATCACTGTATATACTTCTGCAAACTCAATTATATTCATTCATGGCACTTATATGAATAATAATAATGTTATTTATTTTATTTTGCAATTTCGATACTTAATTTTTATTTGAATTTTCAGGGATTGCTGTTTGTTTTTATTTATTATTATTATTGGCGTATGTGTTGGATTTTCTGTGGATATTTTCACTGTGTGTTTGTTCTGATTGGTTTATATTGTTGTGAAACTTTGGCACATTGAATTTAGGGTTCTGGTTTTTAATGTTGCAGATGAATGTGTGATGGATTCTCCTGAGGTTCAGGGTTTCAGTTTTGCAGAGGAGAGTTTTGGAGTATTGGAGACTGCTTCTCTGGTTGAATCTGTCACTCATTCATGAGGTTTTTATTTTTTTTAATTACTATGCTCTTTGGATTTTCAGTTTGATTGGTGATGAATGGAATTTGATTTTAATTTTATCTATGGTAGAATTGTTTCACATGATTTAAAAATCTGAGTATATTTTCATTTATTAAGATATATTATATCTAATGCTGCAGATATTATTCCATTATATGTTTGTTTTGTTTGTGTGTGAGCGATTTTCGAAATGTGAACGTTGATGAGTGGCTGACATTGTTCTTTGTTGCTTTATTGCTTCTGTTTGGTTATCCTTTCTCTTTATAGTCATTTTCATGTTCTATGTTCACTGTTCAGATCTTGGTGTTTAAAGAGAGATTCTGAATAGGTGTTCTTTTCAGAATTGTTTTGTATTAGATGGGGCAGTATGCAGCTGGGTGATATTTGCTTTGTTTAACATGATATTTGAAGGACAGATAGCTTTAGGTCATAAGTTATTTGAAAAATTGAGGTGTTTATGTTAGTGATCTGTTGTATTTGCAAATTCTACTAATATAAGAGTCGCTCTTACAATTACATAAGACCTGGTTTTTAACTATTAAAGCATAATTGAGGTAAACTCATGGGACCGATTTAAAGTTGCATCATTGGAGGGAAAAGTTGCTAAAATTCTTAAAACTGGTTGTGGCATTATTGGGCTTCGAAAAGTAAGTTAAGAATTAAAAATTGGTTCTACCATTGGAGATGCTCTTACTACCAATTATCACTTTCTCCAGACATGTGACATTGACATGCTAGAAGACGGATGTGTAATGAAAAATGGCCATCTGAATCAGAATACTAAATTGGAAGCTTAAAAACAGGTGCTTGGCGGTTCATCTAAATGAAAGTTAATAGTGATTTGTGAATTTGAAATTGGATATCTTAATCATACTTTCATTGAGTTACGTATGTCTTGAAGAGATGGCTGAGAATTACTGAATCATGTATCCCATAGGTGGTGTAAAGAAAACAAAATGACAGAGAAAAGGAAAAGTTCACCTGCAATTTAATTGACATTGCAGACTTTTGAAAGCAGTTAATTTCTTCTTCATATTTTTATAGACGAATCATGTACTTATTCTAAAGGACTTTTTGGTGCTTTTAGGCGATGATTTATAAATAGTTGTAGCTTAGAATTGAAATTAAGAGAAGAGAGAGGGGGGAGGGGAGGGATGTTGTCCTGTCTTTTTTATGCATGCTTATTTCATTAATTAATGTGATTTACTCTGTATTTCCTCAAAGCAACTAGAGCAGGCTTACCACCTTACCCTCTTATGCTTAGGAACTGCGTGTTATGTGGTATGGTAGGATTTGGGATGGAGGAATGCCTCCCATGAGCCGCTAGCCCATGTTCATTTAAGAATGGCATGCAAATTTGTAATCAACGTCACTATTGCCTTCCCCTATGGCCCTATGCTTACTGACACAAAAATGTAATCAATTAAACACAATACCAATTTTCCCTATCACAGACTCTAATCATAGAGCCAATGAGCTATGTCTCCAGAAGTCGGCACTATACACTTGACACCTATGTCTCCTATTGAGATTATGCCTCTTCAGACGAAAACCCTAACTCTAACACACAATGTTATTTGTCTTGGTGGATAGATAAAAGCCTTGTTTTCCTTTGAAATATTATTTTTAATTATTTCTATGCTCTTTAGGATGTTATTTATCTTTAGTACTAGCAGCTTGTGATTTTAAATGCACCTCAGTCACGTCACTTTGTCAATTGCTTAATTTTAAGATAAATTAAAATTTGTGGAGTGGTTTGGGGTGAGGGTGAGTTGGTGGGAATGGGATGAAAGGGTGGTAATTATCATCTTGTTTTTCTGGAGACATTGGAATCACGATAAACAAGAAAATCAAAGATAATCTTGCTTTTGTTTTATATGGTATCCTTTATTGATAAATGAATTCAAGGTCAGAATATTGGCTATTTTCTGGTTGTTGCTTTTCTATCTAACCATTTATGTAATAATTGTCTTTTGATTTTACTATCACTATTTTGTAAATTGTAGGGTTCTATTTTGAGATTGGTGCTTTATATGATCCTGTGATGTTTCGCAGGGATATGGCTTTGCAGAAGTATGTTCCTTCTGGTGATGCACCTACTGTTAATTTGAAACATTTGAGTTTCTCTCGCAAGGTCCCTGAGAAAACTCAGCCTGATGTGGCAAATCAGAATCATGACATGGATGTGGATGTTGATCTTAGGGAAGTATATTTTCTCATTATGCACTTCCTTTCTGCTGGGCCATGTCATAAAACTTATTTACAGTTTTGGAATGAGCTTCGGGAGAATCAACTTTTGCCTAGAAGGTATCATGCTTGGTATTCAAGGAGTGGGGCATGTAGTGGAGATGTAGACGATGATGGTCAATCATTCCCTTTAAGTTACAATAAGTTGGTGGAGAGGTATTTACAATGTTTTAATTTAGTGCGTTATCTGTTGATGACTGTGTTTACCTTTTTAAGGTCTGCAAAGTTCATCAGCACAGGTCCATTTTCTCATTCATTTTTATCACCTTTTTCCTAGTTGTGTTTAACAGTATGGTTGTTTGGTTGCTAGTTATGGGCTGTAACTAGTGAACAAATTAGGATGCAACTATTTTAATGTATCGTTTTCCATTGTGATATTTTCATTGATGTTGTAATTAACTATTATATAGGTATCCTCATGTTGGAAAGGATCACTTGGTAAAGCTTTTGAAGCAATTGTTATTAAATACAACCTCCCTGTCACCAGGCACGAGTACTGGAAATGCTCCAAATGCAGCTGATGTACCTACTCTTTTGGGAAGGGGATCGTTTTCACTTCTCAGCTGTACGTGTAATTTATCTATGCATTAATTATTATGACTTTGAACACTTTAGGTTGCTCTTATTACTGTGCTTTTAATTGAATTAGCTTTGCCTTTCTGTATATGTATTTATTATATTTTTTTTCTACTATAGATGACAGGGATAAAATGAATGATGAAGTCAAACCACCTCCTCCTTATATGCGCTGGCCTCATATGAAAGCCAATCAGGTTCACGGGCTTCATTTGAGGGAAATCGGGGGTGGTTTTTCAAGACACCACCGTGCACCATCTATACGTGCTGCATGCTATGCCATTGCAAAACCTTCTACTATGGTGCAGAAGATGCAAAATATCAAGAGAATAAGAGGGCACCGTAATGCTGTTTATTGTGGTAGGTTATTCTATATATACAAAGTATTTAGACCGTTTGTGTAAATTTTAGTTTACTTTGTTTACATGTTTATATTGAATGGTTATAATAGACAATTATCGGGGAGGGCTCTATTATTTATTTTAAATACTGGGAACAGTTAGTTGAAAATGAGATGACTGATACTAGAGTAAGTCCCTTTCAAAGCCGAGTGCGAAGCATGGGATGCTGATTTATAGTAGAGAGTAGATACTCTTCAAGCTTGGCTTTTTAATAATGGGCTGTCCTATTCATCAAGATTTATCAAAGCAACAGCTGCGCCATCAAATACACCCTTTGGAAGTAGAAAAGAAACTTCATGGGGGGAAGAATAAAGGAATGCTCATGAAAGTAATAAAAGAGTATTTAAATTCTCTGCAATGTTCTAGGGGTCATGTAGGTGAGGGAGTGACACAATCAGGTTAGTCCTTGATCGTGTCTATTTTTCTAACATTACTACATTGGTACTTCAAAAGATCCAAATTGAATTGAAGAACTCCCAAAGTTATAGTTTGTGCCCAAAATTTGAAAGGAGTTAAGAAGATTCAATGATGTAGAGCTTTGTAGTCAGTTGTGGCCGTCGCGGCGGCCCTGCGCTACGCAAAACGGTGTTGTGGCGTGGATTAGGGTTGCGGCCCTAGCGGTGTTCTTCGTGGGTGGGAGAAGACGAATTCACGCAGGGAAGAAACGCTACAGTTATTTAAGGGGAGGATAAAATTATTAAAATATTCTCAAAAATAAAAGACATCAAACCCTAAGGAACTTGGAAAATCTAGACTGCACCGATGGTGCCCATTTCCAGTCTTTGGATATCACAAATTGAATCTTCTCCCTCAAAATAGCCAGAGCGGAACAAGAAAGGAGAAGCCAAAAGCACAATCCTATGACATGGCAGTTTGGGGGCAAAGGACACCCATAAAGGAGAAAGCATTTTACGCCAAATACCCTATTAAACTGATTAAACATGATGTGACACAATCATAAGATGAACATAAATGTCCTGAATTAACACGACAGGAGAAGCTCCCCCCTACTTTCAAATATGTAGGATATTCTATGTTAACTCAATTACTGTACCTTTCCAAGATGAGATATATTCATGCTGCGTGGGTCTTGCTGTGAGTATTATTTCCGTTGCTGTTTTTCTTGGATTTTTCTGTGTTTTTGGAGGTAGGCAGCTTAAAAATGTCATTCAACTGAGTTTGTTCTATACTACAGCTATATTTGATCGGTCAGGAAGATATGTTATTACTGGTTCAGATGATCGACTCGTAAAAATTTGGTCAATGGAAACTGCATATAGTTTGGCCAGTTGCCGTGGACACGAAGTGAGTATCTTTTAGTACTTCAAACATGTTTTCTCCTCTTCGTTTAGATTTGCATTGCTTTAATATTTGCTGACCATTAGATTGAATTACATACTATATTTGATAGGGTGACATTACTGACTTGGCTGTGAGTTCCAACAATGCTTTAGTTGCATCCTCATCAAATGACTGTATTATTCGAGTTGTAAGCTTTCATGTGATGAAGTCAACAATTTTCTTGTATCTTCTCTCCCTTCTCCTTGGAATTTTTTGGTGTTTTATATTTGACTATTTGGTTTTCATAGTGGCGCTTGCCAGATGGCTTACCAATATCAGTTTTGCGGGGACATACTGGAGCTGTTACAGCCATAGCCTTTAGTCCCAGACCTAATGCTGTTTATCAGCTTTTATCGTAAGTCTTGTGTTATTGAAGAAATTGAAAAGGAGTTTTATAATAGACTTATGCTTAGCTGTGTGAATGCATGTCGAATCAGAAAATGCATATTATGCAATAGTTTCATTCTATTTTACAAATATTCTTAGTAATATTTTAGGTACCAATCCAGTCATGAGGTTTAATTAAGTCCCAGTTGGTAATCATAAATAACCATCATCTAAATATATATTGTTTGCTGGATATAACATGGGAGATTTCTCAAACCACGAGACGGGCAAATATGCACTCTATATCACTCAGATATTATTGCACACAGTTATGTTTGTATTGAATCTTGATGATTGATTCTTCTGTTTTTCCTTTAAATTTAGGAGTGCAATATATTTGTCTATGAAATATTAAGCGGCAACTTCATTATAAATTCACAAGTTACTTCAATTAGTTTATGAGAGATCATCTATGAGAGTTGGATTGATGCATCAATTCATTAAGTGGGAATTTGATTTCTTCTATTTGTTGGTTTCTTGAACCGATGCTATGCTGTGTGATTATGACACTAAGAAAATTTCCCTTACTGATGGATTTATGTTGCTATAGGTTTTGCATGCATTTACCTTCTAAAGTGATTTCTGTGGATGACCCTTTTGCTTACGCAGTCCAGGTTTTCTGTTTTAAATTAACTTCATGATTTTTATTTTATTTGCAGTTCCTCTGACGATGGAACTTGTAGGATATGGGATGCAAGGCATACCCAGTCAAGTGCAAGATTATATGTTCCAAGGCCTTCTGATTCTGTTGGTTAGTTGATTCTTTTGTTAGCTATGACTGTGTTACTTCTTCTTGGTGAAAAGAACTAACTTGGTATAACTTGTTGGCTTCAGGAAGGAGCAGTGGCCCATCCTCAAATGCAATGCCACAGAGCCATCAAATTTTTTGCTGTGCATTTAATGCTAATGGAACTGTCTTTGTCACTGGTAGCTCTGATAATCTTGCGAGGGTATATTTATAAATATGTAGTTCTTCCTCATAGTTATAGAGATGCATTGATATATTCTGTACACTTTATTTTTGAAAGTAAATGTAGCTTCTATTTGCTTTTGTAGAAAATAGCCATCGATTTTTACATTTTAGTTCTTTCCGTTTCTTTTGATTTTCTGCTGTGTGCTTGTGAATTGTGATGATCTGATGAAAAAATAACCTCAAAAGACTGAAGATGGATTATGCTTCTCCAAACTAAAATCTTCTTCCATATCTGTTCAAGCCTTTTATACGAAATCATAGTCCATATTCAATCACTTCAAATATTTATTGTTTAGTACTTATTGGAAAAACCCCAAGTCCCACATAGAATAGAGATAAGGTATGAAATATGTTTATAAAGAGAGATTCCCCTCACCTTACAAGCTGATTTTGTATGGATGACTAGGCCTAGGCCCAATATATAAACCTAATGCGGCATTGAAGTCTATCCATCCGGGCCACGCACCAAGTCAAACAATGTTGCACGTGAAAGTGTATTGGAAAAACTCAAGTCCCATGTAGAATAAAGATAAAACCCGAAATATGTTTATAAGGAAAGACACCCCTCACCTTACAAGTCGATTTGGTAAGGATTTGTTTGACCCAATATAAAAGCAGAATAGTACTCGTTGATTTTTGGTCTCTTCATCAATTAATGGTTATCTCCTGTCAGTTGGTGACAACCTTCTAGGACTTAACCATTTTCTGACCACCCTGATATCGTCAATGACCATTTTTGTATAGTTGTCAAATGCTAACAATACATTTATCATTTATCGGCTATTAAAATCTTTATGGACCCTAAAACTTGCTCTGTAAACAGTTTCTGAGATTTTAGATAATTTTCAACATATTAGACTATCTAGCTGTAATGAGACACATTGCTAGCTTCTAAATCAAAGTTATCGATAGCATGCTATAGAGGCGGAGCAAAGTGACTGGTGGCCGCTATTTGAAGACTGTATCTGAGAAATTTAAAGTCGGTACTGTCGCGGCCTTTATGGCTTCCATACCGCAGCCTGTCGTGGCCACGGCGGCTGCCAATGTTTTCAGAGTAAAAACCTGTGTTTAGGGATATTTTCGGTATTTTCATGTAATATAAGGGTTTACAAGAATAAAACCTTGTGCAGCCTTTTTGTCGTTTCTGAAATTTGAACGCAGCCATGCAATCCCAGGATTCCCAGCCTCCTCTGTGACCCTGCCTCCTCTCTGGTGACCTCTTCTGTGACCCAACCTTCTGTGTGTTTTTTCGCTCTGTTTTTTTATTAAAAAATAGCTCCTCAAAAGTTAATTAGCTGTGTTTTTTATGCATAACCACACACACACGCAGTCCACAAAAAAAAAAAAGCTCTTCAAAGCTTCTTTTGCATTGGTTAAACCCACTGGTACATCGACATAGCATGGCAGGGGAACAATTTGAATTGTTTGAACAATAAGAAGAGGGTGACCAGGACCTATGACATCTTGAGTATTTGTTATTTTTAAATATTTAATATGTACATTGTACTAATTATTTAATATGTTCAAAACAAATTTTGAATAGAGGTCATCCCGCTATGCACTATCCTGTGATAGTGTAAAAGGTTTTGTTTTGAGGGTAAAATAATGAAAACCAAACATGCACTAAATTTGTTGAAATGGATTTCCTGCTTCACAGTCTTCAGAGCTAACTAAAGGTTTTGCAGGTCTGGAATGCTTGTAAACTTAGTATGGAAGATGCTGACCAACCAAATCATGAGATAGATGTACTGTCTGGTCATGAAAATGATGTAAACTATGTGCAATTTAGGTTAGTATTTTCTGCACGATATAATCTTTATTAATAGAAGAAAGTTTTACAGACTGATGTTTTCACTGCCTCTTTTTGCAGTGGATGTGCAGTAGCATCTCGATTTTCCACAACAGAAACTTGGAAGGAGGAAAATATTCCCAAATTCAAGAATTCCTGGTGTGTGTGAAGTAGCATCTGGAATGATCTAACTCCTATCACCTCCTTTCCTTTGCTTCTTGCGAGAAATGTCATATACCTAGTTCTCAATGCTTCTGCTATCTGATATATCTAAATGGAATATTTCCAGGTTGAATCATGACAACATAGTCACCTGCTCTCGTGACGGTAGTGCTATTATATGGATTCCGAAATCACGCAGATCACATGTAAGTCTGCCAAATATATTCTCCTTCTACATATGCTTTCAACTGCACCCCCCAAAAAAAAGCAAGAGTTATTTTCCTACTTTAGTATTGATATTGCAAAATATTAATTTGGTTATTTAACAATGATTTTTTAAATTTATTTTAATTTGTTAAATTTATTCCATTTAGGGAAAAAGTGGTCGCTGGACTCGGGCATATCATCTCAGAGTTCCACCTCCACCTATGCCTCCGCAACCTCAGAGAGGTGGTCCACGCCAGAGAATTCTACCAACTCCACGTGGTGTAAATATGATTGTTTGGAGCCTAGACAACCGTTTTGTCCTTGCAGCTATCATGGGTAAGTTGGTTGTTTTCTTCATGTCTTGATCCCGTCTTTTTGTTCACTCTTGGTGTCTTGAGATGAGATGGTCAATACTAAATAGTGAATACAGAAAACAAAAAGTCTCTCTGCAATCGTTCAACTCTCCTACACTGAAATTCCCAACCAAATCAGGAGTCACTTACTATTTCTCCTTCTTAACTATTATTTTGCGTATCCTCTGATCAATTAACCGTCTACTAGACAGTTACTAATCCTTCCTATTACCTATTAACTGTCAGCTAGACAGTTACTGTTATTACCAATTCATGTCGTTCTAATCTTCTGTTCAGCTTTCTGCTTAAAATAGGAGGACCAAAACTGCAATTAAACCTAATTTAAAATACTTAACTTAAATATAAATCGTCCAATTTTGATTGAACGGTCACCGTTGTCTGACTGTATAAATGTGAACACTCCTGATTGCATGAAATTCCTATTGTACACCCTCCTAATTGTGGTTTACTAACATAATCATGTGTCAGCCTTTAATTGGCTTAGCTTAAACTTGTATACTGTAAGTCGATAGAATAATACTTGACTGGCATGTTTCATATCACAGGGAACAATCTAAGCTAGACTCATTCTCCTTTATACGTGACAACTATTGTCTTGGGCAATCAGGCACTTTCTATAGTTTAAATAGTCAATTTAAGATTGATTTTGATATGCCTTTTGCATGAAATACTAAGATCTGTAAGTTCAGAAAAATATTCTGAAGTATCATTCAATTGTGTAAAGAGTACTTACAGTAATCTGAATGAAATACTTAGCTCTAAGTCTCTAACAAATGAGGCTGATTAATGAGGCTAATACAAAAAACTAATAAATTACGTGATATGTACTTAGGACAATAATTACTTATTTACAACACTAACAACACTCTCCTTCAAATTAGTGAGTGGATATCTATCATTTCCAGTTTGCAAGTAAGTTGACTTTGTTCTTTGTTAACACATATGCCACATGGTGTCCAAAAAGGATGTAGGTTGTTGTTATCAATTCGCTACCCATCTTTTCCTTGATGAAGTGTCAGTCTATCTTAATGTGTTTTGTCATGTCACGCTGAAATTTTTTGTGAGCAATACTAGTATTTGATTTATCGTCACAAGACAGCATCATAGGACTTTCACACTATATCTTCAAATCATCTAGTACAATTTTCATCCGCAATAACTCAAATTCCTTGTTTCATAGCTTTAAATTTTGCCTCGGTGCTTGACCAGGCCATGTCACTTTGCTTCTTGCTGCTCCAAGTGACAAGGTTCCCACACAAGAATAGGTGATATCCTAAAGTGGACCCCATACCACTCGCGGAGCCTGCATAATGTGCATCAATATAAGCCTAGGCCTAGTCAAGTTCCCACCTCTTTTGAACATGAGAAAGTATTTTATTTGTACATTGTTATTTATGCACTGCATTTGTTATCATGCAACTCTTGTACATGAGTCAAGATAATGCAGTGGCCATTTGATTGTTGTTTCACAAATTGGAAGGCGATAGCCTATAATTTATCTGACTACAACTTGCAGATTGCCGAATTTGTGTTTGGAATGCTTCTGATGGCAGCTTAGTGCACTCATTGACCGGACATACTGAATCTGTAAGTGTTTAATTTCTTGATTTAGGCATATCTCCCAGTCTCCCTACTTTGGTACCATTTTTAGTTTTTACTGTCTTTTTGCAAATCTAGGTAGTCAATCTCGCCGGTTCACGGTGAGATCGCGCCGGCACTGCGCAGTGCCTGGCCATGGTGGCATGGTGTGGTGCAGCGCGAAGCACGAAAGAGGCCGTTCTGGCCGTGTTTGCGGGTCACGGGTCGCACTCGGGTCACATGTTTCTTGTGACCCAGGAAACATGAATGAGTTTTTTTCCGGAAAAACCAAGATTGCCATTAAATTTTAAAAACTTATGGGGGTATTTTAGCGAACACTCCCTTCTTTCCTGCAAGATCCTGCAGCGCCGCCCACCTTCCAGCCACCGTCGTCCATCACCCAAGTTCTTCTTTTTTCCTCTCCTTTGTTTCCTTCCTTCTTTTTCTGTTTTCTTTCTAGTTTCTTACTCCTTCCTCTGTTTTTTTTTCTTTAGTTCTTTTTTTGCTTATTCCTTCATTCTTTCCTTTCTATTCCTTCTTTCTTTCTTACTTATTCCTGCTTTCTTTTTATTCTAAGTTTTTCTGCCTCTGTTTTTATATTCATCTTTATTTCCTTACCTTTTGTTGGTATTTAAATGTATCTTTTGATTAAGACTTGTGGGTTTTTATTGGTATTTATGAACATTTCAGAGTTTGAGTCATTGTTTAATTTTGCATAAAAATATATGTTTATATAGTATTATTCATGTAATTTGTCCAAAAAAGTAGTGGCCATCCTGGTATCCCGCAACCCACTATCCCATTTTTTGGGGTTGGCGGTGACGCGCCGCTATCTAAGATTAACTACCTAGTTGCAAATATAATGTATGACATGAGACTCTAACTATTTATGAGAATATTTAACGGACAAGCTGGACACCTGATGCATAATGTTGTGTTTATTGGTTTTTGTTTCAAACAATGACATCAGATCTGGCAATTCTATTTGATTAATCTTTCATAGAACTGGTCTTTTGGTTTCATGATCTCAATATGATGTCTATGGTTATGTGTTTTCTAAAACTCATACAAACAAAATCTTCTTTGCATTATTAGGATGCTTGGCACCTTATAATATTAATCATTAAGCAAGATTTTAATAGTTCTAAAGTAATATTTTCCGTGATGGAATAATTTTATTGAATTGATTTTATAACCATTAAATTACTTTGTCTGCTTTTGATTGGCCATGATCGTCACTTTTCAGTTGCTGGTTTTCTCTCTGATGATATGCTAAATTTATTCTGTTGGTTACAATCAAGTGCTGAAGGGAAAAAAGCTTGTAGTTTTGAATGTTTATTTTTCTTTGATTTATTTGGTTTAACTTGTTTTCTTTTCTGCTTGTTTTAGACATATGTTCTAGATGTTCATCCTTTTAATCCGAGGATAGCAATGAGTGCTGGATATGATGGAAGAACTATTGTATGGGATGTGAGTCTCCGGTTTCTTTTGTCTCGTTTATTTGTAGGCATCGGCATTCCTCTATCTTTTAGATGATTTTCATATTTTTTATGATTTCAGATATGGGAAGGTGTGCCAATCAGAATATATGAGATATCACGTTTCAAGTTGGTGGATGGAAAGTTTTCTCCGTAAGTACAAAATGAGTGTGCTTGCTGTCTAAC
Organism: Cicer chorassanicum; assembly: GCA_037974735.1. NCBI lineage: Eukaryota > Viridiplantae > Streptophyta > Magnoliopsida > Fabales > Fabaceae > Cicer > Cicer chorassanicum. Next base: position 8,482,572 of record JBBPBP010000002.1, read on the forward strand.
TCAGAAATTTTTATGCATCAAGTTGGTTGTGTGTGTATTTTCCTAAAGTTATTCTCGTATCATCTTTGTTAGAAAATAAAATGATATCTCATATATCATGATATTGTGCTAGAATATCTTGGTTTATTATCTCCTGTGATTTGTGTTCAATCTTAAGCATGTCTTAGATGATTTCTTGGTTTATCTCCTATGTTTTGGTTTTCATTCTTAGCATATCTTAGACTATTTCTTAGGATTAATTCCTTTATTATTATTAATATTATTATTATTATTATTATTATTATTATTATTATTATTATTATTATTTGTTTCCTGATTTTCCCTATTTATTTTGGATTGAGTCTATGTATCCCTATATATAGGGATTAGTGTTTAGTCTTTTGTATTAGTAATTTAGTAGAGAAGGGATCATATGACGTTTCTAGTATCAGAGAATTTCAAGGTTCGTGTAAAATTTTGATATCTCATATCAATTAGAGGTATGGTTAAAGTAGTCTTTATAAGCTGGTAATGGACTTAGATCTCACTGTCAAAAGCTAGTACGAGGAATGGGGGTGTCCAAACACATATAAGCACCGCACAACCTGTAAACCTTGTCAACGTCAATACCCACTCTCACGCACAACGTTGGCCTAAGTCCAATTCCCACAATTTGCCTACCAAACCTAGCTTCGATACCATGTTGAAGTTATTTATAACTAAGTAATATGAAAACTAATCTTAAGAGATACTCTAAGATAAGAAACTAATCCTATGAGATAAATGAAGTTATTCTAACTCTAGCACAATATCAAGACATTATAAGATTTTTTTTATATTTTAACATTCTTTGACCCTCAAGCAAGCTAAATCTTACTTACAAATATACCATTTGAATGAGAAAAAGTAACAACTCAGGCAACAGCCCAAGGTACATGGTTCTCAGAAGTTATTCACCTTTTATCTTCTTCTAGCGTCACTTCAACACTTTCGTGTTTTATTTTGTTAGTGATCATAAAACAATACACAAAATAAAGAGTTGTGGTGGGACTTGAGTGTTCTACTCTTTTACCTGTATTGTTTTGCTCATACCATGTCTCAGTGTGCATCAAATGCACCATATGTAGGTTTAGTGCTGTTCTTTAGTAACATTTCCTTACACTACCTTATGGCATAGGGATGGAACATCAATTATACTATCTGATGATGTTGGTCAACTATATATATTAAACACAGGCCAAGGTGAGTCCCAGAAAGATGCGAAATACGATCAGGTACATGCAACATTAACTGACATGTTTCTCTCTTTCATTTGCTACTGTTTTGGCCCTAATGTCGTCTGCAAATCTGACAGTTCTTTCTTGGTGATTATCGGCCTCTCATTCAAGACACTCATGGTAATGTACTTGACCAGGTTAGTTGATCGCATGCTTGCTTCCATTTCTTTTTCATTTATGATGCTCTTATAACATCTGAAGTGTAGTGAAATGTTTAATTTTCACGCTGATTAACTTGTGCATTTTGTGGCGGACCAACCATCCACTGCTTCTTCTGTAATAAGTTTTGTATATACACAAGTTTCGATCGCAATGTATGAAACTTGTTTAAAAAATGTCTTTCTTTGATGTTTTGGGTTTTATTTAGAATGCTTGGTTTATTTTCAATCATATACCATCTGCTTTCCTAATTTAAGTAATATTCAATGAGTCAGGAAACTCAGATCATTCCATATCGACGTAATTTGCAAGATTTGCTTTGTGATTCAGGTCAGTTTCATTCTCTGTTCTAATCTTTGCGTGCACACACAATATAAAAAGGGAAAAACTTAGATGCAGTACCATAGGTACTGTTCTTACTGTTTTACACTGAAAAATCAAAATAACTGCCTAAACTACTTCTCCTGATTTTATCGGTAAAATTGTTTCTGAATATTTTAAATATAACTTTTGTGAAGCACAGTAGGCATATAGTACCTATGGTACTGTACCTAAGTTTGATCCATATAAATATATTGTTTCTCCTCTCATTTATTCATAAGTTGTTTGTTATATGCTGTCAAACTTCAGCAATGATACCATACCCAGAACCTTATCAGAGTGAATTTCAGCAGAGACGACTTGGAGCTTTAGGCCTTGAGTGGCGCCCTTCATCACTAAAGCTTGCTGTTGGCCCTGACTTCAGTCTGGACCCAGATTATCATATGCTTCCATTGGCTGACTTGGACATGCTTACAGAACCACTACCAGAGTTTATAGATGCGATGGATTGGGAGCCAGAAATTGAAGTGTTTGCTGATGATACCGATTCAGAATATAATTTAACCGAAGATAATTCTTCCCGCGGTGAGAAAGGGTGTTCAAGCTCCAACGCCTCTGGTGATACTGGTTGCAGCACAGATGACAGTGATGATGAGGACACTCACGTGGATTGCATTCGTAGATCGAAGAGGAAAAAACAGAAGACCGGAGTAAGTACATAAGTAGAAAATATAAAGTGAATACTCGTCATGTTTGAAATAAATTTACATTTTTCCTGTTTTCTTCTTTGCAGATTGAGATTATGACTTCTTCTGGGAGACGTGTGAAAAGGAGGAATTTGGATGAGTGCGAAGACAATGTTCTCAGTAGTAGCCGAAGTAGGAAGGGAAAAAGTGGACAAAAAATATCAAGGAGGAAATCTTCAAAGTCAAAATCTTCCAGACCTCAAAGAGCTGCTGCACGCAATGCTCTGCATTTATTCTCAAAAATTACAGGTGCACCAACAGAAAGAGAAGAAGATAGTTTGGTTAGTGATTCTTCAGATAGTGACTCAACATTGCAAGATTCTAATATTGACAGTGATGAATCTGGTAGAGCTTCCCAGAACGAACAACGGAATTATTCCAAGGGAAAAGAAGTATTACTCTATGAATCAGAGGACACAAAATCTCATGAGTTGACTGATACTAATGTAAATGCAATGAACAGGAGGAGGTTGGTCCTCAAATTGCCAATTCGGGATTCATCCAAACCCACACATGAGTTTGACAACCAGGCTGGGTTGGTTGGCTCATCGTCAAAAACTGCTCAAGAATATACTGATTTTAATAGGAACAGACCAAGTTCTACAGAGCCCGGATATTGTTTTGGCAATGGAAGTTACTCTTCAATTGAAAGATCAGATCAAGTAAAACTTGACCAGGTAGCCAACCATGTAAACTTACTAGAGAAAATTAGATGGGGGGTGGTTAGGGCTCGTTCATCTAAACCTCTCCGAGCAAGAGAAGCTGTGCCACCAGGTGGAAATCCCAACTCTGTAAAATGTCCAAACCTTCTCAATGAAACAGAAAATGTTAGTACTGGGCATGAGAAAGTGGACAAGGACTTCAGCAGTACATCAACTCCTGCTTTAGAAATCCAAAATGATGATAAGGTAGATAGTTTGATAGAAATAGATGAAAATTGTGCTGGTACTACCTCTCAGCCTTTTAAATCTACTGAGAATGGAGAACCACTCACAGTTTCCAGCAATTACAGAGATCAAGATGAATCACTAGTTTCTGCATGCATGATTCCCCAGGATACTATTGTATCTGTTGGCCATAATGGGGCTGACCAACTACCTGAACCAAATATTGGTTTTCCTTCTGTTTCAACAAAGCTAAGGTCTAAAAGGGGTACGAGGAATCCTGAAAGTCCATGTAAGCCTGAAACAAAATCTTCAGTGCTAAAGAATAATGCATCTAGCAGTAATGTTGATAATGATTTGAACAATGAGGAGCATGTAGTTGTCGTTAAGGATGACAACAATACTAGAACATCTAATCTGAGAGAAAATGGTTCTCGAGAAGTTGATGCTCAGGATAAACAATTTAGTACTTCACATGATTCACTAGAACCATATTCACGCAGGGATAAAATGTTCAAAGCTGTTTATAGAAGAACAAGATCACATAGGGCTGTGACTAATTTAGCTGATGGTAGTGGCTTGGGAGAATCCACTTCAAATGGGAGCAACAGTAATTTCAACGTGGCAGTGGACAGTAATGGCACAAATGAAGCTCTTCATACCAATGGTTCCCTAGGGTTGGAACCAGGTACTTGTGACCCAAGTACTGAGCAGAGTAATCTTAAAGTGCAGCAAGGAAATGGATCTTGTATGCTTAGAATTCCTCATGCTGTTCTCAGAAATAAAGGAAAACTCACAGAAGAAGAAAAGGGTTCAAGTTCAAAATTGACTGTCGGTTTGAGGTCCACTAGGAATCGGAGGTCTACTTATAATATTCGTGAGACTAGTCCTGTAAATAGAAGGAAATCACTACAATCAGCTGCGAAGGGATCCTGGTTGCTGTTATCAACTCATGAGGAAGGATGTAGATATATTCCTCAACAGGGAGATGAAGTTGTATATTTAAGACAGGTTAGTAATGATAGAGACTACAAGTTAAACCTTTTGTTTCTCCTGAAGTTTTTTATTTGTAATTTTTGCATGTAGCTTCTTTTCCGTTTTTTAGTTTTTATTTTAAAGTTGGATATTGTACTTTTGAAAATGTCTCTTTTTCAGGGGCACCAGGAATATATAGATTATAGCCGAAAAAGAGAATCAGGGCCTTGGATGTCACTTAAGGGACATCTAAGAGCTGTAGAATATTGTAGAGTTCAAAGCCTTGAGTATTCTCATGTTCCAGGGTCTGGTGATAGCTGCTGCAAAATGACCCTCCAGTTTGTAGATCCAAATTCAAGTGTTGTTGGCAAAACTTTTAAATTAACCCTGCCCGAAGTGACTAGTTTCCCTGATTTTCTTGTTGAAAGAACTAGGTTTGATGCTGCTATCCAAAGAAATTGGACGCGCAGGGATAAATGCAGGGTTTGGTGGAAGAATGAGGATAATTCCTCTGGAAATTGGTGGGAGGGTCGAATTCAGTTTGTAAAAGCCAAATCTTCTGAATTTCCAGACAGTCCATGGGAGAGATATAGTGTTCGGTACAAGAGTGACCTCTCTGATGAACATTTGCATAGTCCTTGGGAGCTTTTTGACGCTGATACTCTATGGGAACAGCCCCATATTGATGAGAACACAAGAAATAAACTGCTATCTGCTCTCACCAAATTACAGCAGTCAGGCAACAAAGTTCAGGTATCCGTCCAAAATCCATACCATGCAGTTTTGTCTTTTACCCTTACAGTTGAATGTAAATATTCACTTCTTTCTTACTAATATCCAGGATCGTTATGGGTTGCATGAGTTGAACAAAATTTCAAATAAGTCGAAATTTACAAACAGGTACTCAATCCATCCTTTTTGAAGCAGAACTATTTAAATGAATCAGCATTTTGTTTAAATATTTCTGGTAAATTTGCAGGTTTCCTGTTCCTCTGTCTATTGAATTGATACAGTCAAGGTTGGAGAATAATTACTACCGGAGTTTGGAGGCACTGGAGCATGATGTCTCAATTCTCCTATCTAACACCACCTCTTTTTTTGAAAAGGATGCAGAGATGACGGCCAAAATCAAACGCCTATCAGAGTGGTTTGCAAGGACATTACCATCTGTATAACTCTTCGCTTCTTTAGGAGATAGGCCAGTATTAAGGTCTAGGCAGCCCCAGCTGCCATTTTCCCCCATAATTTTTTTGTAGATAGATTCTTTATTGTACCTTTGGATTAGTTTTTTTCCTTCTTGTTTAGTGAAATTAGATTCTGAGGTTAGAGATAGCAATATCGGGATAAAGTAGCATTTTGCTGTGGAAAATTCTGCGGCCACCATTCATTATTTGTACAGAGACACCTTATTGATAGCAAATGCGAAATTCACATTCAGAATTTCTTGTTCTGAGTGGGGTGGTTACTACCGATGCTTTTCATTCTTGAGCTATAATAATTATAAATAGAAGATGCTTTTGGTATCAATTTACCTAATTATTTTGAACCAATACAATTCTGACTGAATTTTTGGTGAGTTTGGGAGTTGGGAAATAGACAGAATGGAATTTACCAAATATATACTTACTATGTTTTGAGGGTTTTATGCATGTACAAAATGTATATATGTTTTGAGTTCTATTTGTTATTTTGATGCGAATTTGACATCAATGCAATTTAAAATGTGATTAATTTACATTTAGTAGATCGTTAATGAATGTAGAAAAGTGTCACGTCACAATACATTAACTATCTACTGAACACAATTAACTTTGATTTTAAATTTTATTAACTATAATTTTAAGTGCATATTCAAATACAAACCATGGTTACTTAAAATGTATATTTGAACATTAGAGAACCATGTCTATTTGAATAAATAATTAATAGATGTGTATTTAAACACTTGAGAAACAAACTTTAGCAAAACACAAACTCATTCAACCATACTAGCAAGATTTTGGTGGGTCGAATTTTGTTCTAAGAAAAGGCAATGACATTTTGACGAGGGCAGCAAACTTTTCAACCATAAACTTAATAAACTTTAGTGACTATTCATTTACCCTCTAATGTTTACTCGCAATATATAAAAAAAAACACTGCCAAATTCCCGCTTCTAGTAACATATTTCATCCTATTCTTCGCTACCGGAACAGAGCTTTCCACTACTAAAACGGAACTTCCCATAATTCCCTATTTTTTTGTTTTTTTTGTTTTTGGAGGGATGAGCATCCTTCATAAACTTTTAATAAGAAACCATTTTAAGCAAATATTATCTCAAAGTGTAACAAATAAAATGGCAATCGCATTTTGATTCCTGATTTCTCATCTCTCCTCTCCGGGTATATTTCGATTGGTGATATGGAGTGGAATTGAATGAAATGAAATGAAATAAACTAGTTTAATCTTAAAAAATGGATGTTGTTCAATTCTGTTCCATAACTTCCATTCCACTCTATTGCATGCTCTACACAACCAATCAAAATTCCAAACATACTCTTCCTTTTTCTTTTTAACAAACCAAAAAAATTGAGGGTCATCCATAAAATTTATCATCACACTGACCCACAAGGATTTTTCCATTAATCATTTGATTAGCAACTATAGTTAAAACAAGAAGCACACATAATTCTGTAATCTGCATCATAGTACTCCACACATCACCCAAGTTTTCATATAACTACAAAATTCTCTCTTCTAATCAATAGTGGACCGCAAAATATGTTAGATCACCCAAACAGTTGAACCTTGATTTGAGCATGTAAGAATCTCAGTCTCTCCAACGGTGTCCACAATTAGGGTTGCAGCAAACGAAGAAAAGCGTCATTCCTTCCTCCCCTCTAGCCGTTGCCTGCATACATTAACAAAAAATCAGACAATCCATAAGTAATTAAAATAAGGTTTCTGATCAACATGCTGTTTGATATTTGCCAAAGCATTCATTAGGGTTTAGGGAAGAATGCTTATTTCTCCAAAGTTTTTTAAAGAGAAGCACAGCTTTTCAAATTCAAAAGTTTAGACTGAAACTTCTTTCGCTTAGACAACATATCTGCAATACTTTTAGTGGGCAGATAGAAAGTCTATAGTGTATGAAGGTTAGAGTAAAGAAATGTCATTGAGGAACTTGGCCAGTGTTTAATGTTCTGTTAAGGAACTAACTAGGCAATTTTTTGGGTGAAGAACTATTTTGGTATTTGAACAAGAAAATACGGTAATTTGCATAAAACCAACCAAAGGTCCAAAAGGTTTCCTATTTAGAAAAAGAAAATCCCTTTTTGCTGAGGAAAAACTACAGAATAACAGAACAAATAGTGACAGTACTGTAGGTCGAGAATATTTTTCCACTAAAAAGAAAATAGCATAATTTTATGGATTGCAACAATCTGCCTAAAACCACAAACACTAAAATGATGGAGACCGCAGCCTCCTGACATGTAAAGCTGAACAAGAGTCACAATTGTCCAAACATGATCTTCATTTTAAACTTGAGGTGGCAGGTAGATAGTCGAGCTAATGAATGTAGTTGTACCAAAACAAAATAAAGACAGTATTAAGGTTTTCAAGCTTGTGTGATTTATACTACAGCTTGGATACCTCCTAGCATGGATGCAGTTGTCATGAGTCACGACACTTTATAACCCTAAACAGTTCATATTGGGATTTGATAACTTGAGCAGCACAGAGCAAAATATCTGCACACTTCTACACGCCATCAAATTGTCGACCCAAACATATCCTTCTTGAAATTTGGGTTGGGCCTAACTCAACCCTTACAAAACCAATTTGTAAGGTGGGGACTAACCACCACTTATAAAAACATTTTCAAGTCGTATCTCATCAAATGTAGGACTCTTAACAATTCTATAATCTATAACATTCAGGTTAGGCATTGAGTTACACATTTCATAATTTCAATCACTGCTTATCCCTGAGCATGAAAATGCTTTCCTTCAAAACAAAGACTTTTTTCTTGCCCAGAAAACAAATCAACTCAATAGTCATGATTGTACTTAGAATCTCTATGACTCTACCACGCTACTTCAAGTTCAAAGTCAAAATCAAGATTGTCTTGGCCAACCACTATTCCCTCTAAACTTCTGAATACCAAAAATACAAAATGAAAATAAAAGCAACTCTCCGGTGTCTTAGAAAAGAAACTGTCAAAATCTGTTTCTGTTTAATATCCCTCAAGTATAGGGATTCAGTTGAATAGGAGTACTAGTAGGGATTTAGTTATATATGAGTACTAATAGGATTTGGTTGTTTAGTAATCTATATATCAATATATATATATATATATCTGATGTATTGCCAACATATTTCAATTAAATAAATATAATTTTACTCTAATTCTTGAGAGAAACTTTACCTGGAAAAATACAGCTTCACCATGATTGCATTGAGTGCAGCGAACAGCCTTGGTACGAGGAAGAGTTGGATCCGCAGCTACATCCTGCAACACTTGAGTGCGCTCTCCAACAGAGTGATGGATCTCATTTCTATACACACAGTAGTTATCAGCAACCTCCTGAACAACAACAACAACACAACAAGTAAACAACCAGTCAAAAAATCATATGCCATCTAAGATGATCACATTAGAACAAGAAAATGGTCCCTCTCAACACCAACTTCCAAAGAATGACAGCAAACAATTTAGCCCATGTTTGGCTACTTATGCAGCACTGTCGCCTTAGATGGAAAACGTGTCCCGACACTAACACATATAGTCAAACTCAATCACCTCCATTCAGTTAATTAATTATTACGAGTGTCTACATGTCAGTCTCATGAATATATTTCATAGTTGGCTACACTACACCCTAATTCTACAAATTAATCTTTTTATTTCTATCACTAAGCTACCCAAAAGGAAAAAATAAAACTTCCTCCATCCAAAATTAAGCTAAAAACGCTGAACAGAATTTACAATAGCAGAAGCATGAAAAAAATTATATATTTCAAAAGAAACTAAAAAACAGAAAACGGTGGGTTTTCGACAGCAATGAATTGGGGTTTTGAAAAGTAGAAAAAATAACGAACCTGGTGATCACAATTGCGGCAAGCGTAGAGAAGATTCTTCTGATCTCTGTCTTCTTTAGGGTATAGAATGTTGTTACTGAATCAAAAATAAATAAAAAGACAAAGTTATTAAATTTTGGGAAAAAAAGAGGGTATAATGGAAGAGGGTAGGAACGAACCATTCGCGGCAAAATTTCATCGTACTCATGTTGGAAGATGTGAATGAAATGAAACCTAATGGAATCGAATGGAATTTCACACTCTTTTCTTCTCTTTCGCTGCTTACTTCTTTTCCCTCCCACTTCTCTCCTTTTCTTCACACTCTAAAATCTATTTACCTTACTTTTTATTTATTTTTATTTATTCTATCAATTTTGCTTCCCACACTCCTGAATTTTTTTTAAAAACCAAAATACCCAAAATGCCCTTCATTTTTATCTTCATCTTCATTAGCCCAACCTTCAATCTTCATATTTTCCTTCTTCAATCATCTTCAACACCTTCATCTCTTCAATCAAGTAAGCATCATTTTTGTTGTTGTTGTTTCAATGGTGTTGGCGTTGTTGTTGAATTTTTATCACCTTCATCTGTTTTTGAATCTTTATCAATGGTGTTGTTGTTTTTGCAATATTATCATTCGTTTAACGTTCGCGACGTTTCTGGGTTTGATAACACTGAGTTCACGTACGTGAACTCAGTTCACGTAGGGTTTAGTGTAGGGAGTTCACGTAGGCTTTATGGATTTCACATAGGTTTAGGTTTCTGGACTTGCATAAATGGTTATATTGTTATGTTGTTTTGATAATGATTATGATTTGGTTATGCAGAAATGGTGCGCACAATGTTTATTGATAGAGCGGGTCGTGTTATAATCGGCGAGAGCTCTTCGAATGATGACGGTCATCGTGTTAGACCAACCGCTTCTGCACGCGCTAACTGTGCTTAGCGTAAACAACGACAATTACGACAGCAACAAGCAGAAGAGGCGCAACTGGAAGAGGCCCAACAGGATGAAGCAGATGACGGATATCCTAGTGGTCCGGTTGACAGGTTTGTCCTAAGGACATATGGGGATCATGTTGCGACACAACTATAGGACGACGTGGTAATTTTCTCAATCAAATTAAATTTTTAATATTTGCATAATGTGTTTGAACTTATATTTGTTCGGTTAATTTATTTCAGGATCGCAGAGAGTTAAGAGTTTTTAGCAACGGTAAAAAGTTAAAAGAAGATGTTATTGAAAATGAAGAGGTTGAAGAACTTGTTAAAAGCTCCAAGTTATATATGTTCCTAAAATGCAGCTACAAGATGATCGACAAAAGGATCATTTTTGCCGTTGTCGAGAAGTGACATCGCGACACCAATATCTTTCATCTTCCAATTGGGGTGATGACCATTACTCTGGACGATGTCTCGTTGCTGCTGCATATACCCATCACCGGTGCATTCTTCAGCGTTAATATATTTAACAAGGATGACGGTGTAGAATTATTGGCTGAGCTTCTTGGGGTTAGTCAGGCTGCTGCATATGCTGAGTTTAACGTGACGCGAACAACCACTGTTTGGTTTAGTTGGTTGCTTAACGTATACCATCAGCGATGTGGTGATCAGCATTGGCAGATAGCTGCGAGGGCATTTCTTTTGTTTTTGGTCGGTTGCACCTTGCTCAACGACAAGAGTGCCTTCGCAGTGAACGTTGCCTACCTTGAATGCTTCAGAGACCTCAACTCATGCGGGGATATGCATGGGGTGCTGTTGCGCTTGCTTACCTATACGACAATCTTCGAGAAGCGAGCATGCATCAGACTAGAACGGTATTGGGGTATCTGACACTGTTACAGGTAAACTCTATGCTGCCACACATTTGCTTAAGTTCTTTATAGACTGGTTTGATAGTTTTAGTATTTTTTGGATTGGTTTGCTAATTTCCTGGTTTGGTTTTTTTCTTGATTTCCTGGACTGATTTGGCGATTACTAGACTGGTTTGTGTGTTGTTTTTCTGGATAAGTATGCTAATGTTTTAGACTAGTTTTTTACTAAATTTTTTGAGTGGTTTAATGATTTGAAGTCTAGTTTGTTTGCTGTTTTTCTGAGCTGGTTTACTGATTTATGGACTATTTTTCTGGGTTGGTTTTTTCTTGATTTCCTGGACTGATTTGACAATTACTAGACTGGTTTGTTTGCTGTTTTTTTGGGCTGGTTTACTGATTTATGGACTGTTTTTTGAGGATTATACCAAGCACCCCCACATCTAAACCTACCACCCCTCAATCAACGTGAAAATACAATTTTGCCCTTTATAAAATCTTCAACTTTTTTAACTTCTCATTTTATCACCATTCTTTTCAAAATATTCGAAATTTTCCAAAGTTTTAAAATGACAATTTTCAGAATTTTTCGAAAATTTCGAAACTTTTGAAATAGAAAACTTCAGAATTTTCGAAACTTTCAAATAATTCAAAACTTTCGAAATAGTAAAATTTCGGAACTTTCCATATTTGGAAAATTTCAAAACGTTCCAAATTTTCGAAATGTAATCCTTATTTCGAAAATTTGAAACTTCCGAAAGTTTCGAAAATTTAAAACTTCCGAAACTATCAATTTTGAAACTTATTATAAATTGTTAAAAGGATAAAATTGTATTTTCATGTGTCTTGAGGGGGTGGCAGGTATAGATGTAGGGGTGCATGGTATAATCCTCCTGTTTTTTTTCTTGATGTCCTGGACTGATTTGGCGATTACTAGACTGGTTTGTTTGCTGTTTTTCTGGGCTGATTTATGGACTGTTTTTCTGGGCTGGTTTTTTCTTGATTTTCTAGACTGATTTGGCGATTACTAGATTGGTTTATTTGTTGTTTTTATGGGCTGATTTACTGATTTATGGACTGTTTTTCTAGGCTGGTTTACTGATTTATGGACTGTTTTTCTAGGCTGGTTTACTGATTTATGGATATGTTATTATATATGTGCAGGCGTGGGTCTATGAGCATTTTCCGGCATTATGTGCAGATTGTTGTAGACTCTCTCGTATTTATGTTGAGGACTACCCTAGAGCACTTAGATGGAAGCCAAAACGAGATAAGGGTTTGGTTCTTCCATTTAGGAAAGCACTCGACGAGATTGATTATGATGACATATGTTGGACACCTTATAGAGAGCATAAAGCGAAGCGACCATTTGAGGCTATTTTATTATTCAGAGGGTGGATACGCCGGGGTCCCCATATGTATGCTCATTTGCCAGATAGGGTATTGCGTCAATATGGACATGTCCAAACCATCTCTGGTTCACCTTTGGAGATAGTAGGTCAGACGACCACACCAAAGGAAATGGACATAATGTTTACGCAATATGTTGTGCATGTAGTTGACGCTGGCGCAGTTGTACAGGGACATGCATACTGCGCGAATGAGTACATGGACTGGTTTCGTCGGATTACTCATCCATATATCATTCGTAGAGAACCAGTCCATGTAGCTCTTTCGGTTGCAGAACCTGCCAATGATGATCATGATCCAGTTCAAACAACGGTAAATTCATTTAAATTTAATTTATGTCCCTCAACTCATCTGAACCTTCTACCTTCATATATCGATAACGTATTTGTCGTGTTCCATCAATGTCAAATGATGTTGCATTTCTGTTCTATTACCTTTAAGTGATGAACGATATGTTTGACGTGCATTGTAAACTTGTTTTATTGTCGTCAAACTTTTAACATTATGATCCCTTAGTGTCATTAAAATGTTATTTGGCTATACCAAGTTATTCATCATATCACCAAGTACATTTTTGTCGTCTTGAGACAATCGGCCTAAGAAAGAATGACCAGTCAGTTTTTTGGTCAATTCGTGGTTATGGAGATCACATATTACATGCAAATACCATCCCTCACCAACACTTGATTGTGTTCATCTCAATCTAAATGGACATTCACATTTTCTAGTCCAAGTACTCCTCATAAGTTTATGATTCTTCCAAGGTCTATATTTACCGCTTCTTTCACAACCAAGAATTAATTTTGTCTTTGTTCTTGGTCGTGCTGTCGTAGTTTCAGATCTAAAAATGACAACGACAATTTCATTTTCCCTTCCAACATTTCTAGCTCATTTCAATAAATCATCTCGCGTATCAAACATCATGCTGGTGGTAAACACGTTAGTCAAATCAATCATAACAGGTTCAACTCCGTCATTCATAGCGTCTTCAGTTTCGGGTTCAACAGCGTCATTCATTGCATCAAAATTAGGTTCCAAACCATCATACATTTCCTCAAAATCAGGTTCCAAACCTTTATACATTTCGTCACTGTTGTCTCCCCCTTGATCCATTTACCTACATCCAAAAAATAATATAAATATAACATAAAAAACCCTAAATCCTAAACAAAAAAAAAAATCAAAATTATGAGCCGTACGTGAACTCAATTTACGTATCACATATGTGAACTGAATTCAAGTAAATGTACGTGAACTCAGTTCACGTACAACTCATATGCTTCAATAATATGACATGTACGTGAACCCAGTTCACGTACGTTTACTTGAATTCAGTTCACGTAGGGATACGTGAATTGAGTTCACGTACGTGTACGTGAACACAGTTAACGTATCTTATGTGAATTCTTAAACTCCATTTATGTACGCAATATTAAATCACGTAATATCTGGGATTTTTAAAATTTTACGCATACGTTAATTCAATTCACGTAAACGTACGCGAATTGAGTTCACGTACAAAACCCAGATTTTGAAAGAAAGAAAAACGAAACTCAAAAACAGAACATCATACATACCTAGTAGGGTAACTTTAAATACAATGTGAAGATGATTGAAGAATGTTGAAGATGATTGAAGAAGGAAAATATGAAGATTGAAGGTTAAGTTAATGAAGATGAAGACGATGAAGATAGAAATGATGGAGTTGAGTTAATAGAGAGGGAAAGACATTTTGAGTATTTTAATTTTTTTTTAAAAAGTTGAGGGGTGTGGGAAGCAAAATTGTTATTCTATTGTTGATAAGTCTAAAGTTTATAAAAAGAACATAATTATCCATTAAAATAAAAATCATTGTTAATTTATGGGGTGTTTTTAATTAAGATTTTAAGAAAAATAATGAAATTTTTTATGGTGTTCCGTCAAGATTTTTTATGTAATTCAAATAAGCATTAGGGTATTTAATTAGGATGATTTGAATTTTTTGATTAAATGTTAAAATTTAGTAGTATTTAACCGAGACTCTTTACAATTTACAAAAAAATTCATCCTAGTTAAAATCTTCTAAATTTTGATGGATTGTGTTGAATTTTTAATCTTAGTCGCAAAATTATAACTCTCTATTCAATTGTGGTTGGTACACATAGTTGAATCACTCTTATAGACATTGTGATTTTGATATAAGAATATAAGTATGAAATTTCATAATTTATAAATTATACATAACTTTCATTATAAATATATAATGAGGTTTGTGGTTCATTAATCTAAATTTTTTATAATAACAAAAATAAAAGACATCTTTAGATTTGCATGTTGCTGGTTTAAGTTCTATTGGTCTCTTTAGATGATGATAAATATAAATGCTTTTATAAATATTATTTGAATAGTAAAATTTTGTCTTATCTTATAAGTCAGTGTATCATCTCTCATCCTAATTTTTTTATTAAAAAAAACACAACTCTCTAAACTATTATAGTGTGGGAAACCAAATTGACAGGAGTAAAACGATACGTTGAGAAGTTAAAATAATTATTGAATATATCAAAATTACAAAAAACATATCTAAACATTAATCTATTAGTCTTTTTAATTATCAAATGTTTATTTTATTAGTGAATTTAAACTTTAGATTATGCTATTAATTCAAATTCTGGTGTGTGTATATGCTGCAGCAGCAATGCAGAGGTGTGAAACTCTCAAGAGTGAGTTGCCTGATTGTGTTATTTCGTATATCTTTTCAATGTTAAGTATGAAAGATTTGGTGAAAACCAGCACATTATCCAAACGATGGCAGCACGAATGGGAATCAAGGATTGACCTCAATTTTGATCTCCAAAACATGTTTGATAACGATAATAATACAATTAGTAAAGCGCTCCAATCTCAATTTGCCACAAGATAGGGTCAATTCATAGTGATGTCATTGATAGATTGATTTCCCGAGGAATTGAGAATTCAGCTATGATCTGCAGCCCTTCACAGGTGAGTCAGTCAAAACACATACATGTTTGCTACCTGATGTTTATTGTTTCTATCTAAATAAATACTAACTGTTAATATTTTAATAACTGATATTGTTTTATTTTTTTACTTATAAATATTGTTCTGTCTTTATTGTAAATAAAATAACATATTAAAGTTTAATAGATGCTTATTCAGTGGGTGATAATCTCTTGAAGATATTGCATCTAATATTTTAGTGATAATCTGCCTGTTTAATATCTCAATTGTATGTTTTTAGATTTTGATGTGGTGCATATTATTATTTAGGTAGAGTTAATTACACTCACTTTCCCTTAAACTTTTTTTAATTGTTACTCACATCTGTTACCAAATAATTCCCTTAAACTTTTGCACTTTTTCTTCTAACTCTTAAATGCTCTTTCATCTGCATTCTTAGTTTTCTCTTGCTTTTGCATTGCATCCCATACATTCAAAAGTCAAGTTGCATCTCTATTTGATTGCTTAGGTTTCTTAATTAATTGAGTCACTAGTTGCTTTTAATTCACTTTAATTATTACTGGTGTAAACAGATAGCAAAATTAAGGAATGTCTTAGTTCAATTGCGAAATCTTAAACAATTGGAGTTATGTATCGACGGAGCATATGATCCTAATACGAAATACCTTTGGATTTTAGATATTGCAATGACTTGTCCGCATCTCCAAAAACTATCTCTCACGGTGAGTTATTCAACTAATTTAATTTTTTATGAATAATAGTTTTTAACTAGTTATATGTAAATCCATTTTATGAAATTAAAATTTTCAGATTAGAAATTCACATCTGGAAAATTCACATAAGATTGGAATTCAGAGGGAAAGAAGAAAAGTTGCAGGGTTTTTTCATAATGATTTGAAATATGTCGATGGTTCTGAGAGGAGTTGTTGGCCAAAATGTCGAAACATTATTCATCAGATGCTTAAAGATGATGTAAATGAAAGTGTCGACTTATTATTATGTAGTGTTATTTTTATTTATAATTTATGGTGAATTTTGTATTCTTATTAGTTGATTCATTCGTAAAAACATTATATACTTTACTTTAATATGAATTACAATATTAACTATCCTTTTAAGTGTTTTTATTTGTTTTATGAAGGAATCATTGTAGTGTTTTTGTAGTATTAGAAAACATGTATCTCTTGTTGGGCTGTATTTTCTTTTCTATTATTGAAATTTCGTATAAATAAACGATTATAATATGAAAAAACTCTTATTATATGTAAACACTTATTAGCTTCTTTTACAATATAGACACTCACCTTTCAATTAGACTTTTGAATCAGAGCAAGAATTTCTTTCAATTAGACTTTTGACCATCTCAACAACAATATAGAATCAAATTTGTCCATAATTTGTTGTTAGCCTTCTTCCCAAGCTTCTACAAGAGATCACTTTACAACCATCAACATTAATCGTGTCCCTTCTAAAGTGTTGTTCATTCGTTTATAAACTCTCCTTTGCATGTATATCTCTAAGAAGCAATGTGATTTTGTTGAGAATAGAACCATTCATCACATGAAATATAAAATTAGAGGTAAAATGGGAGATGCAGTTTTAAAAAAAGACATTAGTAAAGCATATAATAGAATTAATTGAGGTTACATCCAACTAGTTCTATTTAAGATGGACTTTTGTAACAAATGGGTAGGTTGAATGTCTATATGCCTTGAATTGGCTCGTTACTCTATTATGGTGAGTGGGTCCAATTACACAGGATAGAGGCTTTAGATAGAGAGATCATTTCTTCCTCTATTGGTTCATTCATTGTATGAAAAAGTTGTCTTCCGTTGTTCAGAGAGCAAAAGCTAGGAAATATCCAAGGACTATGAAAAAACTTAAGAGGTTTGGTAAAAATTCTAACATATGTAAGATTTAACATTTGTAATTGAGGGAGAATATAAAATAAAATTTTCTATTATAGATAAGTGTCTCAAGACTAGAGAGCGGTAATCAACAATATTCTTTGGATTGTTCATAGATAAAGTACCCATTTAGAATAAAAATATTTGGATTTATATACTTCTTTATCATCTAAAGAATAAAAATAAATGATTTATAATTTGATGGATAATCATCTAAAGAATAAAAATAAATGATTTATAATTTGATTGATATTGTGTACGAAATTAAATTCGTTTAAATTCTATGAACGACATAGAACATAGAGTTTGTCATTTAATACTCAATTTTTGTCTTTTTTTGTTCATTTGACCCAAATTTATCAATCTAACTCCTACTGTGTTAGTTCTCCGATGATAAAATTGATTTTAGTTAATTTTATAAAATTGATTATAATTACTTGTGAATTGAATGTAAATGTGTATCTTTAGGTACATGTAAAAATAAGTTGAAATATAAATTTTTGTGTAAAAATCATATTTTTGAAATTAAAAATTATAAATATTAATTTTAATTTAAAATAAAGAAAATTTAGAATCATTTCTAAAAGCAAAATTAATTCATATGAATAACTTCAAAATATATCAAAATTAATTTTATATTATGACATAAATTTTATCTATTCAAATCGTGAAATAAATTATGAACCTCTAAAACACATCTAAACACATAGTCAAATACTTCAACACAAACACAATACTTCATCGTTGAAATTACAATTTTCAAATACACATTAAGTGTATGTTTAATTTTACAATAAGATTGACAAAATCATAATAATTTTACTAATCTCATCGCAAAGTCAAACATATACTAAATTAAAATTTTCTAAATTAAAAAATCAAAATCAAATATATACTAAATTAAAATTTTCTAAATTAAAAAATTCTAGAAAGTTACATGTTAACCGATCTTATAGGAATTTTTTAACTTCCACTCACTTAGTTTTTAATAGATATTGATGAACTAAAATCGAGTCACCAAAATTGTAGATGAGACAATATAAAAATCTAAAAATTAAGCCTTTAGAAAAATATAGAATAATTGAACAAAACCTAAAAGATCATTGCATTTAGAAAAATATATTTAACTACTTTACTTATTTTAGTCTTATTTTATTTTAACTTTTAAATGCTAGATAAAGCTGAGCAATGCACAAACTACCAGTTGTTGAAAGCGCTAGTGGTTGGGAAAAAAAAAAGCGCTCGTGCAAATTCGTTGAAATGGCCTTCGTGCCATACATCGTTGCTGTTTCATAAATACAAAATTTTATTCTTTAAAAACATTTTTAAAATAAAATCGTTATTTTTAATTATTTTTAATAATTTATTTTATTTTTAATTATTTTTCAAATAAATTTTCCATGATTTGTTTTTTCTTACTTTTGTCTTTGTAGGACAAAGGTTAGCAAGACTGAACAAAAACGTGATCAAAGATAACTAAAATTTCAAAATAAAATCCATGCGAATTCCATCTTAGATATTTATAAGGAACTGTTACAACTCAAAGGGAAAAAAAGATTACTAAAAGCAAATTTGCATAGACAGAGTATCCATTTAGAAAATTCCTTTGAGAAGATTTGCAGCAGTGGAGATTGCAGCTCCAGTGATAGCACATTGAACAATATGTTCATGACTGGAATCTTCCGATGTAAGTGCAAGGGTGGCCCCAGTTATTGCTCCAGCAAATGCACTGTTTTTCTGCATCAAACAGAATAAGTGATTATGTTATATATTGTTGACAATACCATAAGGCAGAGATAGAACATAATCATATAGCACTATGCTAAGCTCAACATAAATGCTAAAGAAAGTGAGAAAGACTCCAATTTTATCATTAATAGATGCTGAAAAGAGTGAAAACTATAGAGCTAAATATGGTCCACAAGCTATGAAAACATACTTGAATAAACAAGTTAATAAAATGTTTATAGCATAAATACTTATTATAAAATATAAAAATATAAATGTTTACGTACAGATTATATCCAGAAGTATCAATGCTACATAGTCCAAAAGAAAAGTAATTGAAAATACCAAAATATCCCAAAAGCATGTATTATTTGTTTGCATTACTTAAAAAGAGTGTAACTGTTATGCCACATTAATTAAGTTCATAGATTAAGTGTTGTATTGAATTAAGACTGAGATAACAAGTTAACAAGGCATTACCCAGTCATGAGCTCCACGAGCTTCCTTAAGCCCATATGTTAGACCCGAATATATTCCTGCAGCCACTCCTGCAATTCAAAAGAATCTTTAAGGTTTATGTGTCCATAAAAGGAAGTTTTGTATTCCAAATTTCTTCATCATATAATAATTGTAATTGAAGCAAAACTAAAACCGCTTTATTATGTAGTAACAATTTGAGGAAAGTAGAAAATGATATACTCCAAAAATGGTCTATTTGACAACATTTTATACTAAATAAACTATTATCCTTGGAAAATTCACATAATGATACACAGAAGCATAGCATATAGTGTAGTGTCTTAAATAATAAGTAAAGGGAATATTTGATTACCCCATTGTAAGGACTCTTTCCCAGTGTTGATCACCTGAGGATAGCAACACAATTAACAGAAAACACCACAAAATTAATAGGACATATAAGGCCAAATATAGTATAACGAATGACAAACTTAATTTAGTGGGAAAAGTATATATATAAAATAATATATCATATGAAATATTTTGTAAACTAACTGACCATGGCCTCGAGGGATTTGTTGTTGGTCTCTCCTAAATAGACAAAAACAAAAAAGAAGAAAATGTGAATATGTAGATTTGGAAATATATAGTGATTTAAAGTGTAAGAAGGGAAACCTCTAAGAGCGGCTGGCAAACGAGATTTATTGGTGGCTGAAACATCTGATGGAGGTAAACCGCCATTGTTAACTGCAATACAACATTATTAATGCGGAAAATGGAATAATGAATTAGTAATTAGTAATTAGTAATTAGTAATTAACCTTCGATGGCAGTGAAATAAGCCTGACGAGAAATGGATTGAACGGCACCAATACCAGCGGCTTTAACGAAACTCTCAGCGATGCGATTAAGAAGAGGATGGCCAAGATCAAACAAACCTTTTCTATCAAAGTTACAAATCTCATCAAGTAGACATCGAGTCTCCACCTCACTGCTCGTCTTCAAATTCATCTTCAACAACAAACCAACTTAATTTTATTATTATTATTATTATTACACAC
The DNA here is from genome assembly GCA_037974735.1 of Cicer chorassanicum. Taxonomy (NCBI): domain Eukaryota; kingdom Viridiplantae; phylum Streptophyta; class Magnoliopsida; order Fabales; family Fabaceae; genus Cicer; species Cicer chorassanicum. The sequence continues at coordinate 8,503,311 of JBBPBP010000002.1, forward strand.
TCGAACAGTAATTAAATACCGGAATTTGAGAGTAGTGGGAGTACTGCATTCGGGGACACGTGTAACACGCCACACACACGTGGCTTTTCTATAACAAACACAGGATGCGTACTTGTTGCTATATGGAATGCATTTCACACTCCAAATTTCAACATCATTCATGCAATCTCAAAATTGTTTTTCAAAGGGATAAAAACTTATTTAAATTGCCGTCTCTATCAAGTGAGTAGTTTACTTTCTTTTCTTTACAAGAAGTGAGTAATTTACTTTATTAGAATATATATTAAGCCATTTTAATTATTGATAAAACAATATCAACGTATTTATTAACAGTTTAATAATAATATGCAAGAACTCATACCTATAACAAGTCAATAAAAAAATGCATATTAAATTATGGATATGAAAAGATTAATTTCTACAGAAATACCTCTCTAAGTGTAGCACATAATTCTCTAAGTTTCATCGAATGAAGAATAATAAATACTTAATGTCTATATATCGTATATTTTTTGTTTCTACAATTGTTTAATTTTCTCAAACTGAATATTGCATAATATCATCATGGTGAAAAAAAAATCATGTTTTAATAAAAAAAATAGTTCATTTTTAATGAGATCTATAAAATATTTTATAGTTATCTTTTAAAGTATTTATATTTCATTTTTTATATACAATGTTGTCATCTCACTATTAGTTTTGTTGTATAAGTTTTTTTTTTTGACACATCTATACTATTCTACTCCTTCAAACCATTTCTCTTAGTGGGTGATCAATCTCTCTACAATTAGTGCTTTATTAAAAACAAAATTAAAATTTCAATATTTACTTTCTCGTTATATTTTGTTTAATAACTTTTATTATTGTATTGCATTATTGTGTCTCCTCTAATTCTGAATTTGAATTTGTAACTGCTTAAATGGTCAATAATTTTTTTTTCTTGTAATGACACATCTTATGCAATTAGCTTCGGATGGTAGGTCCATCATTGCCACGAGAAAACTTTCTGCATAGGTATGAGTTTTCACAACCCCATTTTATCAACTTAAAAGCAAATCTCTTTGCGGTTCAAATATTTTAAAAAAAGTAGATAAAGTTGAAAAATTCTTCTTTTGCACAAATAGTTTTTGAATAAGTGGTATTTTGTAACATATTCTACATATTTGCTCATTTTTTTCAAAACTTTAATTGTTGTTAGTTATAGTATTATTTTTGCAGGCATATTTGATCTCATCTACGACATAAAAGTATAGTGGCTCCCCAAAAGACAAAAAAGATTGTCCTCCATAATTAACTTTATAGTAATGTTATTATTGTGTCTTTAGAAGATTTAGAACTATGTGTCTTTTAATAGATAAAAGAATATTTAATATTTAGATTCATAAATTATTTGTTGTTTTTTTACAGAGATGTTTCATGTTGTCAAAAATTTTAAAAATACTATCTATTTGAATACATATGCAGGTTGTTTGTGAAAATTAAGTCATGTTGTATAGAAGTCGCATACTCAAGAAAATGAAATTTAGATTTATCATTTCTTTTATTTGTGTAGAATGAAATGAATATCAAATGAAAAAATCATATACATATTTTTCTAACAATAATTTGACAATAAAGTTAGATTTTTTTCTTCCACTTTTTCTAATAATACTTTTTATTGAGATCAAGTAAAGTAAAATTAAA
>JBBPBP010000002.1:8505049-8575253 GCA_037974735.1 Cicer chorassanicum
TTTTACAAATAGAAAATAAAAATATCAACCGGTAAACAAAAAAAAAAAAAATAGGACTCTACAAAGCATAATTTATCTGCAAAATGTGGGCGTTGTAAACTCTTCCTGCTGCCTAGAATCCACATAGTGCCGACAATGCCAGCTAGAGAGGTCAGACCTCCCAACACAGTTCTGTTTGTTCCAACACAAACAGTAAGAGATGTGCTCCACGCACTAATATTGCTAGAGGCCAAACAGTCACAATCAGAGTATTCCTTCCTCCTTCTCACAAAATATTATTATATTTTACATTAAAAAATCACTCATAATTAAGATGACTAATTTGATATAGATAGATCAAAGGATAAAGCCAACCACCGTAACACATGTTAACTGCATGTGAAGTTTCAATGCATCCGTAATTCAGTACCGATATATAACAGATGATTTTTTTTTTTTGGTTACAAACAGATGATATTTTCTACCTACTACATCTGTAAAAATTTGGCCCTAAAACATCACTGCACATATCGATACTCCTATATCACTTCCACCACAAAAAGAGGTGGAGAGAAGGGACAGAAAAATAGTAAAACCTGTGTAGGGAAGATGTTGGCGCCCTCTATGAAGATGTTATTATATAACTTAAAAACTATACGATGATAACAGGACCAAACCCCCCCAATCAGAATTCTCTGGCAGCAAATATGAAAAATGAGCTGAAAGAGATAAAAATCAGCGACAAGGAAAAGAAACGATAATTATTGCTGGTCAATGTTACAGAAAAGGCAACTATTCCTATGTTCAGAGCTTGAAACAGCCAACCAAACATGGGATCAGGACTTAGAACGAAGCTGCTCTATGATTAGTATTTTACCGCTCTCAGTAGCACTGTATAGTATCTCCTATGTCCTTCACAGAATGCATATCAGAGCTTTAGACCCCTATAGAAGGAACTCCTTGTTTCATAGATCACAGCAACCACTTTGCCACCAGCAAATCCTTAGGTCAAATATCACAATCTGCCTTTCCCTATATAGTTCTAAAACCTTACGAACCATTTACGGCCATCTCTGGTGAGGACTTGGGTGAAACCAGTGAATGTTCCTCCCCGCCCAACTGTCCATTATCAGTAGTGCCATACGACCCATCAGAGAAGTTTTTATGTGTGCCAGTTTCTTTCTCTACATGATTCTCTTCAGCTGTTGTGTTGCTATTTCCAGAGCAGCTTCTTGAAACATTTATCTCCTTTACATGATTGACTTCACTTGAATTCATCCCCCCATCAATTGTAGAATGACCAGTATGAACGTTGATTTCATTTTTCTTACCAGGCACTACAGCATGGCTCAATGTTGAACACAAAGCAGAAAAAACGTTATCTTTTGGTTTTGAATTTTTAGACAACTTCTGCTTACGTTCAAGATTTGTCTCCTTATTGTTCAAAGGCAACTTTCTTTTCATTCCGAGGGACTCCATTGGCCCTTCATCCTCTTCAGAAGCTTCTGGCTGCTTCCTAGGTGGTGGCTTGTAATCTTCGTCATCCTCATCGTCATCATAGTCAACCAGTCCACCAGACCTCAAACTGAAAATCAAGACAATTGTATTGCCTTACGAAAGATGATTTTGAGAAAATTGGACTAGTAAAATATAAAGTAAAGCATGTATACCTTAACTCTGAGCAGCTCGCAGCTGCTCCATTGGATAGCACACATTGCGGCTGCTGCCCTTTTAGATTACGTGAAATAGACGTAGACGTTGAATCTTCATCATCACTGATTAACAACCAAAAGTTAAAATACACTCCGTATGCCAGTTGAATAAAATCTCCTATAACACTTGTCAGGGAAGATATATACCTATCCTCATTAAAGTAATCTTCCTCTTCTTTCTCTAAAGCACGCTCCTCAGGTCGTCTTTGAAGGTCATTGGTAATAGTACCTTTTGTCCCATCATTATCCAAACACTGCAAGAAAGTATTTAATCTCAAAACTGCAAACAAGTATTGATAACTGCACTATCTTTTGAGCAAGAAGTCAATAAATAAAACAGGAAGTTACCTGCTCATATTTTACTTTCAGTGAATGAATGGAAACCAAATTCTCAAATTTCACTAGCTGGTCCCAGAAAGAATTAACTATATATTTTATCAATAATTTCAAATTCTCCTGCATTGTACAAGATTATCAATACAAAACTGCTTTGAGGCATTTAATATCGAAATTGATGCAAACAAAAGAACAGTACCTTGCGAATATACTCAAAAAGCTCAAGAACAGCAGAATTTAGCAGATTGTAGCGACTGCCATTAGCAACGAAGACATCTACAACTGGTTTGAGAAGGTTGTTTCTAACAAAATGATTTATGAGATGCTCATCCTGCAGAGAAACAATAATTATATAGAGCACAAAAAAGAGAGCAGCAGTTGTAGCTTAAAACAGGATAACTAGTTTCATCAGCATAAAATGATTCCGCAAATTAACCTATAGGCTTGGAACACGATCTATAGAGAAAATTTTCCACAAAACTACCAACATAAGCAACTCCAAACGGCAGTAATCAAGTAGGCTATATACCATTCAAAAGTTATATCTGGCCACCTTCAACCCGTCATGAAGGTGAAAAGCGTAAGCATAACTTGATAACAAAAGTTAACACCCACTTCTGATAGTTATCAAGAAATAAAATGCTCTCAAACTGCAAGATACTATGGTCCTCATACGTAGTTGCTTTCTGGTATAATTTAGGGCACACATTTGGTCATATTTACAGAGATAATGAAAAATTCCTTTATACTATGACTGGTGTGATCTAAGCAAATATTTCAGATAATACCATATTTTAACAAAGAGCAAGGTGATGAGCACCAAAATGACAAAAGGTACAAGTTAGTCACTAATAATAAGATTTTATGAGAGGAAAGAAACTAGAGCAGACAAGCTACTCTAAACAATAATGTGGTTCACATAAAAGTTAATGGGAACAAACTAACAGATAGTTCTAAACAGTATAAAATGAGTTACAGGTTTAACGTACAAAATATTTCCAATATTCCACCCATATATGGTGAGGAAATGAAGAATAAACTACAAAATTTACAAATACACAGTAAACAAAGTTTAGTAAGCAATGTCTAGGGCAGGAGGAATGTCCTACTTTCACTCTAGACAGGGCATTAAGAGTCTTGTGAGCCGTAAAATTACAATTACATGGTCTGGGTAAATGGGTTGAAATATATACAGGATGAGCAAGGGATATTTTTTCCCTGGCAGTTGCCAAAGATAAAACAGGTAGTTTCTACACAAATGTACAAGCTTACATGACGTGAGAGAATGGTACGAACAAACCGAATAGCACCAACAACCAGATAATTTTCTCTTCTTCGAGTCAGTAACAAAATTTTATCAATCACATTATTCAGAAGAAAATTGCACCTGCAAACAGTAAAGAAAAACCAATTTAATATTTTGAATGATCAGCAACATAAAGTCAATTCTGATCTTTGCAAAGCAACAGTGAAGTACTTTATCCGATATGGGTGGTGTAGAACACAGAAGCATAGTAGTTCGCATATGTTTAATAGAATCTCTGGCTTCGTCCCACTCTGATCTTGGATTCCTTGGTCAGCATCTATTAATTTGTTGCTAGCATTAGCAATATTTTCTGGAGGACATGATGCCATTATCACTTTGATCAGTTGACCCAAATGCTTCTCATAGAAAATGTCAATAATAGTGTCTCTCTGTCAAATGAAACAAAAAGGTTACTAGAAAAGACTTAGTCCATACTATCTAGCAAATCATCATGTTGTTAGAGTAGAAGGAAAGGGAACGGTTGGACTTGAGAAGAATCTAGAAACTGTAGCAAACAAATTTGTAAAAATGTCTCCTATTTGCTCACTGTATCATCATCTCCCTTCATTCCTCCCTCTCTATTTTTCATCAGCAGAAAACAATGGGTTTCGGGGTCCATCGAAAAAATACTGCACTTGCAAAACGCGTCACACTCACACCAGGCCTTGAATCTGCACTGCTATTTGCCGAATGAGAGCAATAGCCCCAAAATCAACTACCTAGTTTCTCCCCCTTCCCATATATTTGATGTTCCTCTGTTCTTTATTCACTCTTTTAATGAGACACGTGCCATGTATGCCCTTAATCATACCCCTTGCTCATTATGCTGATTTGGGAAGATGGTCCCCTGCTGACTTTTTTGAAATGGCAATGAAGATTGAACCTTCAACTTCTTTATCACTCCACTCCCCCACCTCAACCACAAAGCCAACCTTATAACTTCCAATAGACCCCTACTAATAATGTAAGCTACACCTTCTTATGTGGGTATTTAACGGAATATCAACACCCCTCCGCTCCAACTAAAGAAAAGGTCTTAATTTAAACTTGAACGTGACCATATTGAAGAATATTGTAAAATTGCATGTTCAAAAACAGCTTATTTCAGAATGATAAGCTTAAGTTCCTGTATTATAATTAAAGTTAACTTTCTTTCACAAAGAAATAAGATATATTTTTAGTCAAGATTAAGAAGCATTTGGCTAAGTAGTAAATATCAGCAACAAGGCAAGGCAAAACTGATAGATCAGAAAAAATAACAGAAAGTTGAACCTGTGCGCCAGACAATGTGCATGAGTCTAATAGAATGCGAAGAATCTCAAGAAACTGGCAATGCATGTCATCTCCAAAATCTGTTATCATTCCTCGAACCTGTACATTGAAGAAATCCTTTACGAAAAATGCTAAATATTCAAAATCCATATTTTTCATCTTCCATATTTCCATGCAAAATAACATGAGCGTCGCCAAAAAATGAAAGGAAAAACATGAAACAGAGGATGGGTGAGAGACACTAAAACTAATATCGAAGGAACAATGAGAAGTTGTTTCCAATATTCATACACTCAAATATTCTGTTATATTGTATAGTTGATGGAAATTGTTGCACCAGAATCAGAAAGCCACAATTAAGTTTCTGTTACTAACAACATAACAGACCAACAGTAAAGACTAGAGACTAACAATTGACAAAGCAACAACAGTCTCTGAAACTAGTCAGGGAGTTACAATTTTATTGGGGGATAACTGCAGCCATAAGTTTACTTTCAGGGATAATAAATAGGTCAATATGTTGATGTAATTCTTTCAAGTTACTGTCTACCGAGCATTCATAAGCAACACACCAATGCCCTACTTAACTGCTATTTGGCTTCAGGAGGTTTAGCACTGTACGTTGACACTAGCAACATTGTATTAGTTACTGAAGTAGCTAGTTAGTTAGTTAGTTAGTTAATGGGGTAGTTAGGATTATCATATATAAATAGGGAGGTTTTGGAGTTAGAAAGGTGAAGAAAGTAAAAGACAAAATAATATAATACTTTCATGTTTTATTACTACAGCCTTAAGTTGTTTATATAGGAAAAGAAATTACAATAGTAATACTGAGTAATAATGACAAAATCATAAAATAAAAATAAATATAATAATATAAAATAAAAGAGAATCAAATATGATTTCTCTTGATTCTTCAACACCCCCCCTCAAGTTGGTGCATAGATATCTGTCATGCCCAACTTGGCTATAAGTCGCTCAAAATTGGGTCTTGCCAAACTTTTTGTCAAGATATCAGCAGTTTGCTGATTGGAAGTCACAAATGGTAGGCATATAATTCCAGCATCAATTTTTTCTTTTATGAAATGGCGGTCAATCTCAATGTGCTTGGTTCTATCATGTTGTACAGGGTTGTGAGCTATACTTATTGCTGCTTTGCTATCACAGAACAATTTTAAGGGTGAGTCAACTTTCATTTTCAATTCGTCCAAGAGTTTACGAATCCATAAAAGTTCACAGATTCCTTGAGCCATTGCTCTGAATTCAGCTTCTGCACTACTTCGAGCAACAACCCCTTGTTTCTTACTTCTCCAAGTAACTAAATTTCCCCAAACATAGGCACAATATCCAGTGGTGGATTTTCTATCAGTAATTGATCCTGCCCAATCAGCATCTGTAAATATAGATACTTCTCTGTCATTAGTTTTCTTGAAGTACAAACCCTTTCCAGGATTGGATTTCAAGTACCTTAAGATCCGATAAACTGCCTCCAAGTGTTCTTCATAGGGAGAATGCATGAATTGGCTTACAACACTCACAGAGAAAGCGATGTCAGGTCTAGTGTGGGCTAGATAAATAAGTTTGCCGACTAACCTCTAGTATCTTCCAATCTCAATAGGAACACTGCCTTTCTCCCAAAGTTTAGCATTTAATTCCATAGGGGTATCTGCTGGTTTACACCCACTCATCCCAGTTTCTTCCAAGAGATCTAGGATGTATTTTCTTTGAGAAACAACAATTCCCTTCTTTGAGCGAGCAACTTCCATACCAAGAAAATATTTAAGCGCGCCTAAATCTTTGATCTCAAATTCTTGTGTCAAATTTTTCTTCAACCTTTCCATCTCGACAATGTCATCTCCTGTGAGAATAATATCATCTACATATACAATTAGAATTGCAATTTTACCAACATTAGAGAATTTCATGAACAGAGTATGGTCTGATTGTCCCTGCATATATCCTTGCTTTTTGACCGACCGAGTGAATTTTTCAAACCAAGCCCTTGGGGATTGCTTGAGACCATAAAGGGATTTTTGTAGTTTGCACACATTTGAACCAAATTCATCTTCAAAGCCAGGTGGACTATCCATGTATACTTCCTCCTCCAAATCACCATTCAGAAAAGCATTCTTTACATCAAGTTGGTTAAGAGACCAATCTAAATTCACTGCCAAGGACAAGAGAACTCTAATAGTGTTTGAAGAAAGTAAAAGACAAAATACTTTCATATTTTATTACTACAGCCCTAAGCTGTTTATATAGGAAAAGAAATTACAATAGTAATACTGAGTAATAATGACAGAATAAAAATAAACATAATAATATAAAATAAAAGAGAATCAAATCTGATTTCTCTTGATTCTTCAACACCCCCCCTCAAGTTGGTGCATAGATATCTGTCATGCCCAACTTGGCTATAAGTCGCTCAAAATTGGGTCTTGCCAAACTTTTTGTCAAGATATCAGCAGTTTGCTGATTGGAAGTCACAAATGGCAGGCATATAATTCCAGCATCAATTTTTTCTTTTATGAAATGGTGGTCAATCTCAATGTACTTGGTTCTATCATGTTGTACAGGGTTGTGAGCTATACTTATTGTTGCTTTGCTATCACAGAAATTTTTTAAGGGTGAGTCAACTTTCATTTTCAATTCGTCCAAGAGTTTACGAATCCATAAAAGTTCACAGATTGCTTGAGCCATTGCTCTGAATTCAGCTTCTGCACTGCTTCGAGCAACAACCCCTTGTTTCTTACTTCTCCAAGTAACTAAATTTCCCCAAACATAGGCACAATATCCAGTGGTGGATTTTCTATCGGTAATTGATCCTGCCCAATCAGCATCTGTAAATATAGAGACTTCTCTGTCATTAGTTTTCTTGAAGTACAAACCCTTTCCAGGATTGGATTTCAAGTACCTTAAGATCCGATAAACTGCCTCCAAGTGTTCTTCATAGGGAGAATGCATGAATTGGCTTACAACACTCACAGAGAAAGCGATGTCAGGTCTAGTGTGGGCTAGATAAATAAGTTTGCCGACTAACCTCTGGTATCTTCCAATCTCAATAGGAACACTGCCTTTCTCCCAAAGTTTAGCATTTAATTCCATAGGAGTATCTGCTGGTTTACACCCACTCATCCCAGTTTCTTCCAAGAGATCTAGGATGTATTTTCTTTGAGAAACAACAATTCCCTTCTTTGAGCGAGCAACTTCCATACCAAGAAAATATTTAAGCGCGCCTAAATCTTTGATCTCAAATTCTTGTGTCAAATTTTTCTTCAATTTTTCCATCTCGACAGTGTCATCTCCTGTGAGAATAATATCATCTACATATACAATTAGAATTGCAATTTTACCAACATTAGAGAATTTCATGAACAGAGTATGGTCTGATTGTCCCTGCATATATCCTTGCTTTTTGACCGACCGAGTGAATTTTTCAAACCAAGCCCTTGGGGATTGCTTGAGACCATAAAGGGATTTTTGTAGTTTGCACACATTTGAACCAAATTTATCTTCAAAGCCAGGTGGACTATCCATGTATACTTCCTCCTCCAAATCACCATTCAGAAAAGCATTCTTTACATCAAGTTGGTTAAGAGACCAATCTAAATTCACTGCCAAGGACAAGAGAACTCTAATAGTGTTTAATTTGGCAACGGGAGCAAAAGTCTCTGAGTAATCAATGCCATATGTCTGAGTAAACCCTTTAGCAACCAAGCGTGCCTTGTATCTTTCAACTGTGTTGTCAGAATTATATTTTACAGTAAATACCCATTTACAACCAACAGTATTCTTTCCTGTAGGTAACGTCATGACTCTCCAAGTTTGATTCTTCTCAAGAGCTCTCATCTCCTCAAGAACAGCTTCCTTCCACTTTGGAATTTTAGAGCCTCCTGTATATTTTTTGAAATTTCTACAGCAGACAACTTAGAGGTAAATGCAGCAAATGAAGAAGACAATTTTGAGTATGACACATAATTAGACAAAGGATATTTAGTGCATGATCTAACAGGTTTTCTAATTGCAATAGGAAGATCTATATCAGGATACTCGACATGACTTTTAAGAACAGAAGAAGACTTACCTGTATCAAGATGATGTGTTGGATTATCTATTGGTTCAGAATCTTGGAATGGTCGGAGAATGGGTCCTTCATTTCTCTGTTTAGGGTTTCTTCTTTCAAAGACATTTCCCTTCCAAGTAGGGTCAATTGTAGTAAACCTGCTTTGTGTCTCTTTATCTGAGTCATTATGTTGTGGCATTTCAGGTGGTCCTTCATTATTGTGATTTTGATCATTGTGATTTTGATTTGAAATTGTCGCCCCCGAATCTGTCGAAACCTCACTCATAAGTGGATTGAGTTTCAATATGGATTCTTGGGCATTTTCTTTTGGTGCATCTATATAAGTCTCAGAATTTTGTGACGACACTATATCACTTAAAGTAATGATGTTTTCAAACGTAAAAGATGAATCTTCCTTAAAATTTCCCCCCTGAAGATGAATGTCAGTAAAAAATGGTTGATTTTCAACAAAAGTAACATCCATGGTTACAAAAATTCTTTTTGATTTTGGTTCAAAACACCGATACCCCTTTTGAGTTGGAGAGTAACCGGTAAACACACATTTTATTGCTCGTGGCTCGAGTTTGTGAAGGTGTTTATGTTCATGAACAAAAGCAGTGCAACCAAAAACTTTTAATGGCAAATCAGCAGAGACACTAGTTAAAGGAAAATAATTTCGAAAAACATCAAGAGGGGTATGAAAATCTAAAACTTTAGATGACATTCGATTAATTAAATATGATGCAGTTAAAACAGCTTCACCCCACAAATATTTTGGAACGTGATTTGCAAATAGTAAAGCTCTAGCAACCTCAAGAAGATGCCTATTCTTTCTCTCTGCAATTCCATTTTGTTGGGGTGTATTAACACAAGAACTTTGATGAACAACCCCATTTGCAAGAAAAAAATCGGACAAAAGTGTATTAAAATATTCTTTACCATTGTCACTTCTGAAGACTTGAATATTTGTTTGGTATTGAGTATGCACCATTGTAAAAAAGTTTTTGACAACCTGTCCAACTTCAGATTTTTCTTTTAATAGATAAACCCAACAAATTCTAGTATGATCATCAATAAAAGTTATAAACCATTTTTTATTAGAAAAGGTGTTTATTCTATTAGGACCCCAAACATCACTATGAATAACTGCAAACGGTTTTGATGGTTTATATGGTTGTGTAGAAAAAGAAGAACGGTGATGTTTAGCAAGTTCACAAGTTTCACAATGAAATAAAGACGGATCCTTCTTAGAAAATAATTTGGGAAACAAATGTTTCAAATACGGAAAACTAGGATGTCCTAACCGTAAATGCCATAACATAATATCATCATTATTAGAAGAGACAAAAATAGATTCAAAGCAGGTACTTGTTTTTTGTTGGTCTTTGAGGTCGAGTCCATTGTCAAGATAATAGAGTCCTCCACTCTCCTTAGCATTGCCAATCATCTTCCCCGTGCTCAAATCCTTAAAAGTGCAATGAGAATGAAAGAAGTTAGCTTGACAATTTATATCCTTTGTTAATTTAGTAATGGATAACAGATTACATGATAAATTAGGAACATGTAAGACATCTTTTAAGGTTAACACAGGTGACAGAATAACAGAACCTTTCCCTGCAATGGCTGAAAGAGAGCCATCTGCAATTTTAATTTTGTGGTTACCTGCACAAGGACTATAAGAAGAAAATAGACTCGACTCCCCAGTCATATGATCAGTAGCACCAGAATCGATAATCCAAGTATGGCTGGGAGTGACACTAAGTAGAGCAGTATTTGGAAAATTACCTCTTTGAGCTATAGAGCAAGAAGGAGTTTGAGACTCAAGGAGTTTGTACAATTTATCTAATTGTTCCTTGGTGAAAGGAGATGGGCTTGAAGGGGACTGCTTCTCTTGATTAGAGGTACCAGCTTGGAGGGCATGACCTTCGTTTCCTTCTTTTTTCTTCCAATTTGGAGCTTCCAACACGTATCACGTGTGTGCCCTAGACGTTTGCAATGTTCGCACCATGGTTTCTTGCCATCTCTCTTCCCGTCTTCATTCTTAGAGACTAGGGCAGAGCTTTCAACCTCACCAACAGAAGGTGTCTTACCCATCATAACACCTTGTCTCGCCTCTTCTCTTCTAACTTCTGAGAACGCTTCCCGAAGTGATGGCAATGGAATCTTTCCCAATATTCTGCCACGGACTTCATCGAGCTGCTTATTAAGCCCAACCAAGAACATGAATACTCGGTCGTTCTCCTGTCTCTTAAGAAACAAAAAACTGTCCTCACAGCACTTCCAATGATCATCATAGCAGAGATCCAATTCTTGCCATAGTGTCATCAACTCATTGTAATAGGTAGTGACATCTCTATCTCCTTGTTTGGCATGCCACAATCGTGATTTGAGATCAAAAATTTGAGAAGAATTCTGAATGTCAGAATATGTTTCTTTGACTGCCTCCCAAACTTCCTTTGCAGTAGGCAAAAACATAAAAGGTTTTCTTATCATTGATTCCATATTACTAAGCAGCCAAGCGATAATAACAGAGTTCTCAGATTTCCAAAACCTGTAATTCGGATCAGTAGTGGCAGGCATTTGCACCTCTCCGGTTAGGAAACCATATTTTCCCTTACCGTCTAATATCAATCTTGTGGTTTGGGACCATTCAACATAATTTTTTCCATTGAGTTTTTGAATTTCAACCTTGAGGACATTAGAAGTTCCCTCATGGCCAAAAAAGTTGGAAAAACCATTGTTAGATAAACCATTATTGTCGCCTGGGCCGCCGCCACTGCCGCCTGGGCCGCCGCCACTGCCGCCTGGGCCGCTGCCTAAACTCATACTGTCGGCGTTGTCGACTACTTCTGATTTTTTACCCAAACCATCGTCGTTGCTGCCACCGCTACTCATAAGGGCTGCCTTCCATGGGGTATTTTGTGCCATAGCTCAGTTGATTAGAGCCACAAACCCTGATGGGTTGTTTACAGAACCCTAACCAGAGCTCTGATACCATGAAGAAAGTAAAAGACAAAATAATATAATACTTTCATATTTTATTACTACAGCCTTAAGCTGTTTATATAGGAAAAGAAATTACAATAGTAATACTGAGTAATAATGACAAAATCATAAAAATAAATATAATAATATAAAATAAAAGAGAATCAAATATGATTTCTCTTGATTCTTCAACACCCCCCCTCAAGTTGGTGCATAGATATCTGTCATGCCCAACTTGGCTATAAGTCGCTCAAAATTGGGTCTTGCCAAACTTTTTGTCAAGATATCAGCAGTTTGCTGATTGGAAGTCACAAATGGTAGGCATATAATTCCAGCATCAATTTTTTCTTTTATGAAATGGCGGTCAATCTCAATGTGCTTGGTTCTATCATGTTGTACAGGGTTGTGAGCTATACTTATTGCTGCTTTGCTATCACAGAACAATTTTAAGGGTGAGTCAACTTTCATTTTCAATTCGTCCAAGAGTTTACGAATCCATAAAAGTTCACAGATTCCTTGAGCCATTGCTCTGAATTCAGCTTCTGCACTACTTCGAGCAACAACCCCTTGTTTCTTACTTCTCTAAGTAACTAAATTTCCCCAAACATAGGCACAATATCCAGTGGTGGATTTTCTATCAGTAATTGATCCTGCCCAATCAACATCTGTAAATATAGAGACTTCTCTGTCATTAGTTTTCTTGAAGTACAAACCCTTTCCAGGATTGGATTTCAAGTACCTTAAGATCCGATAAACTGCCTCCAAGTGTTCTTCATAGGGAGAATGCATGAATTGGCTTACAACACTCACAGAGAAAGCGATGTCAGGTCTAGTGTGGGCTAGATAAATAAGTTTGCCGACTAACCTCTGGTATCTTCCAATCTCAATAGGAACACTGCCTTTCTCCCAAAGTTTAGCATTTAATTCCATAGGAGTATCTGCTGGTTTACACCCACTCATCCCAGTTTCTTCCAAGAGATCTAGGATGTATTTTCTTTGAGAAACAACAATTCCCTTCTTTGAGCGAGCAACTTCCATACCAAGAAAATATTTAAGCGCGCCTAAATCTTTGATCTCAAATTCTTGTGTCAAATTTTTTTTCAACCTTTCCATCTCGACAATGTCATCTCCTGTGAGAATAATATCATCTACATATACAATTAGAATTGCAATTTTACCAACATTAGAGAATTTCATGAACAGAGTATGGTCTGATTGTCCCTGCATATATCCTTGCTTTTTGACCGACCGAGTGAATTTTTCAAACCAAGCCCTTGGGGATTGCTTGAGACCATAAAGGGATTTTTGTAGTTTGCACACATTTGAATCAAATTTATCTTCAAAGCCAGGTGGACTATCCATGTATACTTCCTCCTCCAAATCACCATTCAGAAAAGCATTTTTTACATCAAGTTGGTTAAAAGACCAATCTAAATTCACTGCCAAGGACAAGAGGACTCTAATAGTGTTTAATTTGGCAACGGGAGCAAAAGTCTCTGAGTAATCAATGCCATATGTCTGAGTAAACCCTTTAGCAACCAAGCGTGCCTTGTATCTTTCAACTGTGTTGTCAGAATTATATTTTACAGTAAATACCCATTTACAACCAACAGTATTCTTTCCTGTAGGTAACGTCATGACTCTCCAAGTTTGATTCTTCTCAAGAGCTCTCATCTCCTCAAGAACAGCTTCCTTCCACTTTGGAATTTTTAGAGCCTCCTGTATATTTTTTGGAATTTCTACAGCAGACAACTTAGAGGTAAATGCAGCAAATGAAGAAGACAATTTTGAGTATGACACATAATTAGACAAAGGATATTTAGTGCATGATCTAACAGGTTTTCTAATTGCAATAGGAAGGTCTATATCAGGATACTCGACATGACACTCAACAACAGAAGAAGACTTACCTGTATCAAGATGATGTGTTGGATTATCTATTGGTTCGGAATCTTGGAAGGGTCGGAGAATGGGTCCTTCATTTCTCTGTTTATGGTTTCTTCTTTCAAAGACATTTCCCTTCCAAGTAGGGTCAATTGTAGTAAACCTGCTTTGTGTCTCTTTATCTAAGTCATTATGTTGTGGCATTTCAGGTGGTCCTTCATTATTGTGATTTTGATCATTGTGATTTTGATTTGAAATTGTCGCCCCCGAATCTGTCGAAACCTCATTCATAAGTGGATTGAGTTTCAATATGGATTCTTGGGCATTTTCTTTTGGTGCATCTATATAAGTCTCAAAATTTTGTGACGACACTATATCACTTAAAGTAATGATGTTTTCAAACGTAAAAGATGAATCTTCCTTAAAATTTCCCCCCTGAAGATGAATGTCAGTAAAAAATGGTTGATTTTCAACAAAAGTAACATCCATGGTTACAAAAATTCTTTTTGATTTCGGTTCAAAACATCGATACCCCTTTTGAGTTGGAGAGTAACCGGTAAACACACATTTTATTGCTCGTGGCTCGAGTTTGTCAAGGTGTTTATGTTCATGAACAAAAGCAGTGCAACCAAAAACTTTTAATGGCAAATTAGCAGAGACACTAGTCAAAGGAAAATAATTTCGAAAAACATCAAGAGGGGTATGAAAATCTAAAACTTTAGATGGCATTCGATTAATTAAATATGATGCAGTTAAAACAGCTTCACCCCACAAATATTTTGGAACGTTATTTGCAAATAGTAAAGCTCTAGCAACCTCAAGAAGATGTCTATTCTTTCTCTCTGCAATTCCATTTTGTTGGGGTGTATTAACACAAGAACTTTGATGAACAACCCCATTTGCAAGAAAAAAATCGGACAAAAGTGTATTAAAATATTCTTTACCATTGTCACTTCTGAAGACTTGAATATTTGTTTGGTATTGAGTATGCACCATTGTAAAAAAGTTTTTGACAACCTGTCCAACTTCAGATTTTTCTTTTAATAGATATACCCAACAAATTCTAGTATGATCATCAATAAAAGTTATAAACCATTTTTTATTAGAAAAGGTGTTTATTCTATTAGGACCCCAAACATCACTATGAATAACTGCAAACGGTTTTGATGGTTTATATGGTTGTGTAGAAAAAGAAGAACGGTGATGTTTAGCAAGTTCACAAGTTTCACAATGAAATAAAGACGGATCCTTCTTAGAAAATAATTTGGGAAACAAATGTTTCAAATACGGAAAACTAGGATGTCCTAACCGTAAATGCCATAACATAATATCATCATTATTAGAAGAGACAAAAATAGATTCAAAGCAGGTACTTGTTTTTTGTTGGTCTTTGAAGTCGAGTCCATTGTCAAGATAATAGAGTCCTCCACTCTCCTTAGCATTGCCAATCATCTTCCCCGTGCTCAAATCCTTAAAAGTGCAATGAGAATGAAAGAAGTTAGCTTGACAATTTATATCCTTTGTTAATTTAGTAATGGATAACAGATTACATGATAAATTAGGAACATGTAAGACATCTTTTAAGGTTAACACAGGTGACAGAATAACAGAACCTTTCCCTGCAATGGCTGAAAGAGAGCCATTTGCAATTTTAATTTTGTGGTTACCTGCACAAGGACTATAAGAAGAAAATAGACTCGACTCCCCAGTCATATGATCAGTAGCACCAGAATCGATAATCCAAGTATGGCTGGGAGTGACACTAAGTAGAGCAGTATTTGGAAAATTACCTCTTTGAGCTATAGAGTAAGAAGGAGTTTGAGACTCAAGGAGTTTGTACAATTTATCTAATTGTTCCTTGGTGAAAGGAGATGGGCTTGAAGGGGTCTGCTTCTCTTGATTAGAGGTACCAGCTTGGAGGGCATGACTTTCGTTTCCTTCTTTTTTCTTCCAATTTAGAGGTTTTCCATGGAGCTTCCAACACGTATCACGTGTGTGCCCTAGACGTTTGCAATGTTCGCACCATGGTTTCTTGCCATCTCTCTTCCCGTCTTCATTCTTAGAGACTAGGGCAGAGCTTTCAACCTCACCAACAGAAGGTGTCTTACCCATCATAACACCTTGTCTCGCCTCTTCTCTTCTAACTTCTGAGAACGCTTCCCGAAGTGATGGCAATGGAATCTTTCCCAATATTCTGCCACGGACTTCATCGAGCTGCTTATTAAGCCCAACCAAGAACATGAATACTCGGTCGTTCTCCTGTCTCTTAAGAAACAAAACACTGTCCTCACAGCACTTCCAGTGATCATCATAGCAGAGATCCAATTCTTGCCATAGTGTCATCAACTCATTGTAATAGGTAGTGACATCTCTATCTCCTTGTTTGGCATGCCACAATCGTGATTTGAGATCAAAAATTTGAGAAGAATTCTGAATGTCAGAATATGTTTCTTTGACTGCCTCCCAAACTTCCTTTGCAGTAGACAAAAACATAAAAGGTTTTTTTATCATTGATTCCATATTACTAAGCAGCCAAGCGATAATAACAGAGTTCTCAGATTTCCAAAACCTGTAATTCGGATCAGTAGTGGCAGGCATTTGCACCTCTCCGGTTAGGAAACCATATTTTCCCTTACCGTCTAATATCAATCTTGTGGTTTGGGACCATTCAACATAATTTTTTCCATTGAGTTTTTGAATTTCAACCTTAAGGACATTAGAAGTTCCCTCATGGCCAAAAAAGTTGGAAAAACCATTGTTAGATAAACCATTATTGTCGCCTGGGCCGCCGCCACTGCCGCCTGGGCCGCTGCCACTGCCGCCTGGGCCGCTGCCTAAACCCATACTGTCGGCGTTGTCGACTACTTCTGATTTTTTACCCAAACCATCGTCGCTGCTACCGCCGCTACTCATAAGGGCTGCCTTCCATGGGGTATTTTGTGCCATAACTCAGTTGACTAGAGCCACAAACCCTGATGGGTTGTTTACAGAACCCTAACCAGAGCTCTGATACCATGAAGAAAGTAAAAGACAAAATAATATAATACTTTCATGTTTTATTACTACAGCCTTAAGTTGTTTATATAGGAAAAGAAATTACAATAGTAATACTGAGTAATAATGACAAAATCATAAAATAAAAATAAATATAATAATATAAAATAAAAGAGAATCAAATATGATTTCTCTTGATTCTTCAACAAAAGGGCATCATCATTTGAATATCGTAAAGTTTGTGAATAAAGTAGTAACTCTATTGTGAAGGAGAAACCCTTGGAAGAGGGATTTATTTCCTATTCTTTCCTATTTCTAAATAAAAGTGTACTTTCTTTGGAATCCAATTCTTGGATTCCAAACAGAGCATGTCACGTATTAGCATTGAAAGAACTTACCAATAGTCCAAGAAGTGTGATTCCTTCCTGTCGAACCACATAGGACCGCAGAAGATTAGGATCCTGATTCAAGAAGAGAATGAGAATATCTGTTCTGCAACCATAGCAGCAATTACCTCTTAGAAACTGATCGCAATGAATGCAAAATCAGAATAGTTAAAAATGATATATCGAGATCAAGGTGAGAAAGAGTGACAATACCCAGTAAGTACAAGCTTCTTGTCTTGACTTCGCAAGACATCTGTGACAATGTCAAAGATGCCCTCATTCACCATATCCCTACATGCATTAAAAATGAAAAACTAATCCGGAATTCATAATGAGTTGGGTATCAATGCTACATGTCAAAGTTATGTGACCTTAACAAAAATTTCTTCAAACTTTAAGGAACTGATATAAACATATTAAACATGGCTTTTAATAACTACACGTAAAAAGTTGTTCTCAGAAGCTGTTTTGTACTAAGTAAAGCTTGATAAGCATTGTGAAGAAACCAAACTGAAGATATCAAATCTTCTGTAAGCCAAGTAGCTTAAAAATCAAAATTGTGTAGTATTTAAAATTAAAATTAAAGGCAAGTCTCCCATTAAATACTCCAAAAAGAGTATTATCAATTTTTTAGATGTTCAATCCAATTATTTCATAAGAAAATAGACAAGCAAACTTGAGATCTAATGGCAAACTCTTCCTAAATAATTAAAAGAGTGCAATCAAACAATAGTAACTGATTACAAAAAATTGGAGAAAACAAACTGCGTAATAAGCTGCTGCTGTGTGTAAACATGTACGGCTCCAAATGCTACATACCTAAAAAGTCGAAGCTGCTGTACCATCGGTAAGCTCTTGCTTAAACCACAAAACTCATGCAAGAAATGGATCTGTTCATCGAGAGAAGCAAAAAAATTAACAATCAGCAGTAAGGTCATCTTAGCATAGAAATGCTGGCATTAACATTAAACAAGTTTAAAAATGCAATATAGAAAGAAAAAAAATCATTAGTATATTTTATATAAATACAAAAATTAAAGTCAAGCAGGTACGATTATTTTCAAATGAAGGAGAAGCTCAACCCCAGTTCCCATGACAATTTATCTTTTCAAACACTTCTCTATCAGATCGTACTGTTATAATGAAATTCATTGGCCACCCAACTTTTTGGAAGAAAAATAAAAAGATAAAGAAAGAACAAATACTTCACTCTTTGATTTTGTTCAAACGTGATAAGCAATGGACAGAAGCAATACTTCTTACATATTTCTTCCTGTTGAGATCTCACACCGGCTAATAATATGGCCAGATTAGTTATTACAACTGGTGGGGCAGCTCAATCCCATGAGCTAACTCTTGGGACTGAGTTAGGTCTAACCCAAACTTTGAGATGGTTACAAAGTCCATACACTTGTTGGACAACCCCGCAAATGTCCAAGCCAACAAACTTTGCGCTCCAGATATTAGTGATATGGCCAAATTAGTGGTTATAAGTGGTGGACATGGACACCCTCACCCACATGAGTCCGGATCTGCTCCATTTCTTTTCCTCCATTTCCTGTCTAGTTCTACGCATATGCACGACACATGTCAATTAAAGATGTGAACGACTGAGATTAAAATTAAGACCTTTTTAAATTAAAAGAGAGAAACCGTGTTTCAGTTTTCATCGGCGCCTAAACCTGTAACGAGACCTAGCAGCACCTCAACTCACCGCAGTGTTGACTTCACTGCACACTGTTGTGCACAACGTTGCCTGTACTACCCACTGTTCTGCCGCAGCACCATGTTCTCTATTTTCACATTAGCTCTAACACAAACACACCGACACAACTACAACACTCTATAACTGGTTTAGAACATAGAACGAACCTCACAAAGATTTCATAATAGAAGAAGAGAAGGGGAGGATGTGAGGGAAGACGGAAAATTTGGGAAAAGGAAAAGGCAATATATTACGATGTATTAGCATAATGAACTTTGAGAATAGCAGTAACCATTGGAATGTGGCATGATCAATTGAGTCATGTTGTGGAAAACTAGGAATTATAATCATTATACACTTGAGACACCACAACATTGAGGCGGGACAGAGAAGATACCGCGACGGTGAGGTGGTGAGATGTCGAGATGACGACACATCAATATAGCAAAACAGTGTAACGGCAACATCGAAATACGGCGAGATAGTGGAGGCCAAACGGTGAGGTGACGAGACGAAGAGGCGATTGGGTTCTGATCTAAGGAATGAGGGTTGTTTCGACAGAGAAGAGTTGTTTCTGTTTTGAAAAGAAAAAAAATTAACGTGCTTTACCTTTTTTTTTATTAAAGAAAAACTAAATTTCAAGATTTTTTATCTCAATCGTTCAAATTTTTAATTGACATGCGCCGTGCATCCGTAAAAGTAATTGGACAGGAAATGGAGGAAAAGAAATGGAGCAGATCAAGACTCCATCCGCATGAGCTAGCATTTAAGATTAAGTTAGGCTCAACCCCAAATTCTTAAATTCCCTTCATGCTTAGGGAAAATAGGACACAAAACGAACCATTGTCAAGTATTTCCTATTAAAGATCCCACATCAGCTAGGTATATGACCATAATAATCTTTAAAATGACTTAGAGAATCATCTCTTGTTGAGCTAGCTTTGGGCTGAGTTAAAGCCTACCATTTACCTAGTTAGTTGTTAAATATAATATGGAATCACAACCTATCCCATCCGAATCCTAACACTGGAGACCTCCAGATGTCTAGCCCTAGGCTGATAGGGCACGTACAGATCACACATCTAGGTATAATGGTCAAAATACTCACTATAGTAACTTATCCAACTCTCCTCTAAATGTTGCCTTCTGGGTTAAGTAAGGCTCATCTCATTCCATTCTCTATTTTTATATTTCTAATTAAAAAAAGACATCTAATATGACAGACCAGATGGCACATGTAGTGCTGTGACAGTGACAGAAAACTATAACTTTAAATTAGGCAACTTTTAGCTCCAATGCACATGCAGACTGCAGTGCTATGAACTTAAAATGGAAAGAGAGATTATCATGTTTACAACAATACTAGTAACTTGAATAACAACCCAACTTGAGATAAGTAATCGTCAAAAGGCATGGAGAAAAATAAAATTGCAAAATTACTAATTAATAGATAATAATGTTGGAACTTGGAAATAGATTAGAATTTGTTGAAAATATGTTAGGATGTCTGCGTTTATTATATACGATAATTGTAGAGGAATATAATATCGTATCATATCATGAAAATAATGTGTAGTTGAAAGAAGGTTTTCCAGCTCATGCCTGTGTCCTCTCTAATTCAACAGAATGTTCCACTTTCCAAGTAGCTTAATGTTGAGCCCACTATTATTAATAGGTCCTTTATTAATTAGGCGAGGGGAGGTACATGAGGGATGGGTTGAAGGAGGGAGAAAAGGGAAATAAATCTACAGGCCATATGGCAGTGAAGAGAGAGAGAGAGAGAGAGAGAGAGAGAGAGAGAGAGAGAGAGAGTTGTATTAACATGAGGGTAACCGAATGAGAGGTATGATGTGTGAAGTGGGAAAATAGTGACTGAGTAGTGATCCATTCCCATCCCAGTAGAGGGGTGCTCTCATCACTGAGTATCATTTTTCTTCTTCTTTCATTTCAGCAAGGAGTACATCTGTAACAATTGTTAACTTTTCACACTTCATTTCCATTGTAAAGAGGATACTCTCTGAATTCATCAGAAATACAAGTTCAGAATTACTTTCCGTTTATCATTTTTGTTTGTTCCTATCACTTAAATTCATTGTACAGAAGTAGGAAAGATTTAATATATCTTAAGGAAGAGTTCATTTTGTAAACGGCATTCAGAACGTATTAGCTTTCGAATCCTCATGTGCATAACCTAAATATATCATTCTGCCGAGTGTCTTGCTAACAATCAGCAATTCCTATCTCATATTTTCATATTTTCTCAAGTAATAACCTAGAAAGCAACAGGGACCAATTATCAGCATAACCTCTGACAAATGTGTTTCTTCTTTTAGTGAAATTTCATAAAATGTGACAGCACACTCTAATAAAGTTCACACCACCAGTAGGGAAAATTGTCGATTTGTGAAATAACAATTTCATTCTGAAAATAGTATAAGAAAGTTGCCGTAGCTAAAACAAACAGAAGACTTTTACCATATTATTCTTTGATTCAGGAGAGGTGGTGGGCGATTTTAACCTAGCAAACAACTCCCGGATAAACGGACTGTCATCTTTCAATAAAGAAACAACCTAAAAAGTAGTGATGCAATAAAAACTAAAGATAATGATCAATATATTAAATTAAAAGTATTCTTTCCCTACAAATCAAAAACTTACAGTGGCATTGTTTGCATGTATCATGGAGTTGAGATTTGCAGCAATTGACTCATCTAACACTCTAGCCAAAACAACATCCTGAAAGCAGACAGAGAAGGTAAGAATCAGATTTATCAGAAAGAGAGAGAGAGAAGACCAAATAGAAGTCTTAGAAGGAGCCAAACCTTCAGAAAGCCAATTCTATAAGTTTGATGTATCTTGGATAACACAATTGAATTTTTTATAGGTATGGCCTGCAAAATACAGTAGCTGAACCTATTGGTAAGAAGTTCAACATTCTTCGGATTTATCTACCACATTGCTTCTCTCCAAAATAGAAAAGTAATAAAATCACAAAATAGACCTCCTTAAAAACAACATGTTCCTTTAAGAATTTACGATGATGTTGAACATGAGGAACCTCTGGATCATCTGAAAAAACCAAAAAAAAATGGAAGAGTTTGAAGAAAGAAAGAAAATGTTATTTTGGGGTTCAAAGATACATCTATTGATAAACACACAGAAATAAGATATAATGGCAAAAAAAGAATCATGTTATAAACTTACATTCAAGAGAACCAATTATGTCCATTATAAATTCATCACTGAACATTCGCTCAAAAATTTGTGTACTATTAAGCAAAACTGCAGCAGAACAAAAATATGTCAAAAATGTAAAAAGAATAAAAAGTCAATAAAGGGATTGAAATCAAAACTGTATAAAAATGAATACTGACTGATTCCTTTCACTATTTTGAAAATCATGTGAAGGCCATCCATATTTTCCAAATCTTCACAAACTCTGAATACTTCCACAAGCATCCGAAAAAAATCTTGCTGCATTGGAAATATAAATGAAAAGAAGCACAGGGTAAAAAAGGAAACTTACAAAGAT
Source organism: Cicer chorassanicum (assembly GCA_037974735.1). Classification (NCBI taxonomy): domain Eukaryota; kingdom Viridiplantae; phylum Streptophyta; class Magnoliopsida; order Fabales; family Fabaceae; genus Cicer; species Cicer chorassanicum. The sequence goes on from JBBPBP010000002.1 coordinate 8,527,204, forward strand.
TCTAAAGAACTCTGACATACAGATGAACAATGCAATTAAAAACTGAACTTAAAAGGACAGGACCATTCTAAGTTTGCAAACAAGATGGACTGTTGTATTAGGTGAATTCTAAACATGGTCCACCATCATAGGTTAAGTCGATCATGATGAACCACAGCTATTGACACTCACATTCATCTCTACCTCACCCTCCACATCACATCCTTCCTCTCAGGATCCTCTCAGGAGTCTGTGAGCCATGCTGCCTACCTCGGCATTTCAGGATCCTCCACAATAAATCTTATTTCCTGCTGCTGCAAGCTCTTCTCCATTTGAGACCTCCTCTGCACCAGATTTGACAGTCACCACAGCATATGGGCATCACAAGATCTCGTTGCTACGTCTTCCTGTGCAAATGCCGAAGCATTGTTGCACTTCCACCAACCTCGCTACCGACTCTCATTTCCCCTCTTAAGTGGCATTGTTGTGAACATTAAAGTCATCAACCTTGGGTCTACAACTTTGATGGAGAGACATAGACAAAGACAGCAGAAACAGTGGAATGAGATAAGCAGAAATAATATGGTGCGAAGGGACTACTGTATGAGTATAAGAGGAACTGATCAGTCAAACAGATGAAAACTGTGGTGCACCGTGTCCAATCTTTTATGATAGTGGTCCATGTTAAATTCACCTTGTATTATGGAGAAATGTTTCAATTTGTCTAGCTTTTATTTCCTCTTATTTTTACTTTTTTCTTCACTTAATTTTAGGATAGTCATTCATTAATAGTATTTACATACCTTTATCTATATATTGTGTTAAAATTTAGTGTATGTTTTAATTATTTCTTGATTGTGCAACATCCTAGGTTAATTGTTAGTAGTCCTAGTCAATACAACTTCCTAGACATTAAATGTAATTATTGTAGTATCATTATAAATAGAAGGTATGTGATCTTGTTTGAGACACACAAGAAACACATAAATTACTCATATTTTACAAATTGTAACCTATGTCTACAACTCTATGTACATGTATGAATCGAAATAATATTCAGTTTTTTTTATCAATCTAGGAGCATTGCATAAATAAGTCGTACATAACTTCAAATAATTATCTAGTCCATCTTATCCCTTTAGTCCTTGATTGCTTATTACAAATGAATAAAAGCTTTGTAAAGGCTGTCTAATGTCCTCAACCTCAAGACCATACAATATCAATAATTTTTTTGACATATATATGGGACAAGAAATTCCTAGGTCCAGCTTACATAGCAGTCCACCATATTGAACACCGCCACAAACAAAATAGATGTTATTGAAACTGTCATTAGGGTAAGAACCAAATGACAAAGCTTGCAATAAAATAATAGAAACCTCGATATTATTTTTGTTGATAAATCAAAACTTCAATTGATGGATGATCTCCATGCACAATGATGAGAACCAGTATACTCTGAACACATTACATGCATATATACAAGTAATCGAGTTTAGCTTACATCAGTTAATATTAATTCTGTAAGTCGCAACTGATCTGTAATGCCACTCTCAACCACGGTCTGTGAACACACACAAAAAGATGAAGACGACGATGATGAGTTGCATTTAAGTTGTATAGATAAATGCAAGCTTTCAAAAACAACAAAGAATGGTCAGAACTAGAGAACAAAGTCATAAAATTCAAACTCATTTGCTGGAAGTGACATAATATTATACCAAGAAAGTCCACATACTTCAAATAAGAACCATGTCTGTTCTTATGATCTCAAAGTTGGTTTATTCATCTCATTGTATAGCTAATGATGTTGTACATCAGATTTTCGTGTTGAGAATTCAGCAAGAAATGGCTAGGGTGGGTTGAGGGGTTAAAATTTTCATTTGTAGAACTGATAAGAAACATCAAAGTGCAAAAATAATATTTAGCAAATGTAATGTTAGAGAAGATTTGTTTAAGATTTTTTAACTGAACAGAGTTCAGGACTGTATTTATTATGCTGCATAAAACTCGTGATAATTGCACAGCGAAATTGTTTGATGTAAATCACAAACTCAGAATTGATGCAGTGCAATTAAATAAACTAAGGTGTTACACATTAAAGTAATAAAAACAAGTACTTCTAAACTTCACTCGGAATTGTGCTTGGAAGATTAAAAACAAAAAGTCGTAGCCACAGTTGATCTGCATAAAATTAGATTCCAAATAAAATAATAAAATCAAAAATAAAAAATAAATAAAAACCATGTGCAGAAATTGCAGATCAATAAATAAATAAATAAATAAAGTGAAAACAAAATAAATGAGAGGATTTAAGCATATTCCGAAACCTTAAGAATCAAAGGAAGTGTTGATAACTCAACAGCAGGCAACTCCCTTAACTCGCTGTTTACACTGTGAAATGCCTCACCTGAGATATACAGAAAAAACAGTAAGATCGGTAATGGGATGACTAGTACTAGAAGACAAACAATAAGACCATAAGGAAGCAAACATGATTCAGCAAGAAAAACAGAAATCAGTAAGCTCATAAAGAAGCCAACGATGTAATTCAACATATAAAACCAAAAAAATTGTCAAAAAGAACTCGGGCAACATGGCTGAGTTTGCTAATGGGTACTATAAATAAAGGCAAGGTTATAGAACTCAGATCAGTCATTGATTCAGTCAAGGTATGGGATCGATAGATCATTGATTGAACCAACTATAAATGGCAACATCATTTATAACTGTTAACTATTTAAGTAAAAAATATTCAGTTAACGAGATTATTAATCAGTGACTGAATTTTGTAATTTCATATATCCAATATTAGATATGATGCTGTTGAAGTTATGGGTTTTACACAAGGAGAGAAGAGAAGTGATAAGAACTTGAATATTATTGATAATAACTTCATAATAGTTTGATACAAAAGACTAATAGGGATACAAAACTACTATAAGCTGTTGAAAAAATGCTGTTTTTCATAATCTATCCTAGAGAGCTTATGGAAATAAGTTGTGTTAGAATATACAATAATATCTTGATATTATCTTAGAATATCTTTGTTTATCTTTTAGGATTAGTTTTCAATTTTATCATATCAAGTCTTATAAATAGGGATAGAATATTTGTAGTTATCTTATTGCTTTTAAACTTATATAAAGAGTCTCCGATGTGTAGTTTAAACACACGGTTCTACTATATTCCATTTCTATTTTCCTCTCATTCAACGTGGTATCTATAGTCAAGTTTGATCCTCCTTGATTTATCTCCCCACTATTCCACCGTCAAGTTCCCAAAAGTTTGTGTATATCACTTATATACACAAAAAACACTGTAATGGTCATCTCCATTTATTTTGAGAAATAGAGAGGATCCTTACCTGATTTTTACAGCTATGCTCTTAGAGTACTAATTAAAGAATAAAAAAGAAAAAATATATGTATTGAAAATTACAGCATTTAATACCAGGAACTCCCAGGTTTATGACCTATGTCATATCGTAGGTATGATACAAAATGAGAGAAGGGATGATCTAATCCAACCACTCTAGTCCGACAAGGAATTATTTATACAGCACCATTAATTATTCAAGTTAACATTTAACAGTCAGTAAAGCAGACAGTAAAGATATATATTAGCTTGGTGGTTGGGATTAGAGAGTTAGAATCCTTTTGGTTGAAGCGGGGAGAGACTATTTTAAATTTTAAATTGTTTGGTTTAATTTGTTGGAGGCAAGGGGAAGAGGAAATAAACTTTATTTTATGGGTGTAGCAGAAGCAAATAAATAAACAGCTCCCAATAATTAATTTTCCCCAATAATAAAGTTAATATTGAAATAATAAAACAATATGATAGCATAGACAACACATGCAAACATCTTCAAGATAGAGAAAGGAATGCTATTCAAATTTTGCATCACTAACCGTTTAAAGTATTGAATTGCATATTCCTTTGCACGTTGCAAATATGGTCCCTAAATAAAACAAGCATAGGAATTACAATCAATTCAACATCAGAAGGTAGAAAAACTCAAAGGAAGGTTAGGACAATCAAAATTTAGAAAGCCATTAGCTACCATATGTAAGAGCATCCGCTAGGTTCTTGAAAGCTGAGCGCCACTTCGGTGGCATATTCTGGATCTCTCCATGAAACAATTGTATCTAAAGGATAAAAGGATATCTTCCATCAAACCAGTATGTAAAATGAATCCTCTAATATTTTAAAGCACGAACACATGAACATTGTTTTAATGACTATAAGTCATTAATGAGCAACAGAAAGAATGATAGCTACCAATTACCTTCTTGTTTTCTGTAAATGTCATCAGAACAGATGCGATGCAAAAGTATAGTCTCGTTGTCTTCTTCATCGTAAACTAATAAACCCAGCTCCTCTGACCGCTGCATTTTGAGATGTCATGATATTTCATTCATTCTACATGCAGGAAGCTTAACATTTATCCAATTAAAAAATGAAAACCACCTTCAAGTACCTATGTGATAAAATATAATAACAAGACCAACCAACCGCCTATTTCTTTTGAGTAATACAATCATGTAGAGAAGTAGAAAGATGTAATGTCATCAGACATTAGGGAAAATCAGTACCCGTCAGTATCACAAATCCTTACGGAGATTACATCCTATAATGTACTATTAATATAATATTAAAAATGCAAAGGTAAAAGCCTCTGAGCATGAATAAGCAGACATTAAGGGGAAGTCGGGCATGAACTGCCCCTGGACAGGTGCACACATACATAATATCCATTATATATATTATATAATCAAAAGTGTACTAACCTCCAAATAATCAACGGTGACGTGCCCAGTGCCCTGGTCATCCCATTTTCCATCATCATTGAGACGGTAGACCTTGACACGCTGAAATTCAAAAAGGAAAAAAGACTAAGTAAAAGTCTCAACAAATGAAGACATCAATAGAAAAAAGTGTTGTGGAAAACACATTCCCTTGTTATATTCCCAAATCTATAAATTGTATTGCATCATAAATAACAAAGAAATATAACAACTATGTTCATTGAACAAACTCAGGCAGCTCAACTGCTGACTGTTGTGACTATCGTAGTTCCAATGGCTGAATCACTGAATTCCAGAGTATAATGACATTATTCCATCTTTTGTTTCCTATTTCTTTTCCACTCATGTATTTTAGAGGAAGCAAACAAGACCAAAACAGTTCTAGTTAACCACATGAAATGAGAATGTCGCCACGTCACAATTTCTCTTCCATTATCCATAATATGAGTAAAATCAGAAGAATACAAGGGTGGGAAAGAAATACAAATGCACAATACTGCAAATAAATTTTCTTTCCATGGTGATGGAGATGGTTAGACTTTAGAGATGGTTAGACTTTGGCGATGGTAGGGAGCTAAAATATGCAACGATGCTTATCTCTCAAATGTGGGCCAAGGTGCAAAAAATCATTTTATGTTGATGACACGTAAGGATGAGATTATTACTAATTTACTAGGGTGCATTTAGCAGTTTGTGGAGGCGTCGGGCTGGAGGAATTTCGTGCTTATGGGGGGTTTCTAAGTTGAAAGAGATAAAAGTGAGTGATGACTGGGGGACCCACTTAAGAACCCCAATCGACAGTGCTGGGTTGGAGATGCTCTAATGAGTTGATTAAATATAGAGTAGCCCAATAACTGAAGGTAGAGGAAGAACAAGAAAAACCACAAGTAATAAAACCATTAATAATGGCTTAGTTTTAAACAGCCTTTCTAAAGACTTTGTTATGACATATGAAATGGCTAGGCTAGATCCATGTAATTGACGGCATCTAGTCAAAAAAGACCTCTATTGTTGCAATTGCATGGGTTAGGTGGTAGTATTGGAGAACGGGACTAATGAAACAGATTTCTATTAGTATTCTTCAACGTCTGAAATCAGACAGCCAACATACCAGCGACCTAGTTGAAATTAAATTAGACAGCTAAAATAATTTATAAGCATGGAAAAGTATCACATCCCAAAAACTCTTTTCATTCCATGAGGCTTCTAATAAGCTCTATGTTCCAGAGAATTCACTTCTGTCCAACGTACATATTTGTGCCAATAATGGGCATCCAATATTAAAACACTCCACAACCTTAGCTTTCTAGCAGCCACAAGGTGCAATGTGCTATGGTGCTGCTACATCACACAATTAATAACTAGATCAAACAAATCTGAGCTTATCCAAAGTTATCCAATCATCTCGACATATTCAGTTCCACAATACTAGACTCTTGTCTCATAGACATAAATAACCGTAAAAGCAACAGCTGAACTCTCCCCTTTCAGTTCAATTTTAGAAGGTTTTAATTTTGACTTCCATTATATAACTCCTTGACATAATCGATTAGATTCTGCTACCAAGTTCCTAATTAAATAATAAATAGGGTATTAAATTTTATAATTATTTAAAGAAAGTGTTTGTGTTGACCACATTTAATAATAGTACTTTATACTTTTGTTTCCTTAACCAATGCTTCAAAGGCACTCTTTAGCAAATCTCAAAATCAATTTTTTTTCTACAATATTGACGAGATTTGAACCAATGACATCATGCAAACTACTTGAACTTATTCGCCACTAGCTCAATTCTTGTTTGATCATGTTAATTTACTATCATGCATTTCTGCATCATTAAAGATTTTGACTATCAAAACACAGTCTAGGAAATCCTACTCAGTTGGTGAATTAAGGAACACGGAAAGAGTTGTAACTAAAAGTTCCAAAGTTCAAACACCAAAAACTAACATAACTACTAACTTGCAACCATCAGCGAACATTTGCCTGTCAAAAACAATATTCTTTTAATGATGTGCAAACATATGATTTGAAGTTAATTGAAGATTACAATTTGAACACTTCATAAATAAAGTGCCAGCCAAATAAAGAACCAAGTGATAGCTAGGAAAAATCCGTATTCAATTGAATTTACAAACGGTAACTAACTAACTAACTAACAATTATTTATTCCAAATGCCTCCAGCTCCATCACCGACTCAACAAATAAATCAAATCGAAGCTCGAACTATAAACACATCGAATATATTAAAATAAAATAAAAACGCATTAACTAGAATTAATGATAAAGCCGAAAAAGATTCAATTACATAATAAGCAAACTTGCCTGCATCGAATTAACGTTGGCCTGCGATTTATCGGGCGCGCCCATGATAGCAACTAAAAATTTAAAAGCAAAAGGCAAAGATGAGATACTGAATCTTCGAAGTTGAAGTTCAATTTAGGGTTTTAAGAACGAGTAAAAGGAGGGAGGGAATCAAGCTTTGGGGGATGAACTCGAAACCCTAACCGCCATTGATGTAGAGCAGGGCGAGAATATCCCCGAGCTTGGATAAAGCAAAAAGAAGAGGAAGAAATAGAAATTAATTGAATTGAATTGAATTGAATTGCGCGGGTGTAGAATGGCGGAAAAACCAGTGGATTATAGCTCAAACTACGAATGCGCCATTGGATTCAGTGTCTTGCCCGCGCTTATCCATCCTTGTCTGGGTGCGCAAACACGTGTGTCCTAGTCACTTCTTAGCTGGTGAAAAAAATAATAAAATACGAGTAAAAAGTTTTATCCCGACAAAAACAAAATTGTCTACTTTTTGTACGTCATACTATTAAAAATAGACAATTTTAAATATACACTCTACAACGTACGATGTAAGTAAAAATGAAAATTGAAAAATTAATATATTTAATTAAAAATTAAAATTAAATAATATTAATTTCTCAATTATTATTTTTATTTATTTTTTATTGAGTAGTATATATTTTTTACTTTATTTATTTTAATGAAAATTCACATTTATAATTTTTTATTTATTTTCTTCAAATTTTAAAATATATCCTTTAATGTTGTGTATTCAATATTTTAAAATTTTAAAAAGTGATATTTACTGTATAAAATTTTTATTTGTTTCTATTTTTTATTGTTTAATAAATGTTTAAAGGCACTTGTTTATTTATATATATATATATACATATATATATATTATATAAAAGATTGTTTTATTCTAATTTTATTGGAGATGGAGACCCATGAATCATGGTACATTTTTTAAAAGAAAAAGCCAACAAAATATATTAACACACTTAATTCTTTTTATTTTAATATATCAAAAATACAAAATGTGTCCGATAATAAGATCCTTCACTGCGCATAAATTTCAAAAATATATGGTCACCAACACACATTAAGCAAACATTACTTGTGATTAAAAATAAATTTTTCAATAACAATCAAAGCACCATAAATCTTAAATAACTAAAGTTGCTTGAAATTAAGGAATTTTCACACACAGACCACTCAAATAACAATAAACCTATCACAATTAACCTTTCCACCCAACAACAAACAAGAGAAAAACAAAACATGTTATATAATCTGATCAGACAACACAATAGAAACACAAAACCATTGTAGACCCAACTCCACCCACCCCTTCCATGCAACCACGCCCCCTACACACAAAATATCCTATTGTGGTAATACTCCACAACAAACCATATTAGCCTTTGTAGAAAGTTTATCGTTCAAAAGCCTCCACACAAAAAGTTACACACTTAATTGGACCACCTTATTCATGTGATATCAACATAAGGATAAGATATTATACTAGATGTCATTGTTGACATCTTATAAATACAGTTGGTTCTATACACGTCGTTTCGATAATATCTACAAAACCATCTATCATCCAAAAATTTCAACAAACAATTTGTTCCGGACTGGATCAAGCTCAGTCCAACTTCATATACCGACCCAAATTTCATGGCTCAAAGTAGTCAACTAGGGTTCCTGAACGCAACGACCAGACTTCATTGCAATGACTCCAAGGCAACAATTCCTGTTGATTTTCTTTCAATGCTCTTGTCCCCCCTCCACTTATAACTTCTTTCTATATAAACAGTGCATCTGACATTGGTAAATGTGCACTATTCATATCCCTAATACCTCTCACTATACTCAAACAATCACTTACTTGAACATTATAGTGTTTGTTTGCAGGTACTACCCCTCAACAGGTTCAAATATACACTCAACCTTAGCTCGTCGGTTCTTCTCCTCGGTCCAGTAAAAAATTCAAAAATGTTATTCAAATAAAAAAAATACACTGTAAAAGTAAATAATTTTTCCATTGGAATAAATATGCATCCACACATTCATCCTTCTATAAGGGAGTTTTCTGCCCATCACTCTATACAAATTGTTAGCAAACCACATTGATTTAATACTAACCTATTCACCACTCCTTTGACCCCATACCACATTTATGCACCAATACATTATGCCATAACCTTCCATGACCCGATCTTAACCTAACATATTTTCTTAGTAATGCAATGTTAAAAGCTTGCAAATTAAGTAAACCCAAACTCCCTTCCACGCTCAAGACACATATTATCCCATTTGACCTAGTGTATTTTCCAAACCACTACTTATAAATCTCTAACTAAGATAATTCGTACATGATTCGCTACATATAAACACAAATTGAAGTCTCAACTCGATTTTATTGTTTTATTATATATTGTATAGTAATTTATTGATCGTGCACTCTGCCATGTGTTCAATAAGTGTATTTTGGGAGTTCAACAAAAAAAAAGTGTGTTCCGTATACTGAATTACATATTACATACGATGAATATATCTGTTTATAACAAATGCTAAGCTTATTTGACGTGCCGTTTTATCATTTTAATTATTTGTTTTGGTAATGTAGATAAGGTGACAAACCCACCTAAATATTTATATTATTTATCAATTAAATTAGACTTTACACACTTATTATTCTAATTTAATCCTCATAGAAAAATGATTGTTATAATTTACAACCACCGTTACAAACAACTTAAATTAAAATAAATTTTACAAAAAACATAATAAATAAAAATACACTTTTCAACGAAGTTGAGTCCATGAGAAGAATTAAACTCCCACAACTTAATAACTTAGAGGGGTAACCACGTTTAATTAAATATGACTCAAATAAAATTACTTATGAGAGAAGCAACTTATAATACTAATACTAATAATAATAATAATAATAATAATAATAATAAATTAGTCTTTTAGTCTCTTTATTTATTTTCTAGCTTCACTTTAGTCTCCGGATTATTTTTGGCTCTATTTTAATCTCTTAATTATATATTTGTTAGTCAAATGAATCATTTTCGTTAGTTGTTAAAAAAACGTTAAATTTGTCGTCTCCTTCCTCTCACTCATCTTCAAATCTATAAATACAAAAAATTATGATTTATTTCAATCTAAAAATCCACACAATTCATACCTTCAAACTCATAACATTTCAAATTTATAACTTAGAAATTCAAATCCATAAATCTTTGGAACTAAGAAAAAAAATTCCAAATCAATTTCTCATTCCTCCATCTTCTATTCACTTTTAGATACCTTTTCTATACTATCTAGAGAAATTTGTTTCTTAAAAATGAGTGATTTTTAAGATTAATAAATTATAGATTGAGATTTTTAATTAATTGGTGTAAGTACAACTTTACAAGGTTATAGAAAATATATGTTTGAAGAAAGAATGAGTTTGATAATTTTTCATTTTTCTAAGTTTAAAAGCTTATAAAATTGAATTTGTAAGTTGAATAATGTTAACAATGCATTGTTTAACACACATTTTTCAACTCCCTGTCTATAATTGATTAAAATTCACATGATTTCACAAAAATTTATATGGGACCAACATGTTTTGGTGAGACCTATGAATTTTAATCAATCAAATAGAGTATATTAGAAAATCTGTGTCACACACTCTTCTATGTAAGTTATAAATTTGAAAGATTATAAGTTATAAAATCATAGATTTGATGAATTTTTCTGAATTTTTAAATTGAATAAAATTATAAATTTATAGATTTGAATGAATAAAATAAAATAAAAACTAACGAAAACAATTATGTTAAGTATAATTAATGAATAAAAATAGAAAGAAAAATTATTAGAGGGAGTAAAATAAAATAAAAAAATAAATTAGAAGACCCAAAGACAAATAATAATCCACTTTAACGCAATAACAAAAGCGTGCAGACAAATGCCAGTTCTGGTTTGATAAGTGTGACGAAGCTTAGCTATTGATAAAAAAGAAAGTAATTTATCCAGCCAACGCTCGGACATGTCCGACTTCTCCCAACTCCAACACTCCTAACGTCAAACTCCCAACTTCCAAACCTCTCTCTCTCTCTCTCCAAAATGCTATCACCGATCTCTCTCTCTCCCTCCCCCACCACCATTTCCGGACCGCATCACTCTTTCGTCCTTAACACCGCTACTGCCACTGCCACGCCTCTCAATCTCCGATTCTGTGTTCTGAAGCACGAAGCTTTGGTTAATTTACTCACCATCTATTTGCACGGGGAGAATACAAGTTCATGCAGACAATTCTATGAATGATGCAGAACTGTGTTATGCATCCTCTCATTTACCCTTCTTTTCCATCCTTTCATGAATTTATAAGTAAGTATACGTTGCTTTATATGCTAGTGGCTTATGTATGGCTGAAATCCTTGAACACTTGTAGTGTTAACAATTAATAATAGGATTTTAAATGCTGAATCATTGCAACTATCTGAAAATCTAAATTATAGACAACTTTAACATTGTACGTGCTATTTAATAGTCGGATATTTAGAATCTATTTCTTCTTCTATTCTGCAGGTCGATGCTGCATTAATAGCAACTGGAAGGACTCCATTCACACAAGGTCTTGGATTGGAGAATGTATGCCTCTCTAATAGAAACGTCTTCAGAACAAAAAGCTTTCCCTGAAGGAAATAATTGGATATTGTTTTTACATATACCTGCAGATTGATGTTGCAACACAGCGTGGGTTTGTTCCTGTGGATGAGCGCATGAAAGTAATTGATGCAAATGGAAACCTGGTTTGTGTTTCTGCAATTCTGATGCACGCATTATTTTTTCCTGGCGACCTATTATTGTTACTGATTTAGGATATGGAACGATAGGTCCCTCATTTATATTGTATTGGCGATGCAAATGGCAAGATGATGCTTGCTCATGCTGCCAGCGCACAAGGAATTTCAGGTGAAAGGCAACTATGTAATTTGGCTGCAAATGCTCAAGTGATGTTTCCTGTTCACTGATTGAAAAGATTATTGAACAGTGGTTGAACAAGTCACTGGAGAAGATCATGTGCTCAATCATTTAAGCATACCAGCTGCTTGTTTCACTCATCCTGAAATCAGCATGGTTGGATTGACAGAGGTATGGATATACTTTTTATTTTGGTTGATGTTTCTCCATCCATTTCCTACTTGTTCACTCTTTCTTACATGGTGGTTAACTCTCTGTGCTTCTATTATTTTGCTCTGTCCCCTCATATCCTTCGATATTATTTATACAATAAATTTACAGTTAGTTGTCCATCACTTATGAACTCGGTCATTATGATCAAATATATTGTTTGCAGCCTCAAGCAAGGGAGAAAGGTGAAAAGGAGGGGTTTGATGTAAGTGTTGCTAAGACAAGTTTTAAAGCTAACACAAAAGCCTTAGCAGAGAACGAAGGAGAGGGTCTTGCCAAGGTAATCTTTCTGTATTTTTCTCCTAACAAGTGATTGATTGGGATAAATTGTAAAAAGTGATGTAAGAGATTTGTTTTTGTTTTTTTATATATGCTTGTGTGTTGTAAAATATGATTGTTTTAAAGTGCAACTAAAGATATATTTTTTTGGAAGTTTTCTAGTTTTCTAGCAAGAAAAACATTATTCTTTAATAATCACCTCTACAACCTTCAAAATTGTGTGGGTTTATTTTGTAAAACCACCCAAACATGGACTACCTGTAAATGACCAAACATGGTTGTAGACTCTAAAATATCAACAACCAGTGGTCTCTTTGTGACCAAATACCTAACAGTTCGATAATGACAAGTTATCTTCTATGGAGTTACTTTGGTGATATCAAATGTCTTTGGTTGAGAGCAGGGAGGACGGAATTTTACTTTCATCTAACCAGCTTCATCATTGTCTAACTTTCACCATGATGTTTTCATGCAGTTAATATACAGACCTGACAACGGAGAGATACTAGGAGTTCATATTTTTGGGTTGCATGCTGCAGATCTCATTCACGAGGCTTCCAATGCAATAGCATTAGGGACACATATTCAGGTAATTTTTTTCCGAGGCTGTCATTTGTTTGAGCCTGGCTTTTAATTATTAATTAATGGCTGCATGTGCTGCATTGTTATGCATAAAAGGTTCTCTGTCCATGTGTGTTGATAAATTTACTTGTTAGAATCTTTCAATTCCTGTCTATTTGGTAACTTTGAATATTTATGCATTAAAATGCAGGATATTAAATTTTCCGTTCATGCACATCCAACTTTGTCTGAGGTGCTTGATGAGCTATTTAAATCAGCAAAGGTGAACTATCTATAATTACTTCTTATTTTCAGTTGTATCAGTAGACGCATAATTTGTTATGCTTGCTCCCTTCTCGATCACCAAGACAGGTTAAACACAAGCTTCTGACCCAATAAGCGGACCGGTTGCAGTCTAATCTTGTTGCATACATGCAATTTGCTTGTACAAGTTTCAAGATATTTCACATCTTCAGAGGTGTAATACATCGGTGCATCTAGAATCCTTAAAGAAGGGAACAGTTTGATCTTTGAAGGAGCCCTGTCAATGATTTGATAATATGGATTGGTACCGAGTTATTATTTTTGCGGCATATTGTTATTGTCTGTCAAAAGACGCTCATATTCCTTCCTAATTGTTTCCATCTAGTTATGTCTAAGATGCTTCTAGTGGGGAGGCATTTTGTAGTGGACTATTTTTCAGAGTGCACGAGTTTGAATCCAATGTGTTGAGTACAATTAGTTGTTACAACCAAGATGTTGGGTACAGACTATTTTTCAGAGTGCATGAGTTCTTCCACTAGATGGAGCTTGAAATTGCTTCTTGATGATATATTTATTCTGTTTCCACGATGTTATTGCCATATTGAGGTTGGTCTTTCCAATAAGATGTTATCTTGAGCTTATCTATCAAGGATTCAAGAAAAGCATTTGTATGACTGATGAAATAATTTATACTAATATGTTCATATTTTTATAAGCTCTTCAATACATCTTATAAAAATAGCTTACGGTTTATACAAAACAATTTATCTACATTTTTTTTATTTAATTTTAAAAATAACTTATGCATAAACATTTAATGAAAATACTATCCAAAAACGCTCATTATCACTTCGTAGACATGCGAGTAAATGATTTCCAAACAGAAGAAGCATGCTTCTTGGCTTGCATAGGACGATCTCAGGAAAGAGATCTGGTTAATAGTGACTTCTTAAAGGAAGGTTAAATTTACAATAGGGACTTTGTGTTGAGGTTGAAAAATGAACTTCTTACTTTTAATTTTTTTAAACTTAATTAAAAAAAAATTAATTCATAAAAAACAGTACAAATTTTATAAAAATTACAATAAAATTAATATTAAAGGTGGCATGACAAAATAATGTTCTTCATTTTAATAATCATTTTAAATGTGTAAGGTCATAAATTCACAGGGACTAAACATATTTAACATATGTTACATATTTTTTTTATCAGATTCATCTCAAAATTTAAGATCACTTAGTCATAACACATTGCACCTAATTCTTTAATAATTTCATTGTTGAATTAAGTCGGGTTTGGTAACATATTATAAATAGAAAACTATAAAATAAACAATTCACTTATTACTCATTTAGTTGAAAGATGGAGACCTGAAACCCACATGTTTTATCTTCTAACGAGTGAATGTAAATAACATTGAAAAATGTTGCAATGTTACTTGACTTACGTGTTGGGGGTAAAACAGTTACTAAATCAACTATGGTATTATGGACAAAATGATTATTTAGATTTGTTAAGAGTCATCCTACCTAAATCTCAAAGAAATGAGAATTTTATAAAATTAAAATGGTCGGAAGAAAGATTTTCAATGTTGACTCAAGAATTGTCAAACGAACAAATAATTATACATCGTAGAATATACATTTTAGGATTGATCGCCAATATATTAACTTTATTTTAATTTTTGTAAAATTTGTATTATTTTTTATGAATTATGTTAATTATATATATATATATATATATATTATATATATAAAATTAAATTTAAGATGTAAAAATTCTCTATTTTGATAGACGACTTCTCTATTTTTTGTTTTAAATAATAAACTATTTCAATTCTAAGTCGTCATTGTAAACTTGAATTTCCTTTAAGAAGTCGTATTTACAGATCACGATTTCTATCTATAGCGAAAAGGAAAATAAATAGATATATAGTTTTCAAAAAAAAAAATATATTAATAAATTTTTTTAAAATTGACTTATCTAAAAAAAAACATATCAATGCATTGTAATAAAACAGATGAATGTCGGGGTTGACTTACATGCATTTTAGCCACAACGTTAAACTCACGTGGTTACTTACTTCACCCTCAAATAAATAAAAATTGAAAATATATTAGAAATAGAAAATATAGATAAAAAAAAAAAAGAAAAGAAACAAGGTGTAGTGTAAAGTTTCACAAGAAGATCCACTACTACTGAAACTTGTGCGCAACCACTGGAACTTTCCTCCGTCGCGAAAGCCACCGTCAAACTTCATCTCCGTCACCAGCTAAGTTCTGTCATTCCTCTCTCTCCAACCTACCATCAGCAGCACCCGCTACTATGTTTGTTGTCGGTTTCATTTGCAGTAATACTCCTCAAACACTCTCAAACCCCACAAAGATGAAAACTTTCCCCTCAATTCAACCACCCCACAATTTCCATTTCCCAACATTTTTCTCTTCTACTTCCATAAGGTACTCTTTTTTGTTTTTCAAACTTCTTCCTTCCATTATTTTCATCCATTAATGTCTTTTTTTTTCTTCCTTCCAAATTTAATTGCACTAGTTCATTACTTCATGCATGCTTAACCTTTTAGTTTACACATTTCAATATTAAAACCCTAATAAAGAGAATTGAGGTGAAAATAACTCTAGAAGTGTTTTATGAGCTTGTGGTTACAGAATAGGAGATAAGGATATATAGGTCTATGTGAATGTGAATTAGGCCATGTTTGGATTACACAACTTAATTAACTGTTTATAGTATAAATGTTTATCATATAAGTGCTTATGAGATGTTTCTGTATCAAAAAGTTAAATAGTTTTCATAAATGTTATAAGTTGTTTTCATAAGCTATCATGAAGAGCTTATGGAAATAAGCTGAAAAGTGAAAACAACTTATGGACTTGTCTTAAGCTTTCTTTTGGATAGGATGGACTTGTCATAAGCTTTTCCAACCAGTGTTTCAAGTGATTATGTCAGTTGATAAGCTCAAATAAATCAATCTAAATAGGCCCTTATGTGAATAGAATGCAACCGTTATGCCTTTCAATTTTTTATATTTATGATTATATTATTGAAACTTGGATTTCTTTTCTCTGATACGAAGATTTTGCATCAGGACTCAACTTCCTTTCTCTGCAAGGGTCTTCTTTTGTCAGGCAAAATCTGGTATGCAATTTAGTTTAAAGTTTTGTTTAGATGTTACAATTGACTTAAGGTTTATGTAATGATGTACTATTCTAATGAGCATAGACTTTTCATGGTGCTTTTTACTCAGGCACAAATAGTTCATTAACCGTAAAACTGTTGCCTCCAACCCTATTAGCAGCTGAAAAGGAAGAAGCCAAAGCTGTATTAACCTTGTTTTTGAAGAAACAAGGTTTGAGCAATGCAAATGCAGCAAGAACCATCAACAAATCAGATCCTTTTATTGATCACCTTCTCTCAAAGCTTCACTCGAAACACAAAACTTGGTACCTTTCAGGTTTGGTTGCTACAAATTAATCGCTTCTCTTTCATAACTTTTGTTTTACATTGGATCCTTCTAATCACATTTTCATTGACATAATAAATCAGGGAGAGAGCTTACAACACTTGAGATCAGGGATGCTCTAATCTCTTATCTCGAATCCCTTTTTGAAGAGCATGGAAAAATTCTAGTGGATGTAGTGGAAAACTATCCAAACCCGCCTGTTAAGGATAAATCATCTGTGCCAATTCCTCCTCCTAAGCCTAGTCCAGTGGTAGACTCGAAGAAACCTAAAGCTGTGTCTCGAGTGAGTGAGATAGACCCTGTTGCCGGAAATCTTCGCCCTCATATTGTTTATCTCATGGAACTTGGAATGGATATTGAGCAGATTAGGACTATTTTGCGACGATTTCCAGCTTTCGCCTATTATAGCTTGGAGGGTAAAATTAAGCCGGTGGTTGAGTTTTTTCTTGAACTTGGAGTACCAAAAGAAAAAATTCCTATTATTCTCACCAAAAGGCCTCAATTATGTGGAATCAGTCTATCCGAAAATCTTAAGCCCACCATGAAGTTCTTCGAATCTTTGGGCGTTGACAAGAAACAATGGGCAAAGGTGATCTACCGCTTCCCAGCTCTGCTAACTTACAGCAAACAGAAGATTAACGAAAGTGTTGATTTTCTCCATGAATTAGGCCTCTCAGAAGAGAGCATAGGTAAGATTATAACTCGCTGCCCCAATATTGTTAGTTACAGTGTAGAGGACAATCTCCGACCGACAGCAACGTACTTCCGTTCTTTAGGGGTTGATGTTGGCATTCTTCTATTCAGGTGTCCACAAAATTTTGGTCTTAGCATTGAGGCCAATATAAAGCCTGTAACAGAATTTTTCTTGGAGAGGGGATACACGTTGGAAGAAATCGGGACGATGATTTCGAGATACGGCGCATTGTACACTTTCAGCTTGACCGAGAATTTGATGCCAAAATGGGATTTCTTTATGACTATGGATTACCCAAATTCTGAGCTGATTAAATTCCCTCAGTTTTTTGGATATAGTTTAGAACAGAGGATTAAACCGAGATACGCACGCGTGAAAAGTTCAGGGGTGAGATTACTGCTGAATCAGGTTCTTTCACTGTCAAGCAGCAACTTTGAAGAGGTCTTGAAAAAGAAAATGAAGAAATTGCAAGTTGGTTAGGATATTTTTTTATAACAGCAAGCTTGTTCAATCTCATAATGAAAAAATTGAGACTTTCGGGCAATGTCTCGAGTCAGAAGATGGCCACGACTGTTTTGTTTTTTTGGATCAATGGCATTACAAACTACAACTTTTAATTCACATATGAAGTGAAAAGTTGCAGATGCAGTTCATGGCCACGAAGTTAAGCATCTTAAGCTATTTTGAAGTGACTTTGGAACATGTTAGCATCTGAAACCAATGTTTTTTGCAGGGTTTTTGACATGAATGACATTGGTCAACTCTGCTTGCAAGTTGGTATTGACATTGTAAATGTCATTGTATTTATCTCCATATAGTAATTGGAGTATTTGTTGTGTACTTGGTAAAATAGATTATTAGAGGGATGCAATTGGTAACATGGCATCAGATTTTAATACTAGTGTATTGTAACGAGGACATTCTGATGGGAAAAACCTGTGTTTCTGTAGCATTTTTATGTACCATATGGTGAGACCATGAGAAGAGTTGATTGGCCATGTAGTCAAGACCTCTCACACATTATCTTGATACACCCTTATATTTGCTAGATTATTATTACTCTTATCTTGAGAGATGTTTAAATTGCATTTTTATGTCTTTAATTTAAAAATTACACTCCTTTTTCTTACTCCTAACTGTTGCTGCATTCCATTTTGTTCCACAACATTCCACCAATCCAAACATCCTCTTAGGGTTGTGAGGTGGAAGGGTCAGCGAGTTAAATGCCTTACCATTATTATTTCAATGTAAAAAAAAGACCAACCATAAATGAGGCTCTTGAGGATATTTAATATGTTTTCTTTCTCTGTAACTTTTAATGTTATTGCAACTATATATTTAAATACAATGATTTTATAAGATAATAAATTTCAAATACCTTAATTATTAGGTCTCAAATTTCACCCTAAAAAAAACAACTTAGGTCATTTTCTAAAGCCACATAATTGATAGTATGAATTAAAATTGTGGTGTCGTTGATATTGAGAATCACACACACATAAAAGGGAAAAAAGAACACTTAATAAGTTTGTTTATACTAAAATAGATAAAGCATAACACATTCATTAAAATTAAAAGTGATATAGCCCAAGTATTTTATTAAAAAAGAAAAGTGTAATTTATCAAATGCGTTTAGCATTTTATCATTGGTACAACCGTTCCTTTTATGAGTTTTGAAATTTGTGTTTCTTGATATGTTTATTAAGTTAAAAGTCTTTTAATATGTCAAGTATGTATATGTTAAATTTGAGTACCAAAATAATATTTTAAGCATCAAAATACTACCCAAGAGGTGAACCTAGATTAATTCTACATGATAATTTGAAGACCATTTATGAACCTTTGAATTAGTGATTTGATGACCCAGAGAAATCATCAATGGAATAGGGACTTTGTGAGGTCTTTTTTTACTCCATTACAGGTTACTTCAGTCATTAATACTCCTTTGCTTTTCGTGATGATCATGACAATTTCATTTGGGGAGTAAGTAATAATGGCGTATTCGCCATTAATCAGCTTATAAGGTGATTTTGGAGCAACTTATGAATACCATGATAGGATTGCTAGTCAAGCAAGGCTTCCTATTAGGAAGATGTATGAGAGAAGGAACCAAGCTTAAATTCTATGTGTTAGTTCTGTTAATTGCTTAGCTGTGCCAGCTGTAAATCTTAACTGAATTAGTTAGGATAGTTAGTATAAATAACAGAAGTTTAGTCTTCAATAGGTAGGCAGTTAGAGAGTTAATTGGTTGGAACTGAATTGCAGGGCAATTCAGTTGGCAGGTTCTGTAACTGTCACTCTATTCATTGTTATCAATTTCAATAATACATTCTTGAGAAAAACCATTCTTGATTTTCTTTAATTCATCTATTTTCTTCATTTTACTTCAGTTTTTCTTCAGTTTTACACTCCAGTTCTAACACTGGTATCAGAGCACCGATCTGGTGCCCTGATTTTGCTTCC
Source organism: Cicer chorassanicum (assembly GCA_037974735.1). Taxonomy (NCBI): domain Eukaryota; kingdom Viridiplantae; phylum Streptophyta; class Magnoliopsida; order Fabales; family Fabaceae; genus Cicer; species Cicer chorassanicum. Next base: position 8,547,231 of record JBBPBP010000002.1, read on the forward strand.
TTCTACTGCGCATTGCATGAAGACAAGAAGCATGGTGAGAGATTCGATTGATTGGGAGCAGGAGTGCGAGGAATGGCGCACACGATTAGAGTTGGCAGAGGCGCACGCCAAACATACGAAGGACCAATTGGCTGCACTCGCGACCAAGATTGATTCCAACAGCGGCATGACTGTTCGCAGGGAAGAAGCGGAGATCAGCGGCGACGGGGGTAGACCCCTGGGTGACCACGACCGGTGGAGGAAGCTGGAGATCCCGATTTTCTCAGGCGACGATGCGTACGGTTGGACGCACCGTTTGGAACAATACTTCGAGTTGCGAAGCGTTCCTGAGGAGGAGAAGATGCGTGCCACTTTGGTGGCCATAGAGGGTAGAGCACTGAGCTGGTATCGTTGGTGGGCTTGGTGCAATCTTGAACCAACGTGGGACGAGTTCAAGCTGGCAGTGGTTCGCAGGTTTCAACCTTCAATGGTACAAAATCCCTTTGAGTTGTTGCTGGCACTCAAACAAACAGGGATGGTGGTGGAATTTGTGGAGGAGTTTGAGAAATAGGTTGGAGCTTTGAAGGCCATTGATCAAGAATTTGCACGAGGAATTTTCATGAATGGCTTGAAAGAGGAAATTCAAGTGGAGGTAAAACTTTATGACTTAAAGTCTCTGTCTGATTTAATTCAAAAGTCTATTATGATTGAGGAGAAGAGTCTGGTTTGGACTAAGAAAGGAACCAACTCTTTCACTAAACCAACCGCTATTTCTAAGGCTAGTTCTTACTCTAAGACAGTGACGGTGGATACTAAGCCTTGGTTAGATAAGAAAACTGAGGGTGGTACCTCTGCTACTAATATGATGAGTGTTCAGGCTAGGGAAGGGAATAAAACCAAGAGTGGTGTTTTCAAAAGTCTATTATGATTGAGGAGAAGAATATGGTTTGGACTAAGAAAGGAACCAACTCTTTCACTAAACCAACCGCTATTTCTAAGGCTAGTTCTTACACTAAGACAATGACAGTGGATACTAAGCCTTGGTTAGATAAGAAAACTGAGGGTGGTACCTCTGCTACTAATATGATGAGTGTTCAGGCTAGGGAAGGGAATAAAACCAAGAGTGGTGTTTTCAAAAGTCTATTATGATTGAGGAGAAGAATCTGGTTTGGACTAAGAAAGGAACCAACTCTTTCACTAAACCAACCGCTATTTCTAAGGCTAGTTCTTACACTAAGACAGTGACGGTGGATACTAAGCCTTGGTTAGATAAGAAAACTGAGGGTGGTACCTCTGCTACTAATATGATGAGTGTTCAGGCTAAGGAAGGGAATAAAACCAAGAGTGGTGATTTCAAACGGTTGTTTGGGGCTGAGATGAGAGAAAAAAGGGAGAAGGGACTTTGTTTCAGATGTGACGAGCCTTATAATAGAGAACATAAATGCAAGAATAAGCAGTTTCGTATGATTATTTTAGAAGAAGATGACGAGGAGGACAGCGAGGCTGAGTTTCAGGAGGTTGAAACTTTCAATTCTCTGCAATTGTCTCTGTGTTCAATGGCTGAGCTGACTTCCACAAATTCTTGGAAAATACAAGGGGTAGTTCAGAACAATTCTGTTTTGGTACTCATAGATTGTGGTGCTTCTCACAGCTTCATTTCTTAGGAGGTAGTTCAGAAATTGAGCTTGATGGTGGAAGATACTCCTTCTTACATTGTGGAAGTGGGGGATGGTCATAGGGTGAAATGTAACAGAAAGTGTCCCAAGTTGAGTTTGCATTTGCAAGGAATGGAGATTAAGCAAGACTTTTATTTGTTCTCCCTGCAAGGGGTAGATTTGGTGTTGGGTTTGGATTGGCTCTCTTGCTTGGGAGAGGTCAAAACCAACTTTGGCAAGCTGGAGCTTACCTTGTTTAGAGATGGCAAGTTGATTACTTTGGTTGGTGATATGTCCTTAACTAAGACTGAATTGTCCTATGGAGCCTTCAAGCAAATTTTGAAGGAAGAAGGGGAAGGCTTGTTAATTTAGTACAATTCTGCAGAGCAGAAACCAGCAGCGGTTCCAGTCATACCTGAAGCTGTTTCAGAGGTTCTTCAACAATATTATGAGGTTTTTGAGGATCCGCAAGGTCTTCCACCCCAAAGGAGGTTAGATCATGCAATTCATTTGAAGGAGGGGGCTGAGATACCTAATCTATGACCTTATAAGTATCCACATTATCAAAAAAAACAGAGATAGAGCGGTTGGTTTCAGAAATGCTTGAGGCTGGAATTGTAAGATCGAGCATTAGCCCTTACTCTAGTCCCATCATCTTGGTCAAGAAGAAAGACGGGGGTCGGCGTTTCTGCGTGGATTATAGGGCTCTCAACAAAATTACTATCCCTAACAAATTCCCCATCCCTATCATTGAAGAGTTGCTTGATGAACTTGATGGAGCAACAATATTCACTAAGCTTGATTTAAAATCAGGCTATCATCAAATTCGAATGAAGGAAGATGATGTAGAGAAGACGACTTTCCGAACTCATGAGGGGCATTATGAGTTCTTGGTGATGCCTTTCGGTCTCACCAATGCTCCTTCCACATTCCAAGCCCTCATGAATGAGGTTTTGAAGCCTTTCCTCCGGAGATTTGTCTTGGTATTTTTTGATGACATTTTGGTGTATAGCAAGGATATGTCAGCTCATCTTGTTCATGTTCACCAAGTCTTGGCAGTGCTGATGCAGAATGGGTTGAAGGCAAATAAGAAAAAATGTAGCTTTGGACAGCTTAGTCTTGAGTACTTGGGACATGTGATTTCTGGAGAAGGGGTGGCAGCTTGTCCATCCAAGAATGCAGCCATGACTTCTTGGCCTATTCCTACGGATGTGAAGGGTCTTAGGGGTTTCCTTGGAATAACAGGGTATTATAGACGTTTTGTCCAAGGTTATGGTAAATTAGCCAAACCCTTAACTGAGCTTTTGAAGAAAGACAAGTTTTGTTGGACTGAGGAAGCTACATCTGCGTTTCAGGCCTTGAAAACAGCCATGGTCGATCTTCCTTTGTTGGCTGTACCTGATTTCACTAAGGTCTTTGTAGTCAAAACCGATGCTTCTAGTAAGGGATTGGGGGCTGTTTTAATGCAGGAGGGTAAACCCCTGGCCTTTTGGAGTCAAGGCTTATCTTTGAGAGCTCAACAAAGGTCTTTGGTTCAGGCTGTGACCAAATGGAGACACTACCTTTTGGGCAACCATTTCATTGTGAGGACTGACCAAAGGAGCCTTAAGTTCTTGACTAATCAACAATTGTTCAGTGCTGAGCAATTTAAATGGGCTGTCAAACTTATTGGTTTGGATTTTGAAATCCAATACAAGCCAAGAAAGGAGAATACTGCAACAGATAGTTTGTCTAGGAGAGATATGTATGCTGCTCTCTCAGTTCTACATGTGGAAGATGATTCTTGGGATGAGGAATTGCAACAAGATCCTAAATTGCAGCAGTTGGTGCAGGACTTAATTGTCTCTCCTACTTTTCATTTTGGTTATGAGTTCAAGAAGGGAAGGCTTTTGTATAAAGGTAAATTGGTGTTGCCTAAGGGTTCTAACAAAATACCACTTATCTTGGTTGAATGCCATGATTCTCCTTGTGGAGGACATTCAGGATTGTTCAGAACTTTTAAAAGGGTCTCTAGTTTCTTGTTTTGGGAGGGCATGAGGCGAGATATCAAGAAGTTTATTAAGGAGTGTGATGTATGTCAAAGGAACAAGTACTCCACTTTATCTCCAGCGGGACTACTTCAACCGTTGCCTATTCCTTGCCAAGTGTGGCAAGATATTTCTATGGATTTTGTTGGTGGCCTTCCACGAGTTAGAGGCAAGGATACAATCTTTGTAGTTATTGATAGACTTACAAAGTATGCTCACTTCTTTCCTCTTGGGCATCCTTACAATGCTAAGGAGGTAGCAACTTTGTTTGTGATGGAAGTTGTGAAGCTTCATGGATTTCCTTCTACAATTGTGTCGGATAGAGATGCGGTTTTTCTCAGCAGTTTTTGGAGGGAGATGTTCAAATTGGCTGGAACTAGTCTTAAGCATAACACGTCTTATCACCCTCAAACGGATGGTCAAACCGAAGTTGCTAATCAGTGCTTAGAGACCTATCTTAGGTGCTTTGTTGGCCCTAAGCCCAAGACTTGGTTGAATTGGTTGCATTGGGCTGAGTTCTGGTTTAACAGTAACTACAATGTCTCTGCTGGAATGACACCTTTTAAAGCTTTATATGGAAGAGACCCTCTGTTGTTGATTAAGAGCTGCACCATTCCATCAAAGTTGGATGATGTCAATCAGTTGGCCCAGCAACGGGATGGTTTACTTGCTGATTTGCGACAGAATTTGCTGAAATCTCAAGATCAGATGTGGGCACAAGCAAATAAGCACCGGCGGTTGGTGAATTTTGAAGTTGGGGAGTGGGTTTTCTTGAAACTTCAGCCTTACAAATTGAAGTCCCTGGCTGATAGACCATGTGCTAAATTGGCTCCTAAGTATTATGGCCCTTTCCAGATTCTAAGCCGCGTGGGGTTGGTGGCTTACAAGCTAGATCTGCCTCTTGAAACTAAAGTTCATCAGGTGTTCCATGTTTAATTGCTTAAGAAGGCTTTGAAACCGCAACATTCACCTCAGACCTTACCACCAATGTTGACTGAGGAGCTTGAATTGGTTGTACAACCATAAGATATTCTGCAATGGAGGGCTGATGTTGGAGGCAATATGGAGGTTTTGGTGAAATGGGCTCTTTTGCCATCCTGTGATAACTCTTGGGAGCGAGCTTCCAAGATGTTGGAAGCTTTTCCGTCTTTTCCCCTTGAGGACAAGGTAGTTCTTTTAGCGGGGGTACTGATAGGATTGCTAGCCATGCAAGGCTTCCTTTTAGGAAGATGTATGAGAGAATGAACCAAACTTAAATTCTATGTGTTAGTTCTGTTAATTGCTGAGTTGTGCCAGCTGTAAATCCTAACTGAATTAGTTAAGATGGTTAGTATAAATAACAGAAGCTTAGTCTTCAATAGGTAGGCAGTTAGAGAGTTAATTGGTTGGAACTGAATTGCAAGACAATTCAGTTGGCAGATTCTGTAACTGTCACTCTATTCATTGTTATCAATTTCATTAATACATTCTTGAGAAAAACAATTCTTGATTTTCTTTAATTCATCTATTTTGTTCATTTTACTTCAGTTTTTCTTCAGTTTTACAGTCCAGTTCTAACATACCACCCCATGGGCAACAGTGAAGAGAAAGGAATTCAATTTGGAAACTTCAAATTTAAATCCTAACAAAAATTAAAGCAAAGATGTGAACGTAAACTGAAATTAATTTACAGTCTATGGTCCAACAAATGGAAAATCACACATCAAACTCGTACATTTTAACTTAAGATAGAAGTGACTACTACTACTACTACATCAATCAACCTTATCCCACTACAGAGAGAGGATTCTTTGGGGGAACAAAGTTGTGGAAGGAACAAAACCTCACAAATGTATTGTTTCACTTCATCAAATAGAAACATCTCTCTTAAACACAAACATGTATCCAACAAAAAGAAAAGCAAGCAAAAATGCTAATCGCTTAGGAATCATCGTCATCCTCATGCTAATCGCTTGAGGAATCATCGTCAGCCTCTTCATGATCAGCGACAACTTTCTCTATAAATCTCTTGCGAACTCCATCAATGACAGCTTGCCTTGATTCCTCATCTCTGCTCTGGCCATCATTAAGTACAGGATCTGATTGGCACAGGACCAATGCAACACCTGATATTACAAAACAAGCAAATAATTCAATGTAGCATGTTATAGGTAGAGTTATTAAAGAAATGGAACAGATTTCAGGCTTGAGAAGTATAATAACTATGTAAGAAATTAAAAAGGTAAAACATGTGCAAGGGGAGGTCAGTGACTGCAATCAAGGGGGACCATGTTCAACCAGATAAGGGAAAATTTATGTCTATGAGATGCATATAGGAATTCATATCAGTTTCTGTTTTTTTATTACTGTAAAACTTAACCAAGCCAGAGAAAATTCTCTCAACACCAACTAACAATAAAATACTTGGCATAAAATTAGGCCCTAATTTTATGTAATGATTGCAAAAATGAATTATAATTTTGAGGAATTGAAGTTCCAGCCTTCTTCCCAACACAATCACAAAAGCTAAAGAAGGTTTTACTATGACATCTGGCTGAATAAACAACTTAAATAAGCGTTTATAGCATACACGCTTATAATATATGTGCTTATGCATAAGTTGTTTCTATAACAAGATAAAATAAAATCAAATTGTTCATATATGCTATAAGTTGTTTTCATAAACTATCATGGAGAGCTTACGAAAATAAGTTGAAAACAACTTAAAGTTCTCCCAAACAGTCTCAAGCAGGTCCATATTAATTAGCATATGCCTTTCATACTTAAAGAACATTAACAACTGGAAATTATCAAAGAAAGAAAAGAGGAACAATGGAGGCTGCAGGCATCCTAAGAGACTTAAATACCTTCAGGAGTGCATCTTCGCCCAAACCTATTGATACCCACATAGTTTCCTTTAACAGCTCCATTGTTGTACACCAACAAAGTGGGAAGATTACAATCTGGGTAGTTGGGAATGCAATCAGTGGATATTATCTTGACAAATTTGGTTGCAGGATATCTTGCAGCCAGTTCTTCAATGCATTGCATCAACACCCCACATTCAGGAATTCTGTCGAACAAAAGCAAAATAGACTTCAGCATAAGAAACATAACATTAAAAAAAAGAAGATAAAATCGGGATGAAAAGCAATTGCTGCTAAGGCATACCCGTCTTTATAGAGAATGACAACCACCCAAACATCAGATGGAGCCTGCGAAACCTCTCGAACGAAATCAGATCCTGAAATAGGAGTCACTGATCCAAACCTCAAAACTTTAGCTGCCTCCTGTATCTCAGCTAACCTCTTCTTCCTATGACAGCAAAAATTACTCAAATTAGAACACGTGGACTCAAAAAATTACAGCACTCAATTTTGCAAACTCCTTCTCAAAACCCCTAAAGCAAACTCAAAATGAACAACAGGTCACAAATTTGACAGAACAAGAAGATAACTAAGTTGTTGAATATTTATTCGATATGAAATCTCAAATTCATCAAAACTACTTGATTAATTTCATTAAATCTGAAGTTCACCTTTATTCATTCTCTATCATCTCTGAAGCAAACAAAAATTATCCAAAAAAAGCAAAAAACTAAGAAATTTGAAACTTTCAAATTCATGAAGAAAAAAACCCATCACAGGGAGGGGTTTTAGAAATTTCTCTATATTTAAAATGAAATTCCTGAATTTTAAATTTTAAAAAAGAATACTGAAACAAAATATCAGAGATTTTTTAAAATCCTTGTGTCAAATGAAATCAACTACTTTTCATCATTTAAGGGGAAAACAAAAACCGCCACATAAAAAATGTAAAATTCAAAGACTCCGTACTTAATAAATAAGATAAACAAGAGAAAAAAGTGAACCTGTATTCTTGGAGGAAACGATCGTCGTCGAGTTCATCTTCAAGGTCTTCAAGTTCATCATGGGTTTTGGAATCGATCCATGATTTGTCTTTGGGAAGGGAATTGGGATCAGAAGCAGGAGTGAAAGCTGGGGGTTTGAAAGCGGGTGTCTTTGGAGGAAGATTACCGAGTTTTGCTTGAATGTCATCCCATTGAGTGGAGGCTCCTTCAAGGTCCTTGTACACAAAGTGATAATCTCCCATTATCTTCTTTTTTTGTTCTTCTTTCTTCTTTGTGAACAATGAAAACAAATATAAAACCACTTTTAATAGAGATTTGGGCTAATACACAATGAGAGTTTCAGAAAATCCTTCAGCAATATGTATCAATGCAACAAGAAGGGTCTTAATTGAGAAAGGAAATATAGGCTCCTATAACATTTATGCTCTTAAGATATGCTTTGAAAAATGGTTCAACTAGTTCTGTAAGCGTCCTTAAGATATGCTATGCTATGTAAAAAAATTACTAATTAGCTTTGAAACAGGAATCAAACGAGCACAAGCATAATCAAACGAAGTGATACACAGTTAGTGGAACCGAAATGAACCAGAAACAAACATAAGCATCAAGAGACAATAAACAACCAGTAATTACCTTAATAAAACCAAAGAATAGAGATTAGAAATAGAAAATCGCGAACCTGAAGAGAACTTCGTTAATCTGAAAGGTTTGAATAAAGCTATGTTAACCTAACGAAAAACAGAAACAAATGAATCAGTTTAATAAAAAAAAATGGAGCAAATAAATGAAGAAGAAATCACTAACCTGGAGAAATCGCGATCGAGAACGAGATAGAGAAATTGAACTATGTTTGAATTAGGTAATGAATAATATGAGATTTGCAAACATCGAAAACAAAAATAAAAGAAAGAGTAGAACACTTGGATCTGAGTGATGAGAGACGAAGAAAAAAGAAGAACGACGGAGGAGCAACGCCGCGATGGAGAACAAGAAAGAGGGAGATCAAATTGGGTGGCAGACGTCTTTTTTTCCTTTCCGCAGAAGAAAGGATCGGAATTCAGTGACTTTCAAACGGGAAAGGTAGGGTGCATTTGGCCAATCTCCTCCGTTAGATCAATCGCATGTACGTTCTATTTTCTTATTTTCTTTGAAATAAAATACAAACTAAAATAATATTTGAGAAGTTAATATATTTTATCTAAACTTTATATTACATACATCAACTTTTTAAATACTATTTTCACTAAATATATTAATTTTATATATTTTAGTTTAGAGAAAATACATTTTTTTCGGAGGAAGTATTTTAGAATATTAAATTATAGATCCAATTGAAAAGTTTACAAATTCAATGTGATCAAATTTGATCTCTAACAAAATTTAATAAACCTAAATTAGCCTATAATAATTTAATTTAAAGTGAGGAAGAAATTAGTCTTTTTTTACTCCACTGCCACCTTTGTTAAATTTAATAGACTGATTTGTCTTTCATATGATATTAAATTGGTTATGAATTAAATATTATGAACTAAATTGGTTTGCATCAAAATTGTGAGATATTAATACGAGTCTTGATAATGAGCTCATTTGTCCTATTTTTTACAATAAAAATCATTTTTTTTTGGAGATTTCATCAATTTATTATAACTTTTAAAGAAAAATAAAATATGAAAGTAATTTATAAATTAATTTGAGAAATAATCTTAACTAATTTTTCATAACATTTATTTTTATAACATATTTGTTTTAAAATAATAATTTTCATTTATAGGAAAAAAATAAAAAAGCCATGTAAATCTCTTAGAAATAAACTATAAATTATTAAATATAAATCAGAAATGATTTTTCAATATGAATAGCAAATGAGGCCAATAGGTCTCTCTAATTGCATTCCCACACGAACGACATGCGTTTTGCAAAGCACAATACGGCAACAAGAGGGACAACAGACAGAGAGACATAGACAGACACGTGACCCTCTCTCTCTCTGGGATCTGTTGCGGTTCTTCCTCATCATCATTTCGATCGATCTGATCTGATCTGATACCCTTTTCAGATTCAATCAAACCCATTTTCTTCTCAAGTTTTGGGTTTTGAATCTCTCTCTTTCTATACAAAAAACATGTTCATCTTTGACTGGTTCTATGGCATTCTTGCTTCCCTTGGTCTCTGGCAAAAAGAAGCCAAGATTCTCTTCTTAGGTCTTGATAATGCCGGCAAAACTACCCTTCTTCACATGCTCAAAGATGAAGTACGGTTCCTTAATCTTCTTTTATTCAATATGTTCTTATATTCAACTAAATTTGCATTTTTTTTTATTGCAGAGATTAGTTCAACACCAACCGACCCAACACCCTACTTCTGAGGAATTGAGTATTGGGAAGATCAAGTTTAAAGCTTTTGATTTGGGTGGTCATCAAATTGCTCGTAGAGTCTGGAAAGACTATTATGCTAAGGTCTTTTTTTGTTTCAACTTCTTGATCTTTATGTTTATTATCAATTTCTGCAATTTTTCATGTGATTTCAAGTTTATGGAAGTTCGATTTATATATGGTGATGGTCTATGGGAGGGGTTTCTTAATTACTTAATTTGTTTCAAACATGGTCAGGTAGTAAATAGTTTTTTGAAATGATTTTTTTGGTTAGTGCCTTAGTGCTGATTTGATTTTCAGTTTGATCCCATACCCCGTGGTTATAGATCCTGACACTGACACCTGTAACGAAAACGACCTTGACACATTGACCCCAATAGTAATCTGAGATAATGAATTAATTAAATGTAATGAATGTGTCTGTGTCGGAGTCGGACACTGGCAAGTGTCGGCACACCTTTGATCATAAATGTCGATGCTACAGTGTCAAAGACCCAAATTAGGATGGGTCAGCTAAAAACATTTTTTTATTGTTTCATTTTTGAGACTATATTGATTGGCAGTATTATGGTGCAACTAAGATGTTCAAAAACCGGGTTATTGTAGCTTCATTAGGGACTTAATTGGATGTCTTTTCATCCAAATAGCATAGCATTTCTTTAACAAACATATTGTTTGGTTATGTTATGACTTTCTGCTCAAACTGGGTTGTTAATTAGTGTTAGTTCTTGTTATATGGGGTGCTAGATTTTCATATATGGTTATCTTTTGTTGTTGTTGCTATAAATATTTGAAATTTTCAGCATCTACATTTTAGATTCCGGCTTTGTGCAACTTTTTATGATTCATTCTTGATAATAATTTACCATAGCATAATCATTGGCTGGATTTACACAAGTTCTCACTGATGCAGAAGTTTATGCCTTCATAATCCCAGATAAAGCTCTTTGTATTTATCTGATTCATGGGAGGCAAAAAGCGATTGGAAATTTCGCTGATAAACACCCCTCTTAACCTTCTAGGAGGTGTTTACTAGTTGCTTTCCACACATATACTGTTTTCCTTTGACAAGAATTGAAGAGAAAGAACATAAAGAAGGGTGGTGGAACACATAACAGATGCATCATGCATAGATCTGTATAAAAGGATTTAAGACTTTCTAATAAATTTAATAGTCATCTCTTTTAAGTACTAGAAAACATACTTTGGAATTGATATAGACCCTGTTTGAATAAATAGTTTATTTAAACTCTTATGGTATAGGAGCTTATCGCATTAGAGTTTATGTCACAAGAACTTATGCTGGATAAGATATTTGCTTTTGGACTTTGGATGTGTACATTGAGAAGTGCTTACACAAAAATATGGCTTTAAAAGTACATTAAAAATTCAGAAGTGCTTTCATTACATCACCTTTAGAGTATGCATAGATGTGTATGCTTGAAGTATCATTCTAAATAACTTCCCTTTAGAGAGAAGAGGTTTCCAAAAACAAAAGTTTGATGGTTTGTTTGGTAATTATTGCTTAGTATCTAGCTTCATCCACTTTCTATTCACCAATTCAGCTATATGTTTGACTTAAAAAAAATTTCTTGTGTCTATATTTGACATGACTGAAATCCAATTTACTATAACTTCTAGAGTTATTGGATATGGCTTAAGAATTCTCACCTATGCTGGCTTTCCAGGTGGATGCTGTAGTTTACCTAGTCGACGCCTACGACAAAGAAAGGTTTGCAGAATCTAAGAAGGAGCTTGATGCCTTGCTCTCAGATGAATCCTTGGCAAATGTTCCATTTCTCATTCTAGGAAACAAGATTGACATCCCGTATGCAGCTTCAGAAGACGAGCTACGCTATCATCTCGGCCTAACCAATTTCACCACAGGCAAAGGTAAGGTCAATCTTACGGACTCCAACGTTCGACCTCTTGAAGTGTTCATGTGCAGCATTGTCCGCAAGATGGGTTATGGTGAAGGCTTCCAGTGGCTTTCCCAATATATCAAGTAGAGTCCGATATCCGTTTTGTTCGTCGTTCTCCCAGTCAACTTAGGCACTGGCTGCAGTTAAATCATCACAAGTTGTTTTTGCTTTTGATTGGATTATTTGATACAACTGCAGTAATATTACATGATAACATTTGTATCTTTTAGAGATTTTTTTGGTGGAATATTCTCCTTTAAAATACTTAATTTTGTTGTAGGATGGCATGACTTGGCAGAAACTTAAATAATTTTGAATAATCTTAATGCATTTTTTTTTCTCTTACATATGATTGGAAGCTGAGTTTTCTCTTATTTTAAGTGCACAGCAATGTTAATTTTAAGACTTCGGTAATGTTCCACTCAATGGTGTTGAAAAATAAATCAACCGTTGTTAACACACTAAAGTTTAATAGATCACAAGAGACCAACCGTTGGCAGCATCGGTATCTATCTAGTACTAAGAACATCAAGAAGGCTTTACGAGGCTTTATGAATCCTTTAGAATTGCTTGCCTTCTTGAATCAATCACTCCATGTATTCCATAATAACATAACAGTCATATTTGAGAATGATTACTTTATTCAATTATTCTTACTAACTACAGTAAAAATTGATAAATTTGGAATGGTGAGTGTAACGTTAATTAGATAGTAAATAGATTAAAAACAATTAAAGTTACATTACAAACTACTATAAAATTGACAATGTTAACAATTAAAGTTATATTACAAACTACTATAAAATTGACAATGTTACAATTCTAGTAGTTTGTAATGTAACTTTAATTGTTTTTAATCTATTTACTATCTAATTAACCTTACACTCATCACTCTAAATTTATCAATTTTTATAACTTTTTTCTTGATTCTATAAAAAAATGGCATTTTTTTTTATTAATGGTGATTTTTACAACTCATAATTTAATATCAATTTGATAACCGTGGTCCCTAACGTGGAACTGGTCCAATTGTAAACCGTTTTATTAGATTGACTATAACAACTCAATTTTTTTGTGGTTGACAAAATTCCTAAAAAGTTAATAATATCCTATATTATGGTCCTAGATTCCATGTTGCGAGTTATGCATATTATATGCAGTTTGATAGTACATTGAAGTTTTGCAAGGAAATTGAGGATGTGAGCCAAAAACCAGATGAAGGTACAATGATTGGTCTCATGCCAACAGTAACTAGAACTTTGTTAAATAATGTTTTGCATGTTGGAGAGAATTTAGTAAATTTGGGCAGAGTTTGGTATTTGGAACATGACAATAAGAGTATGGAGAAAACTGCACGTGGAAGCTCAAAGCAAATGAATACAAAAATAAATATATCGGAGATATTATCTTTGTGTGGAGTGTATTAGTGTATGTGTGGTATCACAGCGAATTTTTGCTAGAATCACAGCGAGTCTCCGCAATTTTACTACTTATAACTTTTGTAAAATTACGGTAGTTCGCATACTTCTGACAAACTCAATGAAATACCAAACATGTAGATAGTGGAACCATATGTAATCAATTATGCCAGGGTTCATGTCCACATATTTTGTGGAGAGATATTAATCACTCAATAAACAGTGGAAACTTTATCATTACATAAAAGCTCTGACAACAAATGTCTAATCACATCAAAGAGGGCTTATCATTTAAGTTACATACTTCATCTTGCATCAGAAGCATCCATCAAACAGCTTAATTAAGCATGAAAGCTTCAAAGATGACCCATTCAAGATATTAAAGCAATTTGAAAGGGTCATAAGTTCAATTTACACACTAAGGAATTTACAGAATCTACATGCTATACAAAAAAAAAAACACCAAAATATCACTAGTTTGTTACATTACACAAATCTAAAGAAGTTGAATTCATCCCAAAAACACAAACCTTTCATGAGAACATTGTTTTGAAAAGCTATGATGTCTTTGTTGTTAACATGTCCACTTCATAATTGATGATTTCTTCTAATTCAAGTTCAAGCTACAAAAAGCAATTCTACCTAGTAAATAACCATGTCAAATCAAAACCATAACAACATTTTCATGTATGAATTTTTAGTTACCTGTGCTTGACTATGTGCCATCTTCATCCTGCTATACTCTTGTTGCGCTTTCTTAGATCGGAACATGGCTTGTACGCGTACCACAGACCTCTCAACACGCTCTTCCGCTTGTTTCCTTCCGGTCTTAAAGAAGTCCTCCTCTACATCATTTTCATGCTTCTCATCTTTCACATCTTCGACGGGATTCACCTCAAGCCCGCGGAAACCTTTTCTCTTTAAACGCCAACGCAGGATCGCTTTCTCGAGAACTCCAACTGACCATATAATCTTGCGATATTGCCTACGCACTTGAAAGCCCCTAAATGCAGCCTGCGTCAAAAATATATGCAATCAAGCTTTTCAAGATTATGTAAAATATAATAAAAACTCAAGAAGAAGCAAATATACGACATGTTTATTCAAGACAATCAACAATAACACAGGTGATGAGAGCAGCTCTTACTTGAATTTTAATAGCCTGACGTCGCATGTGGAGAAATTCCCTACGCAACTTCCATGTACGAAATCTATGCTGGATCCGAGCAGCGGCCGCCATCGCTTTTCTTGTCTCAAAGTTGCGAAAGGCATGTTGAATCTTCATTGCTGCTACTATTTGGCGTGCTTCCTCCTCTGGGCTTAAAAATTGAACAGACTTATATCGCAATTTTAGTGTGCGCTCCCTAAATGCAGCTTGGATGCGTGCTGCTGCCTCGGCCGTTGTTCGGTAAGCTGCCAACGTATCCTTTAGGTACACCTGGTCCTCAGTAAGGTTCTCAGGATTTACCGGATCAGTTGTGATGGTTTCCAGTGAGCCACTGATATTTCCAGCTAAGCTCATGGCACTGAACTGCTCTACCAGACACTTTTCCGAAAGATAAGCAGCTAAACCGTCATATCCCTTCACATAAGCAAGATCTGCAGCAGTAAGGCCACCGGGATTTTGTGGTGTTGGATCTGTGACCAAGTTCGGCTTCGCCCCACAAGACAACAGAGTTGCAACCATTTTTTCCCTGAAGAAAAATTTTGAATCAAACAAACAACACTACGATCGTTCAGGCCTCATTACAAGATTAGAAGGAAAAAATTACATATAAGGAAAGAACTTGAACTGTTAACCCATGTCAGAAAATTATTCAAACAAGTAGAGTGTCTGTGTATCATACATTCCATTATATGCTGCCCAATGAAGAGCTGTCCATCCGAATTTGTCACGGAAATCGAGCGACAAGCGTGACCACGAAAATAAGGAAATAGCCCAAGTGTATCCTAAAATTGTACACAAATGAAGTACCCCTTGTCCTTGTGCATCATACTCAGTAGTTGTACATCCTAATACAATTCGTTCCAAAAGCCATTCCCTTAGTTTGTTTTTCAATGTAATTTCGAACAAGATATTTTTGGCTTGCGTATTCGGAGTTCTATTTCCGTCGGAGGACTTCATAAAGTGTTGCCAACTTTTGGAAATAAATATTGTTTTTGAGGCAAAATTTTTAGCCTCTTTCAATGCGGTTGGTGATATTTTACTAGCGACAACGTCAAGGCTCTTTTGTGTTGTGAAAAGCAAATGAGCAAGCCTCATCTGAAGTCGAAACTCAATCCAATTGTGTGTCTCTTCCATTGAAGTGGCAGGATCGTGCAAAATAGGAGTACGATACTCAAAATTAACGACTTGGCTAATAGGCTTATGACCATCGAAACTGAAAAATAGATTTACGAATCCAGGAGAATGTGATGATACCCAGCATCGGTAAACTCCAACCTGAACAATTTCTACAGGAACACTTGTATCGCCACAAACACACACTAGATTGGACTTCACAAGGTGTTGATAATCATTATGAAAATATCCGGTTACAAGAACCTGCAAGAAGTAAAGAGACACAAATATTCATTTATAATTGCAAAATAAGGGTAGCATACATACTAGTCGATCATAAGGCAAGTATTGTGAAACTACTAGATCTTCTGCAACTGCTGCACCATACAACAACCGTAGAGGATCCAGGCTCGGTTAAAAATACATGCATGAAGAGGTGCATGCTTGTACCAGAATCTTACTCATAACACATACTGAAAACGCTTTTTTTTACATTGAAAAAGAATTAACAGTGCTTATTCCTTGAGGATTTTTAGATTTCATAGTTTGAAGCTCATGAGCATCTTATATTCCAGAATTGAACGAAAATTATGAGAAATCAACTTAGAAACTAAATATTACATTTAGTAAGAAAGAAGGATACTATAACAAAATAATTAATTGCACTTAGACATATGAGACAAAGCAAAAGGAAACCTTTGTTTTCTCGGTGGAAGGAGCCCATGTAGGGGACACCTCAGTGAGATTAAATACTTGTTCTGGAAGAGAAGATTGCTGATTATCCATCAGGAGTGATGAAAATGGATCATGACCAGATGAAGGAATTGATGATTCAAGAGGCGACGCTTCTACAGAACATGGTGTATCGGATATGGTATTGTTCATCCACATTCCAAAGCTGTTTTGACTTTGCAAGCCTTCATTGGATAAAGTGTCCACGAAATCAACATTATTCTTCTGAAGGTTAACACTTTCTGGAAAGTAAGGAACATTACTGCTCCCAGACTCTGGCGGAGTTACATTACCGAAAGAAGGAATTTCTACTGAAGGATTACCGGCAACCTGTTAATAAAAACTCTGTATAGGTTAGAACAGCAGCAGTACAAGTATAAAGCATGTATCGCTAGAATAAAGAAAGAGGAAGACTAAAGAAGCAGAAAAACACGAGGAAATAAAATAGAACCACGAAGTTTTGTCTATACTAACAATGACCTCATATGTAATATATATTGATATTGATTATTTATCAGCAATGATATTTTTTACCGTCAATTTAGGTGATATATACTATATATTATATTGCGGTTGCACACATATAACTATAAGTGTGAAAGAGACATACTATCCACCGGGTTCCTTCAACATCAATAATGGAAACATTGAATCAAGTCTTAGCCCTAGAGAATACCAAGTAAAAAACTATGCTCAAAAGTGAAAAATAAAAAACATAAACCATGCTTCAAGATCATTTCAAGGTGTCTTCTTTTGATAGCTGTGACTTTTGATATGTGATTATTAAAAAATGTAGCATGGCTGCTCAAGCAAAAAGAATGAGCAGTCATGCTACATTTTTAATATACTTTTATTTCCTGATTCTTTTGATTTTCAGAAAATATCTTACCTGTCGTTCTACTTGTGCTTTACTCATTTTATCCATAATTAACTTTTCTATCCTATATTAGAAAGTAATGGCCCCATTACACCATCCACAAAACATAAATGAAATGAGAAAGCACCAACATAGAGCAGAATAGAGAACACAAATGAAAGTATTATCTTACATTGCCAAAGCTGCCATTCAGTAAGCTTTGATTTTGTTGATAGAAACACGATTCGCTGCCTGCCAAAAGTAATTGTAAAGCATAAAATAGTAAGGTTCTTTCTCAACCAGCCACTGATTCTGATAAAGCACAAACAATTACCTCCGTTAGATGTAGTAGTGGTATTAACATTAGAAGCCACTAGGTCATCCCAATCAAGTGTATTAAGCTCATGAAGCTTTTGTTCATGATTGAACCCTGCTTATCTCCAAAACAATAAACGGAATTAAAATATGTATACAGTCGAGGAAAGAGACCGACAGTATCTATGACAATCTATGTAGCACCCACATCGCGGATTGAAGGCGTGTCCAACATGTGTCAGTGTTTGACACCGATGCATGTGGTTACACTCAATCACTTTTATTTTCTTAAATTATTACCATTATCTAAGTGCTCATAACCAATTAAAAAATGAATCTTCTTCATGGCTTCCTAAGGAAAGATGAGCAGAAAACAAATTGTGGGTGGAATAATAATTTGCAATGTATAAAGACATGCATACTGCACATATTATTCTCTCTTAACTAGTTATCCAGATTCTCATTGTTCTCATTGTTTTCCAACAAATCCGTGAAATCTTCAGTATGAAAGATTCCAATATCACTTAAATTGATTACCTAAAGAGTATAACTTGAAAGAAGATTGACTGTAATTAACTAGGCGCCATATCTCACCATCAGTATGAGCACCGTTGGTCCGAGAATCTAAATCTTCTGATAGAATCCACGATGTAGGTGGATCGCAAATAGAACTTGAATTTGAATTTACCGGTGTAACAGGAGAACCTTGAGACTGTATCAATCCACAACCTAATGACCGTTAGCAAGCCAAGTTTTATTCAATAATAAATAGATCACATGGTAAAGCGTAAATCAAACATATCAATCAACCATCACATGACTCGGGAGACAAGGCTCCTCTAAAGTGGGCAAGAAAGGTTATTTTTTCCAAATTGCTTTGTGATTTAAACCCATGAAAATCTAAAGGACAAGGAAGAAAGAAAATGATTAACACGACCTCTTGTGTTTCACGATAATGAACGAGGACTATGTGCTCCAGACTCCTGAAAGGAAAAACAATAACAACAATCATAAGTCACCTTAATATTTACAGACTTCTTTTTATTCCGTTTAACGGATGGAAAAAAAAGGCAAGAAATTCGAAGCTGCGTACATAATATATAGGAAATGAGACCTTAAGGGTTAAGCTAAATGTTGATATACATACTTATCAAGTAACCAATAACATCTTCGAACAAAACTTGGATTATCTTGGCCATGTGCATAATATACGTGGATCCTCTCTTCATTACCGACCTGATCGATGGGAGGAATAAGAATAAACAGAAAATGTGCCAGAAATCAGATACATTAATCAATAGTGACTCGAACTTACATTAGAACCAATTATAACGAAAGTTGTAAGAAGAAACAATTAAAAGCCACTGGATATGTGTTCAAGAAACTATGTTCAGTACACTAGTTGATACCACGAAACATCAAATAAACACCCAAGAAAGTTAAAACTCTCACTTTTAAGTGCTCATGAGCCTCTTTAATAGTTTTCCCATCATTTTTCTTTTTCCAGTTGTGTCCGTCTTTCCGGAAGTTCCTAAGCATCTTGCGGTCAAATAGTACAACAGTACCACCTGTTTTACACACAACATTATAATAAATTAGCACTGATTATCAAATCTTGGTTGACATCATGTAATTCATAATAAGGTGAAAACTTGTCATTTTGATGCAAAGTAACCACTTAATCAAAATTCCATTTAATAGATCTACGGAGGAACAATGCCAGAATTCAAATAGAAACTTTATATTCATGACATGTACAGTTGAACAATGCATAAATATACATGTACACTTTTTCTATTTAACTTTCTTTTTACTATTTGTAAAGAAAAGCTTCAACAAGAACCGAAGGGTCTAGAAGTTTGCAATCTTTAAAATACATTACACAAAATGCAAATCATGAAATGCTTTGGAATCTGAAGCAACAAAATCAAAATGTTTCGTGGAAGAATCAAAATGTTTCATGCAAATTATGAAATAGAAGTTGAAACAGACACAAACAAATATAATTGATGATATATAGTATATTTGGAAATGCTTATCTACTCGACAAATTTCAAGTTGCTTCTGCTAGCAATATACTTTTGGGCAAATTCAATGGCTTGACATGGATAGTAAAATATTTGTAATTGCTGAGTATCGCATGAATCTCATTAGGACGAAGCCATCTGCTTTTTGCTTCCTCCAAGGTATCCCCAACATCCAGGTCTGAGTCATATATAAAAAAAATAAAAAAAAAAAATAAAAACTATTTTAGAACAACAAATAGAGAGAGATTATCAATATGTCGCATTAATTATGCAGCTGTTAGCAGTGGTGATATTTGCAGTGTGAGAAAGTAGCAAAAGAAACACAAAGAATATATATTTTGTCAGCTTTCTTTAAAAATACAAGTTTCTATACCATTTAAGCCAAAATTTAAATCCACAAAATCACATCCATACTATTTAATAATTTACTTCCTTTCATGAGTTCGCAATTCGCAACTAATATGACCGGACTAAAACCACCATTTGTATGCTAGTTTGTCAACTCAGGTATTTATGGAGCCTTAGGACCAATTCATTGTAAAGTCGTGAACCATCTAGCTTTATGTTGCAAGAATATTGTTCGAAAACCATATTAGAAGTCACAAAATTAATATACTCTGCAACCAATAGTTGTATGAGATGCTAAATCTTATGCATGTTAACTCACTACAAGAAACAATTTTTCCAGCTTCGTTTCTACTTCTACTCGCTGTTATTTTAGCAAACACAATACATTTAATTTGTTCTAACAATATTTCAATGGAATTCAGCTAAGCTGAAGTCAGTCCAGTATTTCAGATATATGGTAAAAGAATATTGTGAGTATTTTGGATAAGCCTTTCAACAAAAGTTAAAATCTCAATCTTTTTTGAAGCTTTCTTCTCGAGCTTTATCAAAACCACCTATAAAAACTGAGTAAGTGAATAACCAAGTACCTATTTTAATTAAGAAACTCCCCTAAGCTAGAAGCCAATTCAGACCCAAGTCCATCAAAGAACAAGGGAATAGTGGCTTCTAATATAAGGAGACAACACAAAACATAGGAGAGTTGTCATGACACCTTTTTTTTTTACTTTGTTACTCGCTGACACAGACACGGCCACCTGACACGACACTAACACATGAATACTGGTAATAATTTTCAAAAAATGAAAGTGATTGAATATTGATAAAATATGCAATCAGGAAGTAAATTGAATTGAGAAAAGCTCCTTTGTTAATATTTCAAAACTGAATAGCAATTACAATTGTGTACTCTATTTATATGTGATTACAATGTTGTGTACTCTATAACAGAATCAAAACTGAATCTAACCAACTATAACAAACTCAAACTAACTGTAACAAACTCAAACTAACTGTAACTGACTACTTCTACTTAACCTTGCTTATGTAATCTATATATATTCTAATATTCCCCCTTAGAATTTGAGGGTGGTTTCACTAACGAGTGTTTGTCAAACACTCTGAGTTTGTTACGAAGTATTACAAACTTGGTGCTAGGAAGAGGCTTTGTTAATACATCTGCCCATTGATCTTGAGCTGGAACATGAGAAACAACAAGGCTTTTGTTCAACACTTTTTCTCTTACAAAGAAGATGTCAAGTTCCATGTGCTTGGTCCGATTGTGGAGAGTTGGATTATGTGCAAGGGAGACTGTGCTCAAGTTATCACATAGAATTTGAGGAGTTTTGAACTTGCAACGAAGCTCTTTTAACAATGATTGGATCCAAAGAATTTCTGCTGCAAGCTGTGCCAAACTTCTATACTCAGCTTCTGCTGTTGATCTTGCTACTAGAGGTTGTTTCTTTGACCACCATGAGATGAGGTTAGGTCCAAGATACACACATGCACCTGAGGTTGACCTGCGATCATCAGGATCTGCTGCCCAATCTGCATCACAGAAGCCTATTAAAGATAGAGGCTGATGCACAGGTGCTGGCTGGATCAGAAGGCCATGATGCAGTGTGCCACTTAAATAGCGCAGGATTCTCTTAACTGCCTTCCAGTGATCTTCAAGGGGTTGAGCCAAAAATTGACATACTTTATTAACAGAAAATGAGATTTCTGGTCTAGTGAGTGTAGCATACTGCAATGCCCCCACAATAGAGCGAAAATAGGTTGGGTCTGCAAGCTGGACAGAACCAAATTTTGACAGTTTACTGCTGGACAGCATTGGTGTTGGCATTCCCTTTGCATTCACCATATGCACCTTGGCTAGTAAATCACGTATATACTTGGATTGAGAAAGAAGTAAAGAGCCATTAGGTAAGTGAGTCACCTCAATTCCAAGGAAATAGTCCAAATTTCCTAGTTGTTTAAGTGCAAACTCATAGTTCAACTTCTTAATAAGATGTTGAATCTGATTTAGTGAACTCCCAGTAAGAATGATGTCATCAACATAAACAAGAGCCATTAATGTAAATGAAGTGGAACTTAGAATGAAGAGGCTGGGGTCGCATTTGCTGGCAGTGAAGCCATACTGAAGGAGTGCTCCTCTAAGTCTGTCAAACCAGGCCCTTGGGGCCTGTTTTAGTCCATACAATGCTTTGTTAAGCTTACAAACCAGACTTTTATCTTGAACTTCAAAACCTGGGGGCTGCATCATGTATACTTCTTCTTCCAAAACACCATTTAGAAAGGCATTATTGACATCAATTTGTTGAATAGGCCAGTTATTGGACACTGCAATAGTGAGCACAGTGCGCACAGTAACTGGTTTAACCACTGGAGAAAACGTTTCTGTGAAGTCAGAACCGGCCTGTTGATGAAACCCTTTTGCCACAAGGCGGGCCTTATACTTGTTAATTGATCCATCAGGGTTCTCTTTGATTCTAAATACCCACTTACATCCTATAGGTTTACGACCAGATGGTGGAGGGACTAGGGACCAGGTGTTGTTTTGAAGAAGTGCAGCATACTCAGTTTTCATTGCTGCCAGCCACTGTGGGGCAGCAAGTGCTTGTTGAATAGTGGCAGGTTCTAGGTGTGTGAGAAGCAGAGTGGGATGCAGTTTGGGTTTGACAATTCCATTTTTAGCTCTTGTTTGCATGGGGTGGGTATTTTGAGTAGGAATTTGGATGGAATTGTCAGGTCTGGGTGCGGAGGCTGCTGGCCTGGGTGCAGAGGCTGCTGGCCTGCCTGCAGAAGTTGCTGGCCTGCCTGTAGAGGCTGCTGGTCTGGGTGCAGAATCTGCTGCAATGGGTGCAGAGGTTGCTGGACTGGATGTAGAAGCTGGCCTGCCTGTAGAGGCTGCTGGTCTGGGTGCAGAATCTGCTGCAATGGGTGCAGAGGTTGCTGGTCTGGATGCAGAAGCTGGCCTGCCTGTAGAGGCTACTGGTCTGGGTGCAGAATCTGCTGCAATGGGTGCAGAGGTTGCTGGTCTGGATGCAGATGTTTCATTGTGTGGAGAGGCAACTGGACTGGGTTCTGCATCAGGGGCAGGAGAAATCATGATAGAGTTGGAAGATGTTGGAATTGTTGGATTAAAGATGCAGCCGGTCCCAGCAGTATGAGGAGGAATAAAGCTAGTGACAGCAGCAGCATGATGAGGAGGCAAGGATTGAGTTGCTTGAGATGGAGTGAGGGACTTAGAGAATAATTCAGAGTAGGGAAACCTTGTTTCATTGAACAAAACGTCTTTTGATATATATATTCTTCCATCAGAACTAAGACACTTATACCCCTTGTAAGAAGACGAGTATCCCATGAAGACACACTCTTGGGATCTAAAGGCAAGTTTATTGGGATTATAGGGTCTTAGAAGTGGAAAACAAGCACAACCAAACACTTTGAGGTCCTTGTATCTTGGATGGGTGTGATGTAGAAGGAAGTGGGGAGACATATTGTTGAGAACCGGTGTTGGCAGACGATTGATGAGAAACGCAGCTGTAACAAACGCATGATCCCAGAATTTAAGATGAATTCCAGCCTGTGCCAGCAGTGTGAGACCAGTGTCAACAAGGTGCCTGTGCTTTCTCTCAACTAAACCATTTTGATGATGAGTGTGTGGACAAGTGAAGCGATGCAATATACCTAAATCAGCCAGATATTTGGTGAAGGGGCGAAATTCACCCCCTCCATCACTTTGGACAGCCTTGATTTTACAATTAAACTGCAATTCAACCATGGATTTGAATTGCTTGAAATGAGCAAGAGTGTCAGATTTCTGTTTTAGGGGATAAATCCAAACAAACCTAGAGTAAGCATCAACACATGTAAGAAAATATGTGTATCCTCCATGGGATGTAACAGGGGCAGGACCCCATAAGTCACAAACCACCAATTCAAAGGGATTATGATATATGGTGGTAGAGAGGGGAGCAGGCAGACGATGTGCCTTGCCTAAACAGCATGCTGAGCAAAAGGCAGTGGCGTCTTTTGCTGGTGTAGTGATATTGCACAATTTTAAAACTGCCTTAAGTGATTCATGATGAGGATGCCCTAAACGAGCATGCCATAGATGGTAAGCAGAATTTGAAATGGAAGAATAAGATAAACTGGACAAATTATTATTGATGTGTTTTGTAGTTACAAGAGCAGTAGGTATAGTATGAAAAGAATTATCATAGTAAGCAACATTAGATTCAGCATTGAGATTGTGCAAAATAGAATCTGATTTAGACAAAATAGTATCTGAGTTAAGTGGTGTTTGAAACTTGTAGAGACCATCTGCCCCAACGGTTCCCTTCAGCAGGACTTCAGAAGAAGCCTGTGATTTCACAACACAAAAAGTGGGGTGAAATTCAAAGAAAACTCCATTATCTTGTGCAAATTTGCTAACACTAATCAGATTTTTAGTAATGGATGGAACAAGCAAAAGATCCTTGAGTGTAAGATTCGTGTTAGGATGTGTTGAACAAGGAAAGTGCATGTTTCCTATTGAGTTTATAGACAAACCTTGGCCATTGCCTATGAGCACATGATCGGTTCCAGGGAGTGAAACTGCATCTCCCAAGTTGGAAGCATCAGGCGTGACATGATGCGAAGCGCCTGAGTCAGGATACCACCATTGATTGTTGAAACCAGAATCAGCACCAGTTAGAAGAGCCTGAGGATGAAAGAGACGTGGATTGGCAGATCTAGGGCTGGGGTAACCAAATTGAGGTTGAGCAGATGGTCGTTGCTGCATCAGGAATGGAGCTGAAGGAGGTGCTCCCCAGGGAGAGTGATTGGATTGACCAGTTCCGTATTGACCAGTTCCATAATGACGAAAATAACAGATTGAGGCATCGTGACCAGATTTATGACAGATCTGGCACTGTACACGGCCACCGCGACCTCCTCGACCAAAACGACCACCGCTACGACCATTACGACCACCACGAGAGCTATATCCTGGATAATCTGTGTGATTTTGGTTCGCAATCACATGATTTGTACCTGACGGAAAGTTAGGGTTCGGATGCGACGGAGGATCAGTTGTAGAGTTCACTGACGAGACCGGCGACGCTGCCTGAGTGAGATTGACGACGGCAGCTTCCTGAATCTTCTTGTTTTTCTCAAGACGCATCTCATGCGCAAGTAAAAATGATTCGAGTTCGTCCAAGGAGCACGGATCTTCTTTGCTCGTAACAGCAGCAACTACAGAATCATACTCTTCAGGAAGGGCTTCAAGGACGATTTCGATGAGATTACGATGAGGAACTGGATCTCCAATAGAGATTAAGGATTCGTTGATGGTGCGAACACGAAGGATGAATTCATCAATTTTGCGATCTCCCTTGGTGAGACTACGTAACTCAGATCTAAGTTGACGCGCCTTTGTTGCGAGTAAAGTGCGAAAATGACGATGAATTTCTTCCCAAACTTGCCACGAATAGTGACAATCAACAAGCTTCGTGAGAATCGAATCAGAGATTGTAGAAAGGATCCAGGTACAAACAAGTGCATCTTGTTGCTCCCACTCCAGAAAAAGAGGATTGAGACGATTTGCAGCGCGATCAGATTCATTCAAGAATCGTAGTGGTGCTAAAGGTTCAGTGATGAACTTCTGAAGTTTGTGGCCGCGAATTACGCCTTCAATTTGTTGTTTCCATTGCTTGAAGTTCTTATCATCAAGTTTTACAGAGATGAGGTGAGAGAATTTGACATGGGAAGAAGAGAGATTACTTGAGGCACCAAGAAAGGGATCCATGGAAGCCATTGATGAATGAGGATCGAGAAAAAAAAAAGCTCTATGATACCATGATAAAATATGCAATCAGGAAGTAAATTGAATTGAGAAAAGCTCCTTTGTTAATATTTCAAAACTGAATAGCAATTACAATTGTGTACTCTATTTATATGTGATTACAATGTTGTGTACTCTATAACAGAATCAAAACTGAATCAAACTAACTGTAACAAACTCAAACTAACTGTAACAAACTCAAACTAACTGTAACTGACTACTTCTACTTAACCTTGCTTATGTAATCTATATATATTCTAATAAATATAAACACATGTGTTGGTGCTGCATAGGTTACTAGTGCCCTTAATTGAGTTGTCAAAGATTGAATGGTAGTTAATTCTCACCAAAAAATAAAATTGAGACTAGTTTAAACTACAACCAATATCACATAAATGTCAAAACTCCATACTCCTTGTTGTTTTCCAGAAAAGGTAAGAAAAGTACTTCACACTTGTTCCTGAAAAAACCATCTACAACCAAACAACACTTTATTTTTCACTCCTAGATTGCATTGAAAATTACACACTCACATCTATAGGAGCTAAAACAAACTATACTTGCAATCATACCAAACAATTACACATCAAAGTAACTCCACCCCAAACAAAATTAAATAAATAAAACCAAACCAGTGTATAATAAATAGATAAGAACAAAAAATGGAAATTTTCAAAATTGAAACTTGATTATGGTTAAGTTTCAACAAAATATGAGCAAAATATGGTACCCCTCAAAGTGTGGAAGCCATGTATCTCTGAACCAACAAGCTGACCCGTTAAGTTTTGTGCCATCACACAGAAGAAAAAACTATGAAAAAATCTTCAACTCTCACCACAAACAAAACAACTTCATAACCTACAACATTAAAGTCACCAACCACACGAGCAAACAATTAATGTTGAATCAGTAACTGTAAACAGAAAATAAAAATCATAAAAAAGGGGTGAGAGAAAAAGAAGAAAAGATGAGAAATTTACCTGATTCTGGAGATGGGTGTGTTGGGAGGGGAAGAAAGAGAAAAAAAGTTGTTGTCGGGAGCTGAATATTTATGACACTATTCTTCGTTTTCTGTTACTTAATTTTCTCCATTTTCTAATTTCTAACTTATTTCCTTTCGCACTTTCTAGTTTCTTTTTTGGTTCTTATTATAAAATCACGTACATGTGCATAGTTTTGAATTTAAACTCGAAAAACACATCTAATTTAATAATATAATATTTGTTAATTGAGTTAAAATATAAAGATAATTTATTTCTTTTCAAAAAGTATTAATTATTATATTTGAATAAATTAGATAACTCTAATATATCGATGTATATTTAAATGAAATGGTATATGTTTTAACTAAAAGTCTTCAGTTGGAAATCTAAGTTTGTAATTTTATTTTATTAAAAAAGAATAGAGAGAGAGACTTTCATTTGGATCCCACACATTGCAAGCATGGATACTCCGTATAAAAAAATAACTTTAGTTCTTTTTTGTAACAAGACAAGATTAGATAATTCTTTATATTAGATGATCGTCGTTGGTTTGTTGGGTTCTCTTGTATTTGATGTTGGAGAATTGATTTATGATAGTAATCGATGATGTTGTATACTACTGTAAAACTTAGGTTAGAGTCTTGAAATGTTTTAAAGAGAATGACTTAATTCGTTAGTCAACTAATATTTTATGTTCAATATTACGATATGTTGTGTTAGGATTTAGAATTAGTTGAAAAATCAGTTAACTACTCTAATTATGATTTTTTTTTTCAAACAAGTACACGCTAAATTATGTACCTTAGTTATGCGAGTTCTTAACTACTCTAAATAATGTTAAGTGCTGTGTTAATATTAAAATTATTGAACTAAGAAATGTACAAAGTAAATTGACTGATAAAAAGATAAATAATGTGTAAAAGTTTAAAAATATTACAAGTTTGGATATTTATAGACAAAACTAATCCTATTGAGTATAATTCCTGGTCTACATAAATGTCCGTGGATAATGTGCGATAACTTTCGTTTTCGTGGCGCTCCACAAAATGTTTTATTCAATTTGTGTTTTTTATGTTTATTAGTAGTAAATTTTTGTTCTTTGTTTTTCTATATTTATTATAGTTAAATATGTGTCCCATGTTTTTTTATGAATCAATAACATATATTTGTCTTTAATAAAAAAAAAACATATATGTGTTCAGTGTTTTTATATTTTTCAGTGATAAATATTTATCTTATATTTTTCATAATATTTATCCGCGACAAATATTTGTCACATGTTGTTTTTATGTATCAATGATAAATATTAGTTTTGTGTTTTTTATATTTATCAAGAATAAGTGTTTATCCAGTTATTTCTTTTTTTAATTTATCAATGACAAATATGTTTCACATATATTTTTATGCATCAATGACAAATATTTGTTCTATGAT
>JBBPBP010000002.1:8576647-8603634 GCA_037974735.1 Cicer chorassanicum
TATGTATCAACAACAAATTTATTTTCCATGTCTTTTTTTATGTATCAATAACAAAACTTACTTTAAAATACTTTAATAGTAACTTTTGTTTTTACAATTTTAACATAAAAGTTCATGCTTGAATTTTTTAGGAATGAAGAACAAAATGATAGAAGGATGATGCAAGATGAAAGTTAATAACATTTAATATTTGAAATGGAGAAATATAATTAAAAATAAAGGGAAAAAGAGAAAGATAAAGTAAATGTGTATTCATTAATAGATACTCTCATGGATAAAGAAGTGTGTCAAAGTAGTATGATTGATATCATTCATTTTGAATTGTTGTCAATAAATGAAAACCGAATAATAGAATAAATTTCATTGTACTCTCTCTCTATCTATCTATATATATATATATATATATATAAACCGTTATTTTTATTTTAAATATTTCACTTTTATCTCTTGCACAGCCGTGATTTTATTGTTGTTCAATGATGATTACTATTATGTAAGAAGTATGACGAAGAAAACAAACTATAAGAATATTTTAGTAAAGAAATGAGCTACACAAAAATTCCATGTCCCTTTATTGTAAGTATAGATTTTCACTTTATCGGTAGTTTGTTCAATTTTATCATCAACACAACAAAATAACATTGATACCCAATTTTTTTGACATCTTAGAAGAAAAAACCATCGCTACATATTTTGCAACCTTAGTAGGATTCATTTTTTGTTTGAAAGTGTCTTAGAAAACAATTACAGTTTTAGTCGTTTTATTTTTATATATGTATAGAATCGATTTCTATTTTAAAATTTGACAATTTTAATTATTCTCTATAATTTTTTAACTAAAAACATAGTAACATGACATATTTTAATCTTTCTAGATACATTAACTATTTATATGTTATTAATTAAATAAAAAAGATGGATAATTTCTTAAATTAAAATTGAAGTTTTTAGATGGTTTTTTTGAAATTTGATGAGTATAAATCATTTACCGTTATTATTTCATATGTCACGCCGTTTAAAATATGTCAAATCACTATTTTTTTTATTAAAAATTCAATGGAGGAATCAAAACTGTTGAATTTTAACATAGATGACTGACATCACTATTAAAATAGATGACTAGAGAACTAATATATATATATATATATATATATATATATATATATATATATATATTGAATTTAAAATTTATTATTTTTAATGCAATTTTTTTTATTTTTAAGTTCTTTAACAAATACCATAAGATGCCACCACTTTAGGTTAAAAAATCCAATCAATTTTATTTTTCATCCATCATAGAGGGGTTGCTTAGAGATATTTTTCTGTTTGAAATCGTCCATCTTAATCATTTCTATCTCATGTTATCTAAATTTTTTGTTTCCACGTATATTTAATATTTATTTAGTGTGTTTGTATGTGATTTCATCTCTTGATTGCAACATTATTATTTTTTTTGTCGTCTTGGTGTGATGTTATTTTATTTCTCATTTTGTTGTAATGTTCATTTGGTTCTGTTGAGATAAAATCTCAATTTTGTTGAGTTTAATTCATAATTGCCATTTAGAGGGTTGTTATAGTTAGTTAGTTAGTTAAGTGTCTTGTATCCAAAGAAGCATGGGACATTTTAGAAAACTATCACACTGGTGGAGAAAAGGTGAAGTAAGTGAAGCTACAATCCTATAGAAGAAAGTATGAGATGATGCAGATGGAGGCAGATCAGAAAGTAAGTGATTACTTCTCAAAATTAACAGCCATAGTCAATCAAATGAGAACTTGTGGGGAGAACATTACAGATCAGATGGTAATTGAAAAGGTGATGAGATCTTTGAGTCCAAAATTCGATTTCATATTGGTAGTTATTCAAGAAGCAAATGATGTGAAGACTATGAAAGTTGAAGAGCTGCAAAATTCATTGGAGGCACATGAACTCTTGGTATTTGATAGAAATTCTGAAAGATCAGTTCAACAAGCATTTCAAGTTCAAACTATCAAGAAGGAGGGAAACCAGAAAGACTTCAAGAAAAAGGGAAAGAGAAGAGCAAATTGGTCCAACAATGGTAAGAACAAGAGTGAAGATAAAGATGAATCTTCAAAGAAAGAGGGTTTTGGCAAAAGTCAGAACAAGAAGAAGGATTTTGACAAAAGTAAGGTACAATGCTTCAACTGTGAGAAGTATGGGCATTTTGCAAATGAATGTTAGTTCAAGAAAGATCAAAAGGATGATGAAGAAGCAAATCTGGCTCATGGAGATGATTCCAGTATAGTGTTGATGATGGCTACTACCAATGATGAGAAGATCAAGAATGAAGAGTGGTTTCTTGACTCTGGATGCTCAAACCACATGACATCATATAGAGAATGGTTGACAAGCTTTGATGCTAGCAAGAAAACAAGCATAAAACTGGCTGATAGCAGAAATCTGATGGCTGAAGGTAGTGGAAATATAGTGATCAAAAGCAATGATGGCCGAAGAATCATTATTTCAGATGTGATGTATGTTCCTGAGATGAAGTGTAATCTCATAAGCATTGGTCAATTGGTGGAGAAGGGATTCTCAGTGACTATGGATGGTGATTCTTTGAAGCTGTTTGATGCAAAGAAGAAGTTGGTGCTCAAATCAAACATGTCACAAAATAGAACTACATATGCAACATTTCAAGTGAGAAAATGATGTGTTTGTCTGCAGCAGTTAGTGAAGATATTGAAGGCTTATGGCACAAGAGGTATGGTCATCTAAACTTTAGAATTCTTATTGATTTGAATTCCAAAGAACTGGTGTATGGGCTGCCAAAGCTGAATGTTAGAAAAACTATTTGTGAAGTATGTGTGAAGAGTAAGCAAAGGAGGTTCCCATTTGTATCTGAAGCACCTAAAAGAGCTACTGCAGCACTGCAAGTGGTCCACTCTGATATATGTGGTCCTTTTGAAGTATCTTCATTGGGGGGAACATTAGAGGTGTTCAGGAAATTCAAGAGCTTAATTGAAAAAGAAAGTGACCAATCTATTAAGATCTTGAGAACTGATGGTGGAGGAGAATACACCTCAAAAGAATTTGAAGATTTCTGTGTTAATCAAGGCATTGTGCATGAAGTGACAGCTCCATATACACCTCAGCACAATGGACTTGCTGAGAGAAGAAACAGAACCCTATTGAACATGGCAAGAAACATGATCAAGTAGAAAACCTACCACACAATTTCTGGGGTGAAGCAGTCACTGCAACTGCTTATATCTTAAACAAATGCCCTACAAAGAAGCTGAATCAGAAGGTTCCAGAGGAAGCTTGGTGTGGCAGAAAGCCGAGTGTGAAGCATTTCAAGGTTTTTGGCTCATTGTGCTATAAGCATGTACCAGATGTTAGGAGGAGCAAACTTGAAGATAAGAGTGAGATTATGATACTTATAGGTTATCATCCCACAGGTGCCTATAAGCTATATAATCCTGTAACTCAAAAGGTGCATATCAGTAGGGATGTAATTGTGAATGAGGCTGAGAAGTGGAAATGGGAAGAGGAACCAGTGTACAGTGAAGAGAATCAACAAGGCTGCATTTATCCTGATTCCAGTGATGAATCAGAGGATGAAGAAGTGATCAATAATAATACAGGTGAACCTGAAGAAGTGGCAGCAGCAATGAGACCTCAAAGAATCAGACAAATTCCAAGCAGGCTGAATGATTGTGAATTTATCTTTGATAATGCAGTAAATGATG
Organism: Cicer chorassanicum; assembly: GCA_037974735.1. Lineage (NCBI taxonomy): Eukaryota > Viridiplantae > Streptophyta > Magnoliopsida > Fabales > Fabaceae > Cicer > Cicer chorassanicum. The sequence goes on from JBBPBP010000002.1 coordinate 8,580,359, forward strand.
AAGGTGATATCATTCACTTTGCATTGTTGGCAGATTCTGAACCTCTCAATTATGAAGAAGCATTGAAGATAGATGTATGGAGGAAAGCTATGATGGAAGAACTCCAATCAATTGAGAAGAATCAAACATGGGAGCTAGTTAACTTGCCAGACAGGAAAAGGAAGATTGATATAAAGTGGATCTTCAAACTGAAGATTAATTCTGATGGGAAAATTTCAAAACATAAGGCTAGGCTGGTAGCTAGAGGATTTTTACAGAAACATGGTATTGATTACAATGAAGTGTTTGCTCCAGTTGCAAGGCTTGAGACTATAAGATTAGTGGTGGCTCTAGCTTGCAAGAGAAGGTGGTCACTCTACCATTTGGATGTAAAATCAGCCTTTCTAAATGGTCCACTTGAAGATATTGTGTTTGTGTCACAGCCTCCTGGATTTGAGATACAAGGCAAGGAAAACATGGTGTATAGACTCCATAAAGCATTGTATGGTTTGAAGCAGGCCCCTAGAGCCTGGAATAAGAGGATCGATTAGTTCCTAATGCAGATAGGCTTCACAAAGTGTGCAGTAGAGTTTGGTGTATATGTGCAGAGTTCAAGTGCAGAAGAAACAATGATAATCTGTTTATATGTGGATGATTTGCTCATTACTGGGAGCAAAGCAACAAAGATTGAAAGGGTGAAACACAAGCTGAAATCTGAATTCGAAATGATTGATCTAGGTGAACTCTCATTCTTCCTAGGAATGGAATTTTTGAAGTTGAAAACAGGAACAGTCACGCATCAGCAGAAGTATATAGGTGAATTGCTGGAAAAATTTGAGATGAATAGCTGCAATTCAGTCTCAAATCCATCAGAGACAAGCTCAAAGATTGATGAGTGCAGTGAGGAAGAAAGGGTCGATCCAACAATATTTAGACAGATGGTTGGCTCACTGCAATATTTGTGCAACAGCAGGCCTGACATATGTTACTCAGTCAGTGTAATTAGTAAATTCATGAATGATCCAAGGAAGACTCACTTGATAGCTGCTAAAAGAATACTCGGGTATATAAAAGGCACAAAGGAGTTTGGTCTGCTATTTCCAAATGGCAGCCAAGGTGAAGGAAGTGAATTCATTGGATATTCAGATAGTGATTGGTGTGGAGACATCACAGATAGAAGGAGTACATCTGGTTATGTTTTCAAGTTCAATGAGGCAGCCATATCTTGGGGTACAAAGAAGCAACTAGTGACTGCACTTTCATCGTGCGAGGCAGAATATATTGCAGGAACATTTGCAACTTGTCAAGCAATATGGCTGGATTCAGTGATAAATGAACTAAGGTGTGAAGTGATGAAGCCTCTTAAACTCAAAATTGATAACAAGTCAGCAATCAGCCTTGCTAAAAATCCAATCTCACATGGCAGAAGTAAACACATTGATACAAGGTTTCATTTCATTCGAGAGCAAGTGAACAATGGAATGATTGAAGTGCAATATTGCCCAACTAAAGTGCAGCTAGCAGATGGTTTCACAAAGGATTTGAAACTTGACAGATTTGAGTTTTTGAGAAAGAAGTTTGGTGTCATAAATGTACAACAATTATGAATTAAGGGGAAGTGTTGAGTTTAATTCATAATTGCCATTTAGAGAGTTGTTATAGTTAGTTAGTTAGTTAAGTGCCTTGTATCATAATATAACAGCCTATATATAACTAACAACTTGTATGTGTATGTGTATGTGTGTAATTGACAATAAGTGAATAACAGAATAATTTATGTGAAGATCAATCCAGGATCGATCTTGGATTAAGAAAAGATCAATCCTGGGTTAATACAGAAATCAATCTTCTGCTTCTGCAATTTTGTTTTCTTTCTTCTTCTTCTTCCTTTCCCGCTGCGCATTATCATTTGTTCCAACAAATTTAATGTTTTGATGAAAACAAACATAAAGTTAATTAAGAATGTTAATTATGATTCTAAGTGTTTTGGTATTTAACTTGTGTATTTGAGTGTGTTAAACAAGATACGTACCAAGCAATTCAAAACAAATATCATTAAAATCAAAGCAAGCAAAAACATCAGATCGAAGATCAATCCTGCCAGACTTCTGCAAAACGAAGATTGATCTTCAATTCCATCAGAATCAAGAATGATCAATCCTGAGCAGAAGATTGCATTCTAGAAGCTTTGTCAATCTTATCTCTTTATCAAGAATAAGCTAGGAAAAGCTTAAAACAGAATCAACCCAGAATTGGAGGAATCAAAGACAAGCCTCATGAAGGAATATAAGAAGCAAGATCATTCTTCATGTTGTACAAATGCAAGTACAAGTACAGGCTGTAAAAGTACATCACAGTAAACTATCAAATCAAGACTGTACACTGACTCAAAAGCACGCACGCAACCTTAGAAACAGTATTGGATCAAGTACAAAGTCAGAACACTTAACTAATCTGAGGGTCGATCTTGGACTGCAAGAACACTCCTAAATTCAGCCTTTTCACTCTTGTTTTTGGCCTGCTTCAGTTCACTTACTGTCCTATGACAGCTGGCTTCATCTCAACGGCTATGTGAACTATCCTAACCTCTATTGGAGCTTATAAATGCAACATCAAGATGAAGAACAAAACACAACTCAAAGTGCCAAGCAAAACATCAATCTCACATCCATATTTGAGCTCTCTCAAATATCATTCTTTGGCTTGTAAATCTTTTTCTTTGTGTTGTGCTTAAATCAGTAACACCTAAGTCTTAAGTTACAAAATCTATTTTTCAAATAAGAGTTGAGTAATATTCAGATTCTAAAACATCTTCATCATCATTACTTTGTAACTCAAGGCTAGTGTATCATCATAGCTTGAGAAGTGTGTGGAAATCCTTTTATGTTGTAAAAGGTAATTTGTGAAATCCTTACTGGAATAGGCTAAGGTAAATCTGGTAATCCTTTCTAAGGTAGAAAGGTGGAAGTTGTGTAAAGATCAAGATTGATCTACGAAAGTTGTGTAACAACCAAGAACAATCTTGCCTTGAGCACTTAGTGGAAAATCTCACATTTGTGAGGACTGGACGTAGCCCAAGGTTGGGTGAACCAGGATACATGCTTGAGTGATCTCTCTATCTCTATCTCTATTTATTACATGCATTACAATCAGCTTTTATATTGATAAAATTGATATTGTTGTTTTTCCACTAACCAATATCAATATTGAGTACAACTTTCAGTTTTTTAACAGGATTTTTCAAAAGGGGCAATTATAATTCAAACTCCCCTTCCTTATAATTGATATTGTTACTTCAGGTTCAAACTCATAGACTAGTCTTGATACAGTATAGAGTTAATCAATGACTTTGACATCGTCAACATTACATATTCAAAAAAAAATAACAACTTTAAATTTTATATTATTATTGATACATTATGTCCATTTAAAGGAGTGTCGTTTTTTTATTAAAAAACAAATGTCATAAAATCTGTTGTTGACAAGATTCATGACCGACTATTGGATTGTGCAATAGCACAAACCTCCAATTGGTAACGGCTCCAAATTTTTTTAGTATAACAGTGACTTTTTTGGTTAAATATATTTTCAATCTCTACAAAATTACGAAATTTTAAATTTAGCCTTTAAAAATGGGTCCCCAATTGATAGGGGTCTCAAAATTTTTATTTTTATAATATAAAGGTGAATTTTTTTTAGTTAAATATATTTTCAATCTCTATAAAAATACGACATTTTATGTTTAATCCCTAAATTTTTTTTATTCGCTTCTAATATCTCTTTTGATTTTAGAGACTTTTTTATAGGCTAAAAATATCACTTTTTAATTATTTTTTTTATCAAAAAGCAATTAAAAGTGAATAAAAATAATTTTAGAGATTAAAAAATTGAGATTTTTTTATAAAGACTAAAATTAAATTTTATAAAGACTAAACTTTATACTACCTCTTTTTTAATTATTAAAATTGTACTTTTTTTTTTATCAAGGATTCCAGTTTTTAAAATAGAACACAATCTCTAAAATGTTTGAGATGCTCTGACAAACCGAATAATATAAATAATAAAGTATCAATGTTAAGATTTTTATGTCTTAACTCAACTGAGTGAATTCAAATTCGAAATACATTGATATTTATTATTATTAAAAAAAAAATATTAAGTATGTTCTTGGGAGAATTATTTTTAGAGTGAAACGTGGGACCAAGACGGTGCCCTACTCTGACCACGTACTTCTGGAGTCATCATAAAATCATTCATTAATTCCATGCAACTTTATATTAAATTGTGAACGAATGAGTAAAGTCCAACTCAACTATAACAATCTTTTGTACATCGAAATGTTATTTTTTATACAAGTCAAAATGTTTATTTTAACTACGGTATTTTTGTTGTTGTATTCTTATGTATATTTTTGAAAAGTACATGAACTTAAACTTAAAGGGAGATAAAGATAAATTAAATGATATTCTATCTTAGGTATTGTATTTTTTTTATATAAAAAATCTAGTATGGACGGATGATGTCCAATTTAAGATAGAAAATATTTTAAATTTTTTTGAAGATTTAAAAATAAATTTATATTTGTTTCTTCCATTGACATTAGCTAGTAGAAATTGAATCTGTAACATGCAAATCTAATATCTATTTTAAGACCATGGAAGTTATTTGTATAATATTGGATCTTTCACCGATTAGTTACTATTGAAATAACCATATAACATGATTATATACAAAATGAAAATAATATTGAAATAACAAAAGTGCATCTTGATATAATTTTTTGTGTGGTTTGTCAAAAATATTTGCTATAAGATCCTACGGTCACAAATATTTAATTTCTACAATCTTTTGTAAGCACCATCGTTATATTAATATTAAAAAATTTATTGATTGAATTGATAAAATTGATAAAATTTAATGTCTACAATAAACAATAAGTTATGAAATGTAATAAGTTATTAAGTGTGAAAAAAATTATTGATAGACTGAACAGGTCTCTACTCATTAATTTTTCCCTTATAATCTTATTTATTGTATTCAATTAACCTAACTACTTTTACTATCTATTTTATTAGTAGGGGTATTTAAATCGATAAAAACCCTTTTTAGCATAGAAATTAGTACAAATTATATTTTCTTTTATTGTGTATAATCTTATATGACACTTAAGTAATATATGCTTTTATTTTCATTCATGCTTTTATACATTTAAAACTTTCCATTGAGAAATTCAAATGATCTCTACTCCAATTATTGACTCTTGAATCATATTTAACTTTTACTCGTTTATGTTGAAACTTGATGGACTCAACTAGTAAAAGGTTAAATAATATAAGATTTAAAAATGTTGGTATTGAAATAACTTTATCATGAATGTGTATGTCTTTGTCATGTCCTTGTCATTTGCCATTGATGTGAGACTTCTTGTTTCCTCAATCACTAAAGGACCATGACCAATATGATCTCTTTGGAACTTTATGAGAATTTTGAATGTGAATATTTCTATTTCAGGGCCAGTTCTAAATTTTGGTGTTACCAATTTGTATGCTATTATTCCAACGAATTAAATTTGCTACTATCCCAACACGTAGAAAAATGTAAGAAGTTCAACAAATTAAAAGGAGTAAATGTGAACAAAAATAGAAATTAACATCAATGAATCTTCGACAAGGATATCAAAAATCTGTTGGGTAAAAACTTGTGTAATTATACACAATCAAATATGTAATAAATTGATATAATAAAAATAACAAAGTTAATAGAGTCTCGAGTTTTTTAGATTTGATAAGTTAAAATAGCTAGAATATGTGTCCCTCGTAAAAATACTTAAAAAAGCAAAACATCATATAGCATTATTTCAAACTAAAATTATCATTACAAGCTAACACATCATAACTACAGAATTTTAACTCACAACGAATTTAAATTAAACCATAAAAACAAAGGTAAAGTTTAGAACCTTTACAACTTACAAACAAGCTAAAACAACAATCAACTATAGAGACCAAACAAAAAGCATACACATAATGGTTTGTCAAGCAAAATGGAGGCTGATGGGGAAGGAACAAATTGATGCAGAAAATTGGACTTCCCTCTTCCTCTTTCTCTTAGTTCACATAGATCAACCCTAAAAGAGTATTGATACAAAAGTCAAATGATAACGAAATATTAATTCTTTTTCAAAATAGTTGTCCATGCTAGGGACTATATTTTGTCCTTTAACGCGATTAATTTTATAATATATAATTCTCTCTCATCTCCAATACAACAAGTAGATGATTTTAAATATCCATCATCTATACTTTAAAATATATAATCAACGCTATAACATCTCGAGACTCCTTCTTTGAGCAATTTTTATCTCCACACTAAAACACATGTGAAATTAACAAATAAAAAGCATAATATAGTGCCTAATCCTAATTAAACTAAACATAAAAATTTCGAACTAATTTTCTCTAAAGGATAAAGATACTAAATACCCAATTCATTGGATATCTATCATTTATTTTTTTGGTGAAAGATATCTATCATTTCTAAAAGTTATTATCACATAATGGATCTTTTAATTATTCAGTACATTTAGATAATCGTGGTCATAGGGCCGTTAAGAAAGACTTTTCATTCTAATGAAAACAAGTCCTTTCATTTTGATAAGATTAGGCCTCAGCTGCAATTAGATTGGACCAGCTCAAATGTTAGGTGGTCCATTTGTCAATAAAACTTTATTTCTTTTCACACAAAATTAAAACTTTATCTATCAAAAAAACAAAATTAAAACTTTAGTTATTTAATTATCTCTCTCTCTTTCTTCTTTGTTCTTTTTAATTTTTGTTTTAAGATTATTCACATAACTAAGTAAATAACTTTTGTTTCGTTTAATGATTTTTTTTATATAATATTATTGGTCTTTGTTTTATTATAAGTGTTTTATTTGATAAGTTGTTTACCATTCGTAAAAAAATAATTAGTTGTTTTAATTTTGATAATAAAATAAGTTTTATTTATTAAAATATCTGTATTGATAATCATTAATGAAATATGTCAAAATGCAATAATAAAAAATATACAAATAAAATAATTAATATTTTATCATTAATATAAAAATGCAAATAATATAATACAAATAAATATTAGAAATGAGATATTAACCATAAGAGGAAATGATTAACTATTTACAACACATAACAAAAAAGAAGGGAGTATGGTGAAAATAGACCAAACCGTGTGTAATAAGAACCTAACGTATGATAAATTTATATAAATTTTTTTTAAAAAATAGACAAGACCAATACATTGTTAGAAATCTACTTAGTTAAAAAAAAAGTCGGACTTGAGGTCATAAAAAAAAATTTAGACTTTGTTTGAATATTATAAAATGAGTAGACCAGAATAAAACAAAATATTCATTTTATTGTTTGGATAAAAAGTAGAATTCCATCTTACACACCCCAAATTAAATTGCATCATGTTCCACTCTATTTTATTCATTTTTAAAATATCCAAACAATGGAATCTCGTTAGTTACCACTCTATTCCATCAATCGAAACAAAGCCTTAGGGTTACCAGGTCAGTCTACTTAAATAAATATGAATAATATTTTTATTACTATTAATATTAGATATAAATATTAAATGTTGAATTTTATATTAAATTATAAATTTGCTAACCATTTAATAATTTAATCATATTATTTTACATTAGGTTTTACATATTTAAATTTAAATATGTTATAATAAAATAAAATTGAAATATAATTTCATATAAAATCAATTTTTTTAAAATGTCATGTTAAATTTATAAATAAAAAAATACTTAATTTCATTGACCTGCTAACTTGTTTTTTGACTGAAAAATAATATTCATTCGTTTAAATTGATAAAAATTACATAGATAAAAAATAAGGCAATTCAAAGCCACTATAACAGAAAAGGATGAATATCCGAACAAACTCACAACATTCAAGTTAATAACATAAAACAACAAAATACATACAAATGTGATAAAACCAACATATATGATAAAATTAAAGCTTTCAAAATACCTACGCATCCAAAGTTATAACCTTGATGCTAAAGTCATTGATAGGATCTACATTGAATCGAAGTTGATTTCTCAATCTGAACCAAATGAACACTGCAATGAGACGAGAAATCAAAACACCGCACTACGCGACGACCAAAAGAGCATCACACTTGGACAAGGAAATCATAAACAAAACGAAAAAAAAAAAAATTATACGTGAAAACTACTTATTTAATTAAAAATGGAGAAAAAAATAATTAAAAATGGGTGATTATAGGCCAAATACGATCTTAAAGCACCCTTTCTATAATGGAGAAAGCAGAAAAGAGGACAATGAAAAATGAATTGCAGCGATGCACTGGAGTTGAAAACTTGTTAGTCTATTAGAAAAATATGTATAATTAGTTATTTAAAAATATAAACATAAAATAGATTTTTAAATAGAGTAACAAACAATATCAAATTTTTATAAAGGTTGGACATTGATCATCACATCCCAAATTTAAACTCAATTTTTTTTTGCCAAACCAAATTCATACTTTACAAAATAAAACTCTACCTGACTTATTTTTACTTCTAAAAAAGATTCAATATAAAAATTAAAAGAATAACATTAATGTTATCTTAGAACATTTATTAATGTATTAAAAATAAAAATATAAGAATAATTTTTATTTTTTAAAATATAATTACTATTTCTAAAATATTTACCGAGTTAGCCTCACCCAAACTAAAAAAACACTATATGCGACCATACAAATAACTAATAAGCAGCTGCATCAGCCCTCGAATTTTGTGGGTCCGAGGTTGACAAAGTATACATTGACTTATTAATACGTTCACAATGGATTTAAGTTCATTTACAAGTACAACGTCAACAATAGAAGCAATTGTAAAATACTACCCTGTCTATTTAAATCTTAATTTTCTAACTTTAAATTAAGTAAGTTTATAGTTCTATAAAATTACTGTATTTTATTTGTAGTTTTTGTAAAAATGTTTTGCGTTTTCTAGTCCTAAATATAATTATTTTTAATTTTTGTATTTAAATCGGAAAAATGTGATATTGGTAATGAACAAAAAGTGAGAATTTTTTTTATAGGTTTAAAAGTGTAATACAACAAGTCTACAAGAACTAAAAAATTATTTAACACTTTAATTTTATATATTTTCAAATACATTTTCTCTCTCATTTAATTCTTTAGATTAAAAATTGAGATTAAAAATATGACTCCATTGTAGAACGAAAATCACAAGAAAAAAAGTTTAAATTGTGTTTCTTTTTAAAATATTTTTAACGTGACTAAATTATGGTAAAGAAAACAGGACAGATGAACAAAATATAACATAATAACACATACGATTTATCATGATTCACCACCAACACGGTAGCTACGTATAGTCCATTTGAAAGATTTAATCCACTAGTTCACCACAAAATTACACTTTCACTGAACACCTATTAGTCAAACTGACTGTGTTCAAGTCTTCTCAATCTTCTAGCTTAATACAATCAAGTTGTTAAGGTAAGCAACCACTACTTAGCTAGGTTACAAGAGAATAAGTTTAGGTTCTCTGAAATAACTCTAACAATAGAGTGTTTACAAATTTGTTATTTTAGAAAATTATTTCAACACTTAAGTAAAATGAAAGATTAAGAACAAGAGTGCAGAGGAGGATGTATGTGCTTATAGCTTGTGAAGATGTATGTGTTTCTTATTCTTCCAATGAGGAATGTATGTCCTTTTATAAAGATTGTTTAGGGTTTCTAGTCGTTGTCCTGATTGCAAGAAATCAACATAAATCAAGAAGTATCGTATCATATCTTTTGAGATTGATTTGCCGTAGAAAACTTTCTAAAACAGATCATTTTAATTGATTCAACTTATCTTGATATGAAGATATGGAAGCAAACAATACGATGATCAGAGCATGTCTTATAGATCTTCAAATAAATAGCAGATTCAGGATGTTCATCAGATGATGCACAAATACTTTGTCTTATTCAAAGTGTTGACTTTCATCAGAGTGTTGACTTCTTTCATAGCATACATCATAAATCAGAGTTAGACGATCAAATACTTGATGTGATGATGTGATTATCAGAGGCAACCAATCGCTTGCTTGTCAAGTTTATCAGAGGCACATGAATAGATCATAGTTGCGTTCAGTAGAGGCAACGAAAAATAGAACATATCATGTACATCCAGAGTCACCAGAACCAGATCATTATTGGAGTCAGTCGAAACAGAGCGTCACTTGCATCACTAGAGGCGCGTGTCAAAGCGCTTTCACCAGATTTGGAAAAGCGGAGTGAAGAGAAGTCTTGTTGTTCCTTTGTCTTAATCCAATCGTCAGAGGATATGACATAAGAACCTATATAATTCACTTGATATGAAAATTGCACACTTAATCAAAACGTTAGTGTATTAAATTGTTTCCACAAACTGATTTTGTTATCATCAAAACAAGTAAAGGTCATAGTTTTTCAAACCAAATTAGTTATAACATCACCTCATATGAAACATGGGTACTTATAACATAGTAAAGTACCTATATCGGGTAATTACTCGGTACTGGTACTCGTGGTACTATGATTTCCACATTATTTCATTGCGATTGAAATTATTATTTTTTTAATTTTTTTTTTATATATTAGTATATTATTATTTATGTATTTGATTTAATTTGTTGTTGTAAGCGAACACAATTTATGACTTTTTAAATTTTTATTGTGATTTTATATTATAAATTGAACATTTTAACTCTTAAATTATATATAAAAAAATTCATGTTTTTTTTATTGACGTACCCGTATTTTGATTTTTTATAAAATATCATATTTCGTACCCGTATCAGTACCCGATATCAGTATCTATGCATGATAGCAGTTCCCTCATGTTTTTTTCAACTTGAGAGATTTTATTCACCTAAATCTATGACTTATTAGGTACATCACATGAATTATGAAAATTTGTTATGATATTAAATTTATTGACAATTGGTATGATTTTACAAGTTTATACTCTTTACCATAGAGAGAATTATTTAATATTTTCATTAGATTAGTTATTAAAAATTACAAAGAAAAAATGTAATATAATTATTGATATGTTGGTAAAAAAAGTAATGAATGTAGTTAAAAATTGGAAAGATGTTTTATAAAAAACGTCAAGAAAAAACTAAAAAATGTCTTATATTTTAGGAGGGCGGTAGTCCTACCCTAGCTTTCCATGTCTTTGGTAGTTTAATATTTGTTGATGAGATATAAAGTCATTTAATTAATATATATTTATAGTAAAATGATTTTATATTTTATTACTATTATTTTTATTTTAATTCTCTAGTTTCTAAGGAAATATGACCTAATAATTTAGAGTTTGATCGAGAGATAAATAAAGTCCCAATAAGAATTATTTCAGTAAAATTCGAATTTAAATTTTCTCAAATATATATGATGTTCATTATACTTGAGTCAAATTATTTGATTTATAATTTATTTTTATATAAATTTTCATTTTTCAATATAAAGACTATAACATTAAATAATCTCAATTATATCAATGGTATAATTGAAAAATAATTATAAATTGGATTTATAAAATACCTATCATTTTAAAACAATAAAAATGTTAAAACAAACCAAAGTTTTGAAATAAAGGGATTTTTTGTTACTTTATGCGTTCTTGTATACTGCAATGTTCATGTTAAAATAAATATTAACTATTTTATGTTTTTCAAGAAAAAGTATAAATAAAAAAGTGTTATAATTTTACAAATTATTCTTATTGAGTCATGAAGTTTAAGAGAGGTGATCATTTTGTAGTGGACAGACATGAAGGGCTATGTCAGCCTAACCTTGATTGTTTTTCTCACCTATTTATAACATAACATAACATAATGTCTACGAACCAATTATTGATCTAATTCAGTCCTGTTTTAATGAAGATGATAAATTCTTTTATTACTTCCCCACTTACATATGATGAATTTAATTAGGCTATTTTTTCGTATGCATTCTGATAAAAATCTAGGTCCTGACAAATTTAATTTGACATCAAGTACTTCACAAATGTGTCTTTATTGTGCAATCTGGTTTTGTGGCAGGCAGGTCTACTTTTGATAAATGTGTCTAGTATATGGATTTTGTGGATGATGATAGAAGAAGGACATCATTGGAATATTGATAATTGTTCCTCCATTAAGATATGAGAGGATCCTTACTCAATATCACACAATTGATAAATTAAGTGACCCCAACTCAGGTTCATAGAATGAAAATTTAATCAGAAGATCTTTGGTCTTAGTGATGTCACTGAAATTTTGCACATTCCCTTCGATTACATCAACAACATGAAATGCTCTTGAGGTTTGATAAAAAATGATATTATTTTGTTAAAAGTGACTATAGGATGTGTGTAGAGCATTTGGTGAATGAGGATGAGCTTAAGGTTCAAGGAAATTGGCACCAGTTGTGGAATCTTCCTATGACTTGGACGTAATTCTTTTCCTAATATATCTAATATTCGGCTCAAAGAAGTTCAATAATTGTTTCGGTGACTGAGACATTGATAATTTATGGCACTTGTTTCTTGTTTGTCTTGAGAGTGTTCGATGTTGGTAAAATGTTTCCCTTTAGTCAATTTTAGATTGACTAATCCCCTCAACTTGAGAGACAATAATTTTTAAGATTAAATCTTATTAATACTCTTCAAAACTCTATATTTTTAAATATTTAGTTTCTTATATAATATTTATATAGGACAAATGACTCTTGTTGACCGCGATGATCTTTAAAGAAAGATATTTAAGATGTCTAAAATAATGAAAGTTTGTTTTTAATAAAAAACAATATAAAACTTTTATTTTAGTTTTTAGAAGTCTTTTATATTTTATTTCTTAATTCTTTATTAGATTAGTAAAAATAAAATCTATGTAGCTGTTCACATTTTAGTAGGTGTCAATACTATATATGTATAATAATTAACCTCGTTAAAAAAATGTATAATAAACTATGAAATCATAAAAATCCACTCTTTTAATTTTTCAATTATTTATGATAGTTTCAAACTTTTCATCAACTTCCTTAATTTAGGAAAACTACAGGTAAACAATCACAATTTAGATGAAGAAAGTTCCCCTTCGTAAGCTTACTTCAAAGTCCAAACTCCAAACATTTCCTTTTCAGGTCCAAATTATTTTCGTTTATTTCAGAATTTTGGGCCTCAAGAAAGATGCCCCAAAATGGCAAAATCATAAACTTTGGGCCTATGTATAATGCTTGTGGAATTTTTCTCTTTCTGGAATATGTCAACATGTTGACAAAAAAAAAAAAAACTATGTGAACATCAATTAATTATAAGGGAGAAATTTTCAACTAAATGATTAGGGCTTATTATATAATTGCTTATGTATAAACTATTTTATAATATAGATAAAATAAACTCATTTATATAAGTTATTTTCATAAGTAACTTTGGAGACCGTATCAAATTGGCTAAAAATAACTTATCAACACGTCATAAACTATTTTTATAATTTCTACGAAAGAGACCTATAAATATTTATGTCAATAAAAAAAACTAAAATAAACTATTCTAAAGAAACCATAATATCACTTCACATGCACAGACAAAAAAAAACTAAAATTATGTACTATCTAAAGTATACTTCTAGAAAAGAAATATGTTTGTCGTGATAATATCCTTCTAAAATAATTAAGTGATTCATTTTAGTCCCTGAGAGTGTTAGACGCTATCACTTTAGTCTCTCACTAAATAAAAAATTCTAATTAGTTCTCGAATTATTAAAATGTTAGTCAATTTAATCTTTGACGTTATAATGGTTACATATTATTTTAAAAATAAGTTGTATCTTTCAATGTCTCTTATAATAGTAAATTGTATCTTTTTATGACTATTTTGATCATTTGACGACTAATTTAAAATTATAATTGAGTCAGACAAAAATGACACTTCCTAAGAAAATTGTGGTTATTGTGGTTTTACCCATTTGATGAACATCACCCTCACACAGTATTTATTTCTTGTAACAAAAAAAAGGCCAAAGTGTTTGTTTACTTCCCTTGTACTCAAAAACATGTATGAGAATGGAAGCAAAAGCTCCACCAATTCAAACTCTGAAAAAGCTATTCCTCCTAACAAGTTCAAATCTCACTTTCCATCCCTTTCACTTCACATCACACACTTTCTCTAGAACTCTCCTTCTAAATTCCATAAATCACACACCTTTCTCTCATTACATTCCAAACCAGAAGACAAAAAGATGAATTCCAAATGGGTATTTTTTATATTGAGCATAGCAACAATGTTAGTAACATTGAAAGCACAAACATCAGTGAAAGCATTGGTGAAAACAGTGAAGGGAAAGAAAGTATGTGACAAAGGGTGGGAATGCAAAGGTTGGTCAGAGTATTGTTGCAATGAGACAATCTCTGACTATTTACAAACATACCAATTTGAGAATTTGTTTTCAAAGAGGAATGATCCTGTGGCACATGCTGCTGGATTTTGGGACTATCGTTCTTTTATTACTGCTGCTGCACTTTATCAGCCTCTTGGATTTGGAACAAGTGGTGGAAAACATGGTGGTCAGAAAGAGGTTGCTGCTTTCCTTGGTCATGTTGGAAGCAAGACATCTTGTAAGTTCTAATTTTCATTATTATTTTTTCTATAATGTCATCATTAATTTCTGTGGAGGACTAAATTATTCTTTCATCTTATGTTTTGTTTTGTTGCATGATATTTGAGATATAGTTAGATTTGTTGATTAATTTGTTATATATGCATATTTGAATATTCAATGCACACACATTGGGATAGATCTACCTAGTTCACGTTAGGATTTATAAAAATTAAATATTATATATACATATAAGGTTAGTTTTTGTAAAAAGAAAAGACACAAATGATTTCAGTTGAATTAAGCAATCAGTCAATCTACCAATAATTTATTCAACCATAATTCATTCAGAATTCTATTGAACTAGATCGAATTAGGTTGAATCGGATTAAATTATAGTTCAATCGTGGTTCGAATTAGGTCAGATTGGATTAAACCACGGTCGGTTCACAAATCAATGGAATCACATCCAGCTGAATTTAACCATATTAAACCACAATTCAATTGGTCCTTCTTTTGGCTTATAAAAAAATTATTTTTTAATTTTTATTTATTTTTATTTATTTGTCATTCAATACAACAATTACTGAACCGATTGAACCATGATTCAAAAGTCTCATATGTTTGATCTTCGACTAAGTCAATAATCAAATTTGACGAATCAATTGGTTCACCTAAACCAATCGCTTGAATCTCGAATCGACCAATTTTCTAATTTAATTCAACCACAATTGATTCAGTCATATAGAACTAGATCAAACTTAGTTGAACCATATAGAACTGCAATTCACCGTTGTAATAATACATAGGATCTAATCAATGAGATCATTTCCGACCGCGGAATACTGTTGATTCACCAAACATGGTTTGTGTGAAGGAAAAATAATGAAATATTTGGATGAAATTAAATAGTTATTAACCTCCCCACCTAGATATTATTTAGATTTGTTTTAAGATGATCAAATTGTAAGGTAATAGTATCTTGAAATATTTTTTTTCAGGTGGTTATGGGGTAGCTACTGGGGGACCCTTAGCTTGGGGTTTATGCTACAATAAGGAATTGAGCCCTGATAAATTCTATTGTGATGATTACTACAAATTAACCTATCCATGCTCTCCTGGTGCAGCATACTATGGTCGTGGTGCCATACCAATTTACTGGTATATATTCATATTTTGACTTTTCTTTTGAATTTTCCATAATTTCACACCATGAATCTGATCCAGCACTAGAGTTTTATCACCTTACCTCTATTTACTTGGCTAATTATTTGATATTTCCACATGTTTTGTGCTAATTTGAATAACTTGTTTTTGGTTTGGTTTAGAATTTTTTTTATGGTAAGTTTGGTAAAATTGATTGGGTCAAGCTCATCATGTTACTCACTTAGAAAAATGTAAATATACTAACTAAGTGGTTGTTTTAATCTATTTTTAGTAAAGAACATGGCAAATTTGACTTAAGTTTTATGCAAAAAGAATTTTTAAGAAAGAAACAAGTACACTACTCTTCAGTTACAAATATTTAAATCTACACATTTGAACATCGATTATCATTTTGTTAAGATTAGATAGTCTAAATTTAAGTTCGGTATTTTAAAATATAAAATATAAATTAAAAGTTGTATTTTTTTAAAATCATTTAATCTTGATTGAATGATCATTAATATCTCGATTATACAAATACGAGATTTCTAACTATATTATAAGCAAATAATTAGTAATATCTAATATATTGAAAAAATGTGTAAAATTTTGTAGTATATATATATATATCTTGTGAAATTTTTAAACTAAAGAATTTTCTTTTCATTAAAGGTAAACAGATTATCAAACTTTTATATATTTATAATTAAAATACTTGTGTTATATCTTTCTTGTGAGGTGATCGAACTTCAGATTATTAGAATCGGAAAATTAATAATTTTTTTTTAATCTTTGATTACAGGAATTACAACTATGGAAAAGCTGGAGAAGCCTTAAAAGTGGATCTATTAAACCATCCAGAATACATAGAACAAAATGCAACATTGGCCTTCCAAGCAGCAATATGGAAATGGATGACCCCACCTGAAAAACACATACCTTCAGCCCATGATGTTTTTGTTGGCAATTGGAAACCAACAAAAAATGACACATTATCCAAAAGGGTACCTGGGTTTGGTGCCACAATCAATGTTTTATATGGTGATCAAGCTTGTGGCCAAGGTTCTGATAATGAAGCAATGAATAACATAATTTCTCATTATCTTTATTACCTTGATTTATTGGGAGTTGGTAGAGAAGAGGCAGGGCCTAATGAAATTCTCTCTTGTGCTGAACAAGCTGCTTTTAAACCATCTGGCTCACCTTCTTCAACAAGTACTTGAATTGATGAGGTTTTAATTGGATGGTTGTGAATTGTGATTCTTGGTTGGTTGTGAATTCTTGAAATCATGCAAAATGTAATGTGTATAGATTATTATGAATATGCTATATATCTTGGTTTTTGTTTATGTTTTATTTTGTTTACATGGTATAATTTGGATATATTTTTGGAACAATATGTATAAAATTGAATATTTTATCATTAAGAATTGTCTCAACAATTTTGTTGATATTTGTGTGATATATGTATTTCACTGATACAAATGTTTCAAAATTGCATACTCAAAATAATATAAGGTTCCAACATTCGAGAATGTGTTTGTATAGGGTAATTGAAAATTCTAAAGAAATTAAAATTTTAGAGGATTTAAGTACTTCAATTGAATTTTCTTCATTTTTTTTTGTTTGAATAGAGTATTCATTCTTAAATATTTATAAAGAATTTAGGGCAATTTGAAATTTTTGAAGATTTATAGCGACCGATTTGTAATTTTTTGATAATTTATAGAGATCAATTTACAATTTCTGAAATGAATAGGTCCATTTACATAATTTGAAAAATATAAGGACCAATTTGCTAAGTTGTCAAAAAATAAATAGATACTATGTGTAAATTTAAAAAAAAGTTAAAGATCAATTTGAGATTTACATTGTATAAAGTAAAAATGAATTTTAAATTCTTACCTTTTAAGTGGTATTTAAAATTTCTCAAATTTAGCTTTAATAAAATACTTCATTTTTTTTAAAGCAAGTATTATTGTGAAAAGACATCACACGATAAAATTGACATCTCAACTATATTGGAACCTCAAAACTATTATATATCATTTACATCACCCTAAAAAATTTATTGAATAAAAAATATAAAAACTTGGGAGACTAGATCAAAACTCAAGGAAACGAAGATGACCGCCTAATCTCGTTAAAAAGCCTAAGAAACTCAAATGGATAAAACCAACGACAATATACTTCATAAAATTCTGTCATTTGAAAAATTCTCCAAATTTATAATCCAAACCCTGAAATTTATATTCAGAAATTTGAATTACCCTTCAAATTTACATTACCTCAAAATATTCTCTCATATAGACACACTTAGTTCGTTTTCCTTCTATTTTTCTTTTTTGACTAATTCCTTTTCCCTCTTATTTATAACAAGAAGAAATTAACTATTTGTATAGTTTTGCTTAATTATAGTTTTTTGGTTTTGTGTTTTGAAATTTTTTAAAAGTAAGACTTATTTCAGTTTTGAATTTTGGCTTAGAGTTTTACTTATGAGTTAATTTTTAGTTTTAAATAATATTTGACACATAAACATAAGAAGAAAAAAAAAGTTTTTTTATTGAAAAATAATTATTATATTATTTTTTAAAAATAAAATAATTTAAAATTATAAATTTATTTATTTAATAATGATTCTAATAATAGTGGTTGGAAAAGTGGTTTTTGGAGGTGCAGCAAGCAACTTTCGGAGTGGTAATCGTAGGTTAGAGATGAACGTGGTGGTCAGAGATGGTGTGGCTAGCAGGAATCAGAGTGGTGGCCAACGAAAATTAGAGTGGTCGGAAGTGGTGGTGGTGGTCTCCTAGTGTTGGGGTGGTAAAAAATAGTGATTGGAGTAATACAGACCCACAGTGATTAGAGTGTTGGTCAGTGGTGTCTAAAATGATGGATGACAATATCGCTTTTACAGTGTTGCTCAACGATAGTCAGAGTGTGATCAATGACCATTGCTGATGATGTATTAGAGTTTAAGAAAAATTATAAATATCATTTTTTGACTTTGAGTCTAATGGAAAACTATTTTAACATAAAATAAAAACTCAAATTAACCTATTTTAACTGAACATATTTTTATATTTTGTTTTCAAAATTAAGTTTAAAATCCAAAAACTAAAAACTCAAGGGTCCATAAATTTTCAATTGTAATAACAATTAAAATTTAAAATCCCCAACCCTTTTAATTTATTTAAAGTTCTAAATTTTTCATAATCTATTAAAAATTACAAATTAATCGAATAAATTTATGTAATCACTATTTCACTTTAAACTCGTCAATTAAAATATCAAACCAAATTCAAAATATAAAAGTGTCAATTTGCCCTCTCTTGAAATCCTAATCCCACATTCTATAACATTCTTCAAGTTTTTTTAATTTTCTTAAAAAATATTTTACGTCTCAAATTCTTCTTTGAGTCCTACATATTATAATAAAAAATGAATTTGAATAATCTGAAATTGAACTTGATTAATTTCAACCATTTAAATAATTTAGGATAGGTTTAATTTTGTAGCAACTATGGTAATCTTCCGTAAATTGTGTTGATTTTTTATAAAATCTTGTTGAAGTGTTTTGGATTTGTTGTTTTTTTAAGTTAGAGCTCGTCATTTGTTGTTGTTGTTTTTCTCTGCTTTATGATTTTTCTAGGTTGGAGCATTATTATTGTTGTTATTTGCTTTCTTGTTCAAGCACATTTTGGTGTTGATACTTCAATCGGATGATGGGGTTTGTGTTGATGGATTTATGGGTTGATAAATTTTTGGGTTTTAAGTTTGATTAATTAATGGGGTGTTGATAAAATACTGAAAAGTATTGTTTTTTCTTTTTTAGTTAATGTTTTTAAAATAAAAGACAGGTGGAATTATTTATTTCAAAAGATAATAAAAATATCACACACAAGTGTTTCATGTTAGCAATTTTATATGAATAAAGTTAAACAAAAGATAAAAAATCGAGAATCTAATATTTTAAAGGTAGAATCTAATTTATTTTATTTTATTTACGGATATTAAAACTAAATTTGCTTCATATTGAAGGGATTATAAACAATATTAACCTTATTTTTTTTACTTATGGATGGTTTAGAAGTTGATAACTTTGAAATTATAAATATTTTTTTTCCCTTTCAAATACTACCTTCATCTTTTAATATAAGATTCAATTTATAATATTTTTGTCTTGAAAATTTACTTTTCATGAGAGGATTAATTTATGTTCCTCATGATGGTCTTTATTAGCTACTTGTTTTTCTTTTACTCAATTATTGTCTATTTGTTGGTTAAAAACAGACCGAAAAAATTATTTGAAATATTTTGATAAAACGATAATTAATATAGTTGAAAATTTTAAAAATGTCAATAAAACATGACAACAAAATTTCTAAAAATATATGATAATAATTAAAACACGATTAATAGTATAATTTAGTTATATGAGTTTAATTGTCGTACGTTGATACTGTAAAAAAAAAATTATAATGTCAGTAGATACATGATAACTATCTATAAGTAGTCATTTTAGAATAGTTATAATAAAATATTTAGTAATGTAAGAATTATAATTGATAGTATAGAGATTATTTAAACCGACAATATATTAGTTGTATTTATGCAATGGCTTTTTCAATTAGTGATTATACCTTTACTTTTTGTTTCTCATATATGAATAGGCTTATAGAGAAGTCACACGGGTGGACAGGACTAATGAGAAGTTGTGCTGGTCCAATATGGTTCCTCTTATTGGGTCCTAAAATCAGTTGGTGTTTGGACCTTGCTAAACGTAAAACTACCTATTGTGAAGTCCACAAGCATTTGTTAAGAATAGTAATATAGCCTGATAAAAAATAATTAATTGAGATAAAATTGAATTATTTAATGAGAAAATACAGTTATAATGAGAATATTATAAACTTTATATAGTGATCATAATTAGATTAATAAAACTTAGTTAATATATAATTAATATTAATCAATTTTTAACTACTTTAAACAAACTTCAATTATATCATAAATTTACAATTATGTCCTACAATTTTACTCACCTCTATATTTTTTAAAAACCACATATTTTTACGATTGTACTTTTGGTCTTTTTGGACAATATATTTTATTTGAAAGTACATTTTATAACGACACAAAATTTACGGTTTTTCTTTATTTATTTTATATGTATGTTTTTGAAGTGATATTGAGAACGTTGAAAAACTTATTTTTTTAATGATCACATTTTATATTGACTAAATCTTCCGAATACTTAATTAAAATATTATTTGGTGTGTTTAAAAACTAAGAATTATCTACTAGTCGTATATCAAGACATTAGAAGAGGAAATCATTTATCAACTTATAAAGAAACAATATATTGAGATTAGACCTATTTTTAGTCTACAAAATAGTTTGCCAAATCAAGAAATCGTGATTTCCACGTGAGATCATGGATCCAATATATTTGTGGTTTACATAGTTTTAGGACAACAAAAATTACAACTTACATGCTATGCCATTTTATTGATACATTTAAATATAAAGAATAAGAAATAAAAAGAGTAATTTAAATTATAAAAAAAAGAGTTATTTAAAAATATACAATGAAAAATCTTCTATTGTCGATAATAAAAAAGTATACGATAAAAAATCTATTGTTAAACTAAATGTTGACTAAGAAAAAGTTTAGGTGAGTTAAGTGTTAAAATTTATAAAGACAGTAAATTTTATGAAAACTTAGATGGTGTTGTAGGTGTCGTAGAAATACTTATCTGCTAATGATTTATTTTTGAGTTAAATATATTTTTATTGAGACTTTTTAGTTGGACTAAAGTATCTATTTCTTTTTAAAAAAATTAAAATAAGAACTAAAAATGAATGATTTTTTTGAAAAAAAATAAAAAGTTGAGAATTTTTTACGGTCACTAACAAATAAAATTTTGAAATTTTACAAGTACTTAAGATTTATTTAACTATTTTTTTTTTACTTCGTTTACATTTTTCAAAAAAAGAAAGTGTAATTCACTTCATCAAGAAGAAGATGCTGAACTAAATACTACCTATATATTTTGCTTTATTGAGTTGTTTGTTTATTTATGAAAATGTTGGGCACGAAACCTTGTTACTTGATTTAAACGCAATTGAACTTTAGGTCTTGCTTTATATCTAGTGTTACATATTTTATTTTTGGGGGTTATTCTTTGAAGGCACATCACCAAATTCGTCGTTTTACCCTTATATATGCATAAGGGTGAAAATAGTTCGTTCCTATCTTCTATATGAATTTATAGCGACCTATAAAATGTAAATATAATATAGCAAAGCATAATTGGATGGCTACAAAAATAAAATAAAATAAAATAAATCCAAGATTGATCCCAAAGTTAAGGTTGGCAGTCACACACTAATCAGTTATTGGTCTGCCACTAAGAAGGGACTCAATTGTGACAACTAATTGTCTACTTGTTCACAAAAATCTTTCCAACATCCTAGTGACAAGAATCAATAACTCCGTATTCTATTTAAAATAAATTATAAACAAAATTATTTTTTAAATAAAATCTATCAACTATTTCTCCTTTATTTTTATTTGTTTTTTTAAATAAAAATATTTCTTTTATTTATTTATTTAGTATCTGCTTCTCTAAAATTCCCTATAAATTTCATGTTTTGTGATTGCAATGAATTAATTTATTAGTTATTAAAGATGATTTAGTTAATAAATTTAATTTTTTTAATTAAAATTACATAAATTTAATATGATATTATTTTTTAATATGCATAATTTGATCGATTTCAATTATATTACATTGCAAAGGAGTAATCTTTATATATTTATTTTTCAAACTGTGATTTGAACAATGACCTATATATATAATGACTCATTTTCTATTATATCATCTTTTAAAATAAATTTTTTTAATAAAGTTATTATAGTTGAAGATGTGTCAACTGAAATAATATGTTATAATATTTTAATAATTTTTTTTTTTATGATATTTCATCTTACGACCTCTAAATACATAATATTTTTATATATAAATTTTAATGTGAAATATATTAAAAAAAGTTTATTTGAAAAGAGGATATCACATAAAAAGATTTTAATTTTTTTAAAACAATTGACGTGGCGTGAGATAGAATTAAACTATCTGGATAATGAATGCAACGGTTCTTGCAAATAGGTGATTCAATTTCAAAGTGATCCTCTTAGTATGATTGATATGGTACCACACAATTTCAATATATTTTAACTACCTTGATTTGATTGACTCTGATCACATATTGTTCCTTGCTATAGTTAGACTTTTGATTCCAATTTTCAATCACGAAGGACCCCACTATAATATATTTCATTATATATGTTAGTTAATGTTAATCTATACCCAAACCAATAATTCCTCTACCTCTAGAAATAGCTGAATTTCTAAGGCTATATGAAATGTTTATAGTTATACAAACAACATATTGTAAATTGAAAATAAGAACAACCAACTGT
>JBBPBP010000002.1:8603728-8623880 GCA_037974735.1 Cicer chorassanicum
TAATTTTAGATAACACTTCAGTTTTTTATTTTTTTTCTTCTTCTCGATTTAGTCATTTATTTAATTTTAAGTAAATAATTTGTTTTTTTATGTTTTAAAATGTTAACAATGTTATCATTTTTTTTTGTAAAAATTTATCAAAATTTTCAAACAAATCTCATAAAATTAATTACCATCTTCAATATAATGCAAATTTTATCAAATTTATAACTCAAATTTTCAAATAAATTTATATTTTCATTCTTTATATTTTTGAATTTTTGTAATAAAATTAAATAAAACACCAAATAAAAAAAAGAATAAATGACTGAAGTATTATATAAAATTAAATTAAGAAATTACAAGAACAATTGTGTCTAACATACAGTATACGATAAAAACTTCAACGTTTAGTAGGTAAAACTTTTGAAATGTAAACTCAAAGTTTCGTTTGAAAGAAAAACTAGTGAATAATAATTATTAAATCAAATCATGTAACTGTGTAAAAAAAAATCAAATCATGTAATAAATAAATGATTGATCCTTGATACTTTAGCATGACCTTAGAAACTTCATTGTGCAAGAAAACTTGCAATTGGATAACATGTTTCTGGAAGGGCAATGTCTTTACGTCACTTTAATTTAAGGATAAGAATGTATACATATGATTCATCAATCAACAACTATACAAGAACCATACTTTACCATGACTATTTGCACTTTGTTGCTTGTTCTTTTATAGCATCAATTTCTATGAACTATAGCTGAGGTGGATGACATATTGTTCTCATCTATCTTATTATATACATGTATGTGAAGATCAATGGATTTGGTTTCATTGGTGGAAATAGCTATGTTGTTTTTTTATTTTCTAATATAAAATTGGTCATAAAAAATCAATGCTCCCAAATGGATAGAATTTGTGGGTCCATTTTATTTATGATCCAGTTGGGTTTGTTGAGGCCCATTTCCTTTGTCATCTCTTCAATCTAACGACTACCTCCTTTCTCTTTCATTCTCTCTATTTCATTGTAGAAGGATAGATGTGGCTTACACATCACGCATGAAAGTAGCACTCAAAATGTAATAAATAGAATAGGATGTTTACATGTTGATGACCACCATGCCACATGAATATAATAATCCACTTTTTGTATAGTTTTAGTAAACTCATAGCTATAGCTCAACAAATTTAATTATTTTGATTATGAACAAGGACTGTTTGTTATATCTTTCCTAAAAATGATTTTATTGTATTATATTTTTTGTTACAACTTTTTAAAAAAAAAATTAAAAATGAAGTTTCAAATGAAAAAAATTAAAAATAAAGTTTCAAATGAAAAAAATTAATTTAAGTAGATTATCTTAAAATATCCTTTTAAGCATTTCATCTATTTGTTACAATTTTTTTTGGATAATGAGATTTTAAAAATTACTTAAATTGAAAAGCTATATTTTTGAGAATTTTTTGATAAAAAACTTTTTTGAAAGATAGGTGTTTTAAAAAAAATGATTTTTATCTTACAAGAATTTCAATGAATATATAAGTTATTGAATATCATAATTACTTTTTTAATCGGTAAGAAATGAATCTGAAATAACTTCTATTATTTTTAAATAAATTTATATAAACATCATTTTTGAAAATATAAAATCGAAATCATTTTTTAAAAATCTAAAATAAACGATCCCTTTATATTTATATAGTAAATCTAAACTACAATGTATATCTACGATTTTATGAAACAAATTTTCTTAAGCTAATAATTAATTAAAAAGGAGAGAAAAATAAAAATTAGGGGACACAAACCTAATATAGGAAAAGAAAGAAAAAAGTACTGAAAAAAGTTTCGTCAAATCATGCAAGTTTTCTCGCCCTTGAGCGGAAGTTATATAATATAGATTCCTTATACATATTCTTTTTCCTTGTGCTTGGGAGTCCAGGGGACAATGGGAATAGCAATGAGCCAAATGTTCCATGATTATAAAATACTTTGACACCACATCTAAAAAAAAAATCTAGGTTTTTGGTTGAGAGGTGGTGTCAAAGTATCTTATGGATCTTAGAACATTTGACCCGTTGTTTCTTTTGCATCCTCAAACTCTTGAACATCTAGTATCAAAGCTTTTGATTTGGTATAACAAAATAGGGTTTTTGATATGCTATGCGGTTGCAGCTTTGTCTGATCTTCTACATCATAAAAGAAAGGTTATATTGTTGAAGTTTTGTTTATGCAACGTTCTGGCTAAGGAAAGACTAGGTTATTAAATGGTCATTTGTGGCTCACAACCGTGGAAACTCCAAAACTGGAGAAAAAACAACGACCGTTGTCTAATAACAACTGAAAAATAACACTGTAAAACTTGTTATAACACATAGACTTTTCTCAAAACTCCCAATGACCCTTAGTACACCCACACTCTCCAAAACAAATATTTGAACTACATCTCACAATACTCTAACACAATAGTATACTGACAATCTCCACCTTGATTGAAATTGATGCATCTTTAACTTTCATTGTCTAAACCGACAATCATAGTTCGATAGAACTATCATACTCCACTTGGAATTAAACCACTAAAAGAATTTCCACTTGAAGCTAAACCACTCAAATAATTTCTTCTACATGTCAAAAACTCACTTGGAAGTTTATGGTGCAACTTCCATGTTGGCTTTATCAAGAAGTTCTTCAGTAATTGACATAATGTCACAACACACCTTACATTAATGCAAACCAATGCACTTGTGTTAATCAACAAAAACATTGTGTAGTCAAGATTGTATCATCACATCTTTGACTTGAATTTTACTCGTGTCAAAATTGATTCTTCCATCAAATTTCTTTATCCTGAACTTCACAACGGAACTTGAAATATTGTAATTGTGTACCAAATAGATTCTCTGGAAAGAGACGCGAGTCATAAAAGATCACTTAATAACCAAGTATTTCCTTAGCCAGAACCTTGTAAAAACAACACTTCTACAATATTATCTTTATTTGCTGATGTGGAAGATCATACAAAGCTGCAACCACAAAGTATACTAAAAACTCTATTTCCCTATACTAAACCCAACTGCTCTGATACCAGATGTTGGGGAGTTTGTAGGTGCGAGAGAAACAACGGGTTAAATGCTCCAAGATTCACAAGAGACTTTAACACCACATCTCCACCAAAAAACCTTAAGACATTAGGTATATGGATCACATGTCTTATATATCCAACATTTAGTTCATTCATCGTCAATGTGACTTAGCCACTCACACTTGGACCCAATAATCTCCCTCTCATGTGTGAGCCCCACATCCTATATACCAGTAATGCCACCGCTATAAAGACTTTCGATACAAAGATTCAACACCAGGATCCACTTCTGCCCCCACCAAGTTGAACCATAGCTTTGATACCACTTGTTAGGGGAGTCCGAGGGACCACATGAGAAGCAATGAGCCAAATGCTCCAGGACCATAAGACATTTTGGCACCACATCTTAACCAAAAACCTTAAGGTCTCTTGTGAATCTTGGAACATTTGACCCGTAACTTCTCCTGTACCCCTGAACTCCTCAACATTTGGTATCAGAGCCATGGTTCGACTTGGTGGGGGAGCGAAAGTGAATCATGATGTTGGATCTTTGTATTGAAAGTCTTCCTGCCAGTGTAGTCAGGAGATTTGTCAAGTTGGTATTAATGTTGATACATGTATATGATATGGGGGCTCACACTTGAGGAAAAAATTGTTGGGTTTAAATGTGAGTGGTTAAGTCCCACATCGACTATGAATGAACTAAATGTTTGATATATAAGAGAGGTGACTCATGTACCTAATACCTTAAAGTTTTGGATTAAGATGTGATATCAAAGTCTCTTATGGTCCCTAGAACATTTAACCTATTGTTACTCATGTGATCATCTCCCGACTCCGTATATCTGGATATTGACAATCCTCTCGTCGATGATCTTTGTTGTGTTTTCTAGACAGTTTTATGATATGTGGTAGTCATGTCTATTATCCAATGATATAAAAGAAATTTACATTTGAATGGTTTAGTCACATTGTGATGTTTATTTGGTTTAGTTGTAATTGACTTGTAAGCTTAACACATCAAATGGACCTATTGAAGTAAATCTATAATCAAGAAATGATATGCCTTCAAAAAAAATGACTTTATAATTCGCTCCAAAGATTGAATGCATTTTCAAGAAAGAACGAAGTTGTTACAAAGCATCGTAAAAAGGATATTATTCAGTTGGAATGACATTCTTACCAATGATAATAAACTTCAATTTGTTCTTAGTGAGAATTGAACACTTCATTGCTTGACTTCAATTTGTTCATGGAAGATCACTTAACTAAGTTACTAAAATGATTAACATCATCCATTATTTTCACATGGACTAACTTATATAACTGATTTCTCTTTCTTTTAATTTCTTTTTATTAATGAATATATAACAACATTATTAAAATGGTATTACCATTACTAAAAATGTATCTTCATCGGATTGCTTGTAAATATTGTTTGTTGTTTCTTTTTGGCTAAAATGCGACTTTAAGTTTTAAAATTTGGGGATTTTGTTTTTTTAAGTTTTAAAATAATAGTTTTAATTTCTTAATTTTTTTTTTTTTTTGCAAAAATGTGCTCCCTAATTTTGATTCGACCAACACTGCAATTGACTTGTTTTAATGATTACATGGATAATGCTTTTAAATAAAATTGTCAGCTCATTTAAAAATAAAAAATGAAACGAGGGACAAAATTGTAACATTGTGAAACTTGGAAGCCGAAAGTGCCTTTTTATCTTTTTAAAATTATATATTCTGATTCTTTATATACCTTTGTTTTATTGTGATCTCTATATTTATTAAAACTTTGAAAAAAAAAATGTACTAAAATATTAACTTTTAATTTTTTTAGTCTTTCTATAACACTATAGAAATTTAAACAAGATACTTTAACAAACTAATAAAAGGCTAAAAAGTCCAACTAAACATAATCAAAATAAAAGCTCAACTAATATAAACTCTACAACTAATTTATACATCTAAATTATTTAAATCTAATTACATATTCTATCAAATTGTGTTTGTTTAGTACAATAAAAAACACAAATACACAATTAATAATATATAAATTTTTTTATCAATTTCACTTCGAATAAAATAATAATGAAAATAGTACCTCAAGAACATAGTACAAATGCTTGTACCATATAAGTACCGTAAAACACATGTTTTTAATGAAGACAAAGACCAAAAAATGTGATCATAGTAACAAAGCTCAAAAAGAAGTCCAAATATCAAAGTCAACTATAGTCAAACATATTAGATGTTTAATAAATGTAAAGGTACATGATGCAATCAAATATTCTTATATTTCAAAACTACATGAGAACCATTCATCTTAGCATATGCATAAAAATGATTTTCATATGTCAAAATTACATAAGCAATGTTTAAAAATATAGTTTTTTTTGACAAAAAGCAATGTCGTATTCGAATACAACATATTGTATTCGAATACAGATGCTAAGTCAGTAGCAAAAACTGAACATCTGTATTCGACTACGAGATGCTGTAGTCGAATACAAGTGCTAATTCAGTAGCTAAGACTGCACATCTGTATTCGACTACAACTTAATGTAGTCGAATACAAACAACAAGTCAGTGGCAAAATTCACCTAGTTGTATTCGACTACATGGACTTTGTATTCGACTACACACATACTGTATTCGAATACAACTAGAAACAATGCAATTTGTCATATCTGAAATGGTTCTAGATCATTGCATTTGTTCATCAAACCTCTTGTAGCAATGACCATTGATCTGAAGTGATGTCTATGGAGTATAAATACCCCATAGTTTCAGATTAATTTACACACAATCCTACTACCAAAACTTTGAACAACTTTGAACAATTTTCTGAAATCTTCTCAAAGTTATTTTTCATATTTCAAGTACTTGCAAATACATTTTCATATCATTGAGAAAGGTTCTCAAAGCATACTTGAAATAATATTGGATTGACATCATTGTACATCTATTATATTCTTACTCTAAGATTAAATAACATTTTATTGGAAAATCACTAAAGTGATTATATTGTTTGTAAAAGAAAGTAGTACTTTCTTCAAGTTATCTAATCTAAGATAGTGGTGTGCTATCTTAGAAGTTGTGTTAGAAGTTTGTAGCAGAGATCCTAGAGTGCGATTTGTACATTTTCTAACAATAGTGGATAAATCTCTTGTAGTATGCAAGAGGACCGGATTTATCCTTGTTCATAAGGGGAACCAGGATAATATTGTTGTGTTAATTAATTTTCTGCCATTTACTTATTGTCATTCACTGTTCTAATCAGAAAATTCAATCACTAAATCTCTAAAAATAAGAAAAATCATAAACACTTAATTCACCCCCTTTAGGTGCACTTCTGTTCTTACAAGTACATGCTTACATGATATATTACATACCCTTATCATAATTTTAGAATGCTATAACATTATTAAAATAATATACCATTACTAAGAAATTATCTTCATCCAATAGCTTGTAATTGTTTGTTGTTCCCTTTTTGGTTCGGTGAGAGATCAGTTTTATTCTTAGAAAGACATCTCATAATGCATGATGGGCTACCCTAACCAAAAACTATGCCACGACAAAAGTTCAACCACAAAATGATTTTTATATTAACATAATTGTTTGTGCTATGCTTTACATTGAAGCTTTCCTTGAGAAGCCTTTGGTACGTGGTCCTTCCATTTGTTCAAGTTTGTCTATATTTACCCAACTAATCAATAAAATGAGTTCTTTATATTTAACAACTAGAGAGAACAGTGTAGTCATGTGAGAAAATTCCTTCAGTAGTGAGCAAATGAAGACATAGCAGGGAGAAAGCCATTTAAAGGAGAGAAAATATTTATTTTGCATACTTCAAAAATTTAAACTATCTGCTTTTTACAGGAAACTGTTGCATTTTTTGTCAGCTCCCAATTTTTTTATTAAAACACAATTGTGCTAATTAGTTGTGTTTTGTTTTTTCTTTTAAAATACACATCCAAATTTGTCAATATAGAAGACAATAAAGATGAAAAAAGAAATTACATTTCTATATTCATTTGTTGATTATAATTATTCCTTAACCTTATTATTTATTTAGGCTCCGTTTGGATGGTTTTTGGTTTTCTAACGTGAATTTTTCAAAAATTAAACCAACTTTAGTTTTGAGCTTTCAATTTTAATTTTGAGTTTTTTATTTCAGTTATGAATTGTAATTTTTAATTGATTTTCAGTTTTTATTTTGTTTGAATTAAAT
Source organism: Cicer chorassanicum (assembly GCA_037974735.1). Classification (NCBI taxonomy): domain Eukaryota; kingdom Viridiplantae; phylum Streptophyta; class Magnoliopsida; order Fabales; family Fabaceae; genus Cicer; species Cicer chorassanicum. Next base: position 8,611,026 of record JBBPBP010000002.1, read on the forward strand.
CACAATCTTTACCTTGTCTCATTATAAATTTACCAAATATAAAAAATATTGACATGAAAAAATAAAATAAAATAAAATAAAATTTTAATTAATTTAAAATAATTCAAATATAATAAAGTTATAATTTATTTAGTTATATATTAAAATAGCGGTGGAAAATAGTAGTTGTAGAAGAAAACCATCATACTAGTGATTTATCGTCGAAGGCAATTGCAACGGTTAAAATAAGCAGTTGATAGTTGAAAGTGTCGGAGCGTGACATACAATAACTGTAGTGGTAGACAATAGTGGTGCCGGTGGTGGTTGGAGGTGGATGGTCAGTGGCAGGTGTTAGAGATGGTGGTAAAAAATGGGTGGTTGGAGATGGTAGTGGCGATTGTCAGAGGTGGGTGGTTTGGTGATGATGGAGGTGGCCGATGGTGGTGACAGTGGTCGGTGGTGGGTGGTCATAGATGGTGGTTAGTGGCGGTAGCAGTGGTCGAAGGTGGGTGGTTGGTAGTGCTCAAAAGTGATTGTGGTAGTCGGAGATGGGTGGTGGTCGGAGGTGGTGGTCAATGGTTGTTGGAGTGGTGATTATGTCTATCGATTGTTACATGTTAATTTTAAAACAAAAACTAGAATTATAAAACATGGTTTTTGATTTTGAGTTTTACGAAAAAACTGTTTTAAATTAAATAAAAAATCAACTCAACCTCATTTTACCCGAATAAGTTTTGGTTTTAAAATTGACTCTCAAATCAAAAACTCACAACCATCCCAAACGTACCCTTAAACTTTATAATATTTATTTGAAAGGAAATTGTTCAAAGTTTAAATAATAACAACATATTTGGTATATTTTTTTGTAAAAGTGACTAGAAATAAATACATGATAATATAGCTTTTTTATTTTATAAAAAAAGTAACAATATACTTTGACTTACATATGCACTAATGCAAAATGGTGATTAAAATACCTCATTTTTAAATGAAAAATATTTCATAAACACCGCAACACTTAGAGAGTGAGAAAGAAATAAAAAGAATAATGTGATATATGTGATGTGTTGGTAATATAATGAGAAAAGATAGATAGAGAGAAGATTGAATGGATCTAGAAAATTGATGGTGGTGGTCAATTATTGTTGTAGTGGTGTTTATGTCTACTAATGGTAGCATATTAATTTTAAAACCAAAAAATAATTATAAAATCTATTTGTTTTTGTTTTGAGTTTTAAGAAACATATTTTGAAATTAAGTAAATAACCAACTCAATCTTATTTCACGGAAACAAGTTATGGTTTTGAAATTGACTTTCAAAAACAAAAACTAGAAACTAGGTGGTTGTGACAGTTGTCATAGATGGTGGTCAGTGATATAGGCAGTGGTCGGAGATGATGGTGACATTTGTTAGAGGTGGTTGGTTGGTGGTGTTGCATTGGTTAGAGGTAATGGTGGTAGTTGGAGATGGGTTGTCGGTGTTTGTGGTGGTGGTCGGAGGTGATGGTCAATGATTGTTAGAGTAATGATTATGTCTACTGATGATAATATGTTAATTTTAAAACAAAAATAAGAATTATAAAAACCTATTTTTTAGTTTAGTTTTAAGAAAAAACTATTTTAAAATTAAGTAAAAAATCAATTCAACCTCATTTTACCCGAATATATATATATATTTTAAATTTAAAATTGACTTTAAAAATAAAAAAACTCAGAACCACTCTAGACTCTTAAATTTTATAAAATTTATTTGAAAGGAAATTGTTTAGAGTCTTAAATATAACAACATATTTGGAATATCTTTTGTAAAAGTGACTAAAAAAGAATACATGAAAATATAAGTTTTTTTAACAAAAAAAATATCAATATACTTTACTTAGGTATGCAGTAATCCGAAATGACATTAAAATACCTCATTTTAAAATGAAAAATGTTTCATAAACACCTACAACACTTAGAGTGAAAAATAAATAAAGTAAATAATATAATCTGTGACTATAAATGATGTATTGATGATGTGATGAGAAAAGATAAATATAAAAAAATTGAATGAACATAGAAAAATTAAAATATACATATATCATAGTTGTTTTTAAATTAATTATAGTGATTAATGTATTAAAATACATACGCGGTGATGTTTTGTAATTAAGTTGTTTTTACTAATTTTTTGTGATTAAGTTAAGAACTTAAAATGATGTACTACAACTTTTAATAGGTTATTCGAACAACCAACTTAGAATCGTGTTAAAAAGTAGACACAATGAAATTTTTACATTAAATTGAAAACACTCTGCCTTTTAATTTTTGGCGATTAAAAAAGTTCACTTTTGAATAGAGGTGATTGCAGTGCGGTGCACTTTAAATAACGAAATTCATCTGATCTTACGATTAAAATACACATTCTTTGATTTTGTTTTGATGACTTCTTAAAAAAATATGACTCAATTCAATCTAGTGTAATGCAATTTAAATTTGATTAATTTTTAGTTTCAAATTATAATTGTAAAAATTATTTTAACACTGATGTTTGTGCATAGAATATCTATAGAGCCGGTTGCTACTTTTAATTTGCACCAATAATATGCTTATCCAAAAAACACTGATGTTGGTGTGTTGCAAAAACATAAGGTTAAGAAACTTTACAAATCTGCCATGTAGGCATAAAGTCCGTTTTGTTCATCATTTCACTTGTTACACATGAATTATTCACTCCAAAGCAAAATTGATGTAGTTATCCAATTTTCTCAATTTAACATATCTCACTCAAAATATAATATATCACGCTTGCATTTATTCTCCATTTGACATTCATCTTTATAAAATCATTTTGTAATGTATGAATACATTATTTATAAACTATTTGTTGGGTGGAATCACTCTCCAAGTGGAACCCACCAAGTTTATTAATATTATTATTATTATTATTATTAAAAAAAAAGAAAAAAAAAGGAATATATGGTTTATTGGGCTTGACCCATGTAAAGGAAAATAAAAGGAAGGAACGGGATCTCAAATCCCTAAGGGCAAAGGCTAACGCAAAGGCAAACAACAGCACGCACGCACGACAACCAGAGAAAAGGAAATGAATTAAGTTCCGGTGGTGGTAATAGTTTTACTTTCTCTGAGAGTTATTTTGGTATACCCACTTTAGTGGAAGGTTATTATAAGGCTATTGTTGTTGATTGATATTCCCTATTGTTATTAGGAAGGTTGATTGATATTCCCTATTGTTATTAGGAAGACTCTGGTGTACCCATTAATTATTATAGTGGAAGTTTTTACTGGACTAGGTCCCGTGGTTTTTATTCTCTCAATTTGAGGGAAGTTTTCCACGTTAAAAATTGTGTTTGTCTCATTTAATTTTCTGCCAATTATTACTTTCTGTTTGGCCATTTATCTGCACAGGTGGGGGAAAAATATTCTGCATTATTGAGATAGTTATTTCTAATTATCTCTAGTTTTTCCCAACAAAGTGGTATCTAGAGCTTGGTTGATTTGATTTGTGCATTTAAATGGAAGAGGAAAATAAAGGTCCGAATATGATTAAGCTCAATTCTTCTAATTATATACTTTGGAAGACTCTCATGGAAGACATGCTATACAGTAAAGATCTGTATGATCCTATTGACGGTGACACTGCTAAACCCACAGACAAATCTGATGCTGATTGGAAGAAGATGAATAGAAAGGCAGTGGCGTTGATTAGACAATGGTTAGATCTGAGTGTATATCCACATGTTGAAACTGAAATAGATGCTAACAAGATGTGGGAAAAATTAAAAGAGTTGTATGAACGAAAGAATGTGCAAAATAAAGCATTCTTGATTCGGAAGCTGGTGAATATGAAATACAAAGATAGGGATTCAATGGCAGAACATATGAGTATTTTTCAGAATACGGTGAATCAGTTGACAACCGCGGAAATTAAATTAGATGATGAGTTGCAAGCATTGTTATTGTTGAGTTCCTTGCCTGATAATTGGGAAGTCCTTGTTGTGACATTGACCAATTTAGCTCCAAGTGGAAAGCTAAAAATGTCAACAGTTAAAGAGAGTATGTTGAATGAAGAAGCTCGAAGAAAGGAACGTTGTTTGATTGGTTCTTCCTCAAAGTCAGAAGCACTAGTTACAGAGTCACGGGGGAGAAGTCAATCTAGAAACTTCCATAGAGGCGACAACTCTGAAAGTCGTAGCAAGTCAAGAAGCAAGTCGAGGACTAGAAAAGAAGTGATATGCTATCATTGTGGCAAAGCAGGTCACATAAAAAGAAATTGCAGGTTCCTTAAGAGAGATCAATCAAGGGAAAGAGATGAAGACAAAGAGAAGAAAAATGATAAAGATACAACAGCAGTTGCATCTGTTAGTAATGTCTACATTGTTTATGATAATAATTCCATAAACCTTGCATGTCAGGATTCAACTTGGATTATTGATTCGGGTGCCTCATATCATGTTACTCCTAGGCGTGATTTCTTCTCATCTTACAGTGTTGGTGATTTTGGCATGGTAAAAATGGGAGATGAAGGAGTATGTAAAATTATTGGTATGGGAGATGTTTGGGTTGAAACTGGGATTGGTTGCAAGCTTCAGTTGAAGAATGTTAGACATGTTCCTGATATTCGTCTCAATTTGATTTCAGTGAAAGCCTTGGATATTGAGGGTTATCACACTTACTTTGGTGGTGGTGGTATATGTAAAATCACCAAAGGGTCCCTAGTGGTTGCAAAGGATCAAAGTTCCACTTCTCTTTATAGGATGCCTACGAAGCTATGCAATGAAGAAGTGAATGCAATTGAAGACGCCTTTTCTGATTTATGGCATATGCGCCTTGGTCACTTGAGTGAGAAAGGACTCAATATACTTGCGAAGAAAAATTTTCTTCCTGTGAAAGGTACGTCTCTAAAAACTTGCACTCATTGTTTTGCTGGAAAACAACATAGAGTTTCCTTTCATAATACTGGTCCTCATAAGAGGCAAAATATTCTTGATTTAGTTCGTACTGATGTTTGTATGATGGATAGTAAATCTCTTGGTGGTGCATCGTATTTTGTTACTTTTATTGACGACCACTCTAGAAAAGTGTGGGCATTTCCTTTGAAATCTAAAGACCAGGTACTTAGAGTCTTCAAGGATTTTCATGCAAGTGTTGAAAGAGAAAAGGGAAGAAAATTGAAATGTGTTCGGTCAGATAACGGTGGTGCATACAGAGGTCCGTTTGAAGAGTATTGTAGAGAACATGGAATCAGGTTTGAGAAAACAGTTCCAAAGACACCTCAGCATAATGGTGTTGCAAAGAGAATGAATCGTACTATTAATGACAGAATCAGATGTATCCTCTCTCATGCAAAATTATCGAAATCCTTTTGGGGTGAAGCAATGAAAACTGCAGTGGATTTGATCAATCTTTCTCCTTCTATTCCACTTGATGGTGATGTTCCAAATAGAGTTTGGACGGGGAAAAATGTCTTTTACTGTCATTTGAAAGTGTTTGGTTGCAGATGTTTTGTTCACGTTCCAAGAGATGAGAGGTCCAAACTTGATAGTAAATTCAAACAGTGTATATTCGTCGGTTATGGTGATGAAGAATTTGGTTATAGATTGTGGGATCCAGTTGACAAGAAAATTATTATAAGTCGAGATGTGATATTTCTTGAAGACCAAACTATTGAAGATTTTGATAAAGTTGAGAAATAGAAACCAAATTCCAGAAGTTACATTGATGTTGCGCCTATGTCCCATGCAGAAACTTTTATTGATGGGGGAGATATACAGGTAGATGATGAGAATGTAACTGATGATCATGTGCCTCACCAAGATGAGCAGGTACCAACTGAGCCACTAGACGAGTTTGAGTTGAGAAGATCTACTAGAGAACGTCAACCTTCTCAAAGATATCCTCCACACGAGTATGTGATGATCACTGATAGTGGAGAGCCAGAGTACTATCAAGAAGCTATTACAAATGTTGATAAAGAAAAGTGGTTGAAGGCCATGCAGGAATAGATGAATTCCTTGCATGAGAATCACACATTTGATTTGGTTAAGTTGCCTAATGGCAGAAAAGCACTCAAGAACAAATGGTTATACAAGATAAAGGCAGAAGAGAATAGTTCTCAACCAAGATACAAAGCAAGATTGGTTGTGAAAAGTTTTAATTAAAGAAAAGGTATTGACTTTGATGAAATTTTTTCACCTGTGGTGAAGATGTCCTCTATCCAAGTTGTGCTTGGGTTAGCAGCTAGCTTAAACCTATAAGTTGAACAACTTGATGTGAAAACTGCATTCCTTCATGGTGATTTGGAGGAAGAGATCTATATGGAGCAACCAGAGGGTTTCGAAGTCAAAGGTAAAGAGAAACTTGTGTGTAAATTGAAGAAAAGCTTGTATGGGTTCAAGCAAGCACCCCGACAATGGTACAAGAAATTTGATTCTTTCATGGAGAAACATGGGTACGGTAAAACTACTTCTGACCATTGTGTGTTTGTCAAGAAATTCTCTGATGGTGATTATATTATTCCCTTATTATATGTGGATGACATGTTGATTGTTGGTCATGACACTAAAAAGATTCAATCTTTAAAGAAAGATTTGAACAAGTCTTTTGCAATGAAAGACTTGGGTCCTGCAAAGCAAATTTTGGGCATGAGAATTACTCGTGATAGGAAGAATAATAAATTGTGGTTATCTCAACACAATTACATTGAGAAGGTGTTAGAGAGGTTTAACATGAGCAATTGTAAACTTGTCAATACTCTACTTGCTACTCATTTTAAATTGAATTCTAATCAATGTCATACAAGTGAGAAAGACAAAGAAGAGATGAAGAAGGTTCCTTATGCATCCGCAGCTGGTAGTTTGATGTATGCTATGGTATGCACAAGGCCAGATATTGCTCATGCAGTTGGAGTTGTTAGTCGGTTTCTCTCTAATCCTGGTAAAAATCATTGGCAAGCAGTGAAGTGGATTCTCAGATACCTTAGAGGCACTTCCAAAGTGTGTTTATGTTATGGAGGTGGTGAACCTGTGTTGGATGGCTACACAGATGCAGATATGGCAGGTGATATTGATTCTAGAAAATCTACTTCTGGTTATATGATGACGTTTGCAGGGGGAGCTGTGTCTTGGCAATCAAGATTACAAAAGTGCGTTGCTTTATCTACTACTGAAGCTGAGTACATTGCAGTAACTGAAGCTTCCAAAGAACTCTTGTGGATGAAGAAATTCCTGCATGAGTTAGGCCTCAAGCAAGATAAGTTTGTGTTATTCTGCGACAGTTAGAGTGCAATCCATCTTAGCAAGAATCCGACTTTTCATGCAAAGTCGAAGCATATTGAGGTGCGGTATCATTGGATACGAGACGCACTGGAAATGAAATCATTTCTAATTGAGAAGATTCGTACTGATGAGAATGGTTCAGATATGATGACGAAGACCTTGTCTGTGTCAAAGATGATATACTGTAGAAAGAATGCAGGCATGGTTGAGCAGTACCTTCCGACTTGAGTCGTGAGGGGGAGATTTGTTGGGTGGGATCACTTCCCAAGTGGAACCCACCAAGTTTATTAATATTATTATTATTATTATTATTATTATTATTAAAATAAAAGAAAAAGAAAAAAAAAGGAATATATGGTTTATTGGGCTTGACCCATGTAAAGGAAAATAAAAGGAAGGAACGGGATCTCAAATCCCTAAGGGCAAAGGCTAACGCAAAGACAAACAACAGTAACCGCACGCACGCACGCACGACAACTAGAGAAAAGGAAAGGAATTCAGTTCCGGTGGTGGTAATAGTTTTACTTTCTCTGAGAGTTATTTTGGTATACCCACTTTAGTGGAATGTTATTATAAAGCTATTGTTGTTGATTGATATTCCCTATTGTTATTAGGAAGGTTGATTGATATTCCCTATTGTTATTAGGAAGACTCTGGTGTACCCATTAATTATTATAGTGGAAGTTTTTACTGGACTAGATCCCGTGGTTTTTATTCTCTCAATTTGAGGAAAGTTTTCCACGTTAAAAATTGTGTTTGTCTCATTTAATTTTCTGCCAATTATTACTTTCTGTTTGGCCATTTATCTGCACAGGTGGGGGAAAAATATTCCGCATTATTGAGATAGTTATTTCTAATTATCTCTGGTTTTTCCCAACACTATTGTAGAACTTTATCTCTTATGTCTAATATTATTGGATTTGATGTATGTATATAAATGGTAGGTGACCCAATTGAGTAGACTCTGATACTATTATAAAATTTTATCTTTTATCAACGTAAGACTTTAGTGCTGTCAATATCAAACTCGTGATCAATATCTAAAAAATAAAATTGGTATTTATGATTACACTGTAATCTTGTAGACCGTGTTAGACAATTATTTTTAATAAAAAAATTAAATTAAATTGATTGCATTCATTAGTAAATAATTAAAAGTTGTTGCTTTCATTAATCAGTAGCAATAAAAGTATGAAAAATTATTATTTATAACGATAATATTAATGATTATCTTATAATAATCCACCATTTTACAACAGTCTCATCCATACAAGATTTAAACTATATTATTAAAATTATAATGTTAAAAGTTCACCACTAAAATTATCCTAGAGTGTTGAAAATGCGGTGGCATGTATGTCAGACTTCGAATCTTGTTATTTAACCTCACATGCCATGCTCTAAAGACAGTTGGTAAAGTATATGATGCACAATTGGAGAGGAAGCTCACTTTCTCCTTCATTTTTTAATTGACAAAAAATCGAAATGATATAAGTTAATTAATAAGAGACCTATTTTTAAACTTTTCGGTCAATGATAATATTTTATTTAGATAGGCAAATGATAATATATTTCAAGTGTGAAACATTTTGTTGAAATTATCTAATTAATTAATAGGGCATGTATTATTCTTATTCTTAGACAACATGAACTATTTGTACCATAATTCTTAGGTGAGTAAGCCATAAGTAATAGGGAGAATTAATTTGACCGTTAATTATATTATAATGATGCCTTGTACTTCTCACCACATGTACAGAATAATTCATTAGAGTTGTTGATTGAAAAATTTAAATAAGGTCAAATCGTTGCGTATCCGAATTAAATGGTTACTCACAAGCTTTTTCAAAGAAAGAAAGTTTACTCACCATTGTTGAAATTTTCGTAAAAAAAAATGTTGAAATATAAGTATATATTGAGAAAAAAAATTAAGTTCCAATTAGTTAGAATCTTAAATAAAATTTATAAACCTTAGACGATCTTCATTCAATTACATAACAATTTTGAGTATTGAGTTACACAAAATTCTATTATATGATACAATTAGTAAATAATTAGATTTTTTAAATATATAATCTTAAGTTTGATATTTAATCGGTGCATATTGAAGATATTTGTTGAGAGATTACTTTTTAAATATATTTTCATATCTCAAACGTTTAATATCTACTTTTTCTAATGGGAATTCTTTGCATAATCAAAAAAAGACATACTCTTAATTTTAAAACTAATTTTAACATAATATCATAGTCTAAAATTATGTTAATGAACCACTTTACTATTTATACATCACTGATAAAACGAGTTATTTTTTTTTTCTTATATAACTGTGAAGTCTTGAGTTCAAATTCAAAATATAATAATATTAATATTTGACGGTTGAGATAAAATTTAAGAATGTAAAAAGAAGTATTTATAATCTCTTTATATTACTCTAACAATCAACAATTTCATTTAGAGATACCCGTATGAAGGACAAAAATTTTATTTATGTCTAGAAGTATTGAAGGGTAAAAAAATGTGTTTTTCTTTTTAACGTTCCAAAATATACTCTAAAAGTCAAATATAGTGTTGGGCATAAATATGTCTATTAATTGGGCCGAAAGTCTAAAATGGTAAAAGAAAAGCACATGAAGAAGAAAACTACTAGTATTATATTGAGAAAAGTATTTACAAGTTGCATAAGGAAGGAGAAAAACAAGACAAAATTACTCATTATTTTCTGCAAAATGGGGTCACGGGATTTGATCTTAACTTAAATGCGCTTTAGTCAGTTACAGTAAAATCACGGGGAATGAAAACGTACGTTTCTATGAAACATTGGTAAACACCCAACAAAAAGGCGTTTTGAATAGTGTTTCCACTTTCCACTAGTGAAGTCATTGTATTTGGCGATGTTGTGAAAAATCATATTCAGTCAAATATTTTGACTTCTTGAGAGCGAAACATTTATTTATTTAGATTAATTGTCAAAATAGCAACCTACTAGTTAGTTTGTGGAATTGGTACCTCTTGTGACTGTGAATTGTGAATCTAAATTGAAAACATGCAAAAGCTAGCTACTCTATAAACCAATTGAGCATATCATGCTCACGATTCAAGTAAGAAATGCAAGAGATTCTCTCGCCCGTGAATGTTTATGTTCACAACTTCCACACTTCTCCAATAAAATAAATAAATAGAATTTGGATGAGAAAATTGAAAATTTTAAGAAAATTAAAATTTCATGCAATTCAAATGTTTTAATTGAATTTATTTTATTTTTAAATTTTACTTTTTTTCATAAAATAATTCTTCTTTTAGAATTAGACTATTTTTATAATTTTTAAAAATTTTGGAAAAATCAAAATTATATTTGGACAAAAACTAAAATTTTATAAAAGTCAAGAGAATATTTTGCAATTATTTAAGGATCAATTTTCAAAATTTTAAATTTTTTGGGGACAATTTGTAAAAAAAAGTATAGGGACTAATATGCAAATTTTAAAATACACATGATCAAAATTGTAAACTTGTAAAAATTATTATGACTGTTTCATGATTTATGCACTATTAAATAAAGATAAAATTGAAATTCTTAAACTTTAGATGGTATTTAAAATTATCTAAATTTAAATTTTACAAAATACCTAATAAAATCTTTTCAAAAGTTATCTAAATTTATTATCTGAATAAAGGATTTTGTTTGAAGAATTTAAATTCCGTTAAAAAAATTATATTTACTCAAAAAAATTCTACCATCCAAACAGATTCTTAAATGAACCAAGCACATTCTTAAAGGGACCACCTATAATGTAGCATTCGGCTCTAAAATTCATTTTAATCTTCCTAAGTTATGGCATATAATATATTTAAGTGATTTATTTTGGCTTCATCTACTCCAAGTCCACAAAGGGACCAAACCAGCCACCACCCACTGAGTTTAACAACGTGTTATATACTAACTCATTCACTCCCTTCCCCCTCTTTTACTATTAATCAAATTAAATTTGTCTATTATAATTCAAGTTTAGTTCCAAGTCGTTATAAGCTTGATACATACATAATCATGCATAAGAATATTTTGATATATCCAATATCTTTCAATAAATATATCTACGTGGAAAACCTATCAAAAAAAGTATCTTTTCTAACTTCTCTCCCTCTCAGCACTACCCAAATCCAAACCAAACCCTTTAAAAGACGCAACTCATCCACACCCCCCCTCTATATAAACACACCCTCTCTCTCTCTGAAACACACACCACACCACATTCACCACACTCTCATTTTTCATTGATTTGTCATCAATATTGAATTGATCACACCAAAATGGGTTGTTACAAAAGGTTAATACCTTTTGGGCTATTAATTTTCATTATGGTGGTAGCATTAGTAGTTGAAGGAAGGGTACCCTTTGCATGTGACCCAAAAAACGGTTTAACAAGAGGGTACAAATTTTGCAATAAAAACGTGCCAATTCATGTGAGAGTACAAGACCTTATAGGAAGACTCACATTGGCAGAAAAGATAAGACTTGTTGTGAACAATGCAATTGAAGTTCAAAGACTTGGAATACAAGGGTATGAGTGGTGGTCGGAGGCTTTACACGGCGTTTCAAATGTGGGTCCCGGTACTAAATTCGGTGGGCCCTTCCCCGCCGCCACTAGTTTTCCTCAAGTTATCACCACCGCTGCTTCTTTCAATCAATCTCTGTGGCATCAAATTGGACGGGTAAGATAATTCATCTCTTCCTTATTATTATTATTATTAGTAGTAATAATAGCATGCAAGATGCGAATGTGTTAATTTTTTTTAGTAAAAATAATAAAAGCTATAAATTTTATATGATTATTTTGAGAAAAACTGGTTTTATAATTAAGTGAATAATGAAGAAATTGTGAATTAAATAATTTAAATGAAGAAAAATTAGAATAAAAGAAGACTACGCTAATATTTGATACCTTTTATTTATTATCCTAAAAAAATTATTATTTATTCTTTTCATTACTACATCATTGGTTTGGCTTATATAGATATATAATATTATTCAAGTGAGAAAAAGGAGATTCCTTCTTTGGTTCTCCTTTTCGGCCATTCATGATAAAAATAATCATTTATCCACTCGCTCATACGTACTAAATTCGTGAAAATAACATTTGATTAGACAAACATATGTTGTTATATTTAGAATAACATACTAGTCAGCAGTTTCTTAATTTTTTTTATAAGAGATAATAAATTCTATTTTGAATTTAAGACAAAACATTCAACTTAATAAAATGTCGGTATTTATTAGTTGAATTAAGAATTAAAAATTGTTTAAATTTTAATTTAATTAATAAAATATTAATATTGGTAGATTGAATTTGAGTTTGAATTCAAAATTTTACATTTACGCGTAAGTTATTAGTGATAATTATAGTATCTCATTTATATAAAAAATATATGATAGTAATACACTAGCTAGGTGGAAAAATGGGTAAATAGATATTATATGCGGTTATTAAATGTTAAAGTACGTTACTATTTCATTAATATTCTTATTTTATTAGCATGAATTTTCTCACCATGAACTATATAAATAGTATTCCACAATAATTGACCAATCCGCAAATAA
>JBBPBP010000002.1:8624103-8636162 GCA_037974735.1 Cicer chorassanicum
ACAGATGATAGTAGATATTTGTATTTCTCTTTTGATATTAAATACTAGTAATCGAGATAACATCAAAGTTTATGAACATTAATGAATATAAAAATTCATATAAAAAGTTTAATACTTAAGAGGGATTCATCATCTTTTTGTTTGTGTATTTAAATTCTTCCCCTGAATTGTTAATAAAAACAAAAAGGTGTTTAAAAAAGGGAGGGGCGGGTGTTTACATTTTAACTACCTAATTATATTTACGATAAAAAATGTTTTTGTAAATTATTAACTAACAATAAGTTGTTGTTACATTCAATCGTATGTGCAAAAATATAATTAATTTTGGTTTATTATATTATTGTTTGGTTGACGATTATTCAAATAAGGAAAAAATTATTGAGTAAATAAAAAATGAAAAGGGAAAATATTGTATAATAATTAAAGATATATGTTGCTACCCGCCAGTCATATTTGAGCTGGTTGACATGGAAACTGACAAGCTGTCCCATGTGCCTTAATTTCATTCATTTGGAAATATATTACATATATGAAATGCGACACTCGTGTCACTTTATATGATATGGTTTAGAAAATAATTAACAAGGTGAGGTTGAAAATTTATCCACTTATCAATTTGTAACCTCCACAAGTCGCAAAAAGAAAGTCCATTACGCTATTATTTTATTTAAAACGAAAGCAACCGCATCATGATGAGAAGGTGCTTTTGTTGTCCTTTTCTTTCATTCCCTTATGGTTTAAATTTAGTACATTTTTATTTCATTGTATTGGTTGAAATGATAATTAATTATATAGACAAGAATTAATTATATATACTTAGGACGGAAATTAATAGATCCTATCATTTCTTAAATTGTTCTCTTCGGTATGATATAATTAAAGCAACATATTGCCATATAAAATAGTTACGTTTAGTTAAGCATAAACATCAATCAACTTTGTATGTTTGGTGTGTTTTAATGAAGCATAAAAGGTCATCTCTTGCATATTTTCTTAATTATTTTTTTTACATTAATATTTTCTTAACCATTGTTTAGCAAATAATTGACAAAACAGTGTAAGTGTTTGATGATACATATCAACACACCTTTACTTGTATCAAGTCCTTCCCATCACGGCATTTTTTTTAGGGTTCTGTTGCTATACATATATACATGCATGTGTGCTGGTTTCAAAGGTATTAATTAATTAACTTTTATGTAAAAAAGGTTATTAATTAATTTAGTTGCTTTTGTTGCATGAGGTCCAATAGTAATCTAATTACATTGGCCACTGATGAGATATTATTATTTATTGGTAAAGTCCTTATCTTAAGATACAAGAGTTTAGATTTAAGACTCAATTTGTGATGTTTTGATTCCACAAATTTAAATGTAAAAAACGAAGTGTGATTTGTTTGTTCCATATGCTATAAAAAGTTTTTTATTCCGGTAGGTAGTTTAATCAAATGACAAAGTGTAGGGTGGAAAACGACTTTTCCTTATTAGAATAAAAAAGAAAAAGATATATAAATTTATATTGGAAGGAAACTATATTTTAAGATAAATATATAACAATCAAGGAAAACATATATCAAATTTTTTGTGGAAGATATATTAAATTAATAAAAATTCAACAAAGTAATTAGTCCTTTTTAAAAATCTATATTAAGGTTAGCACTAATTTAAGTATTTGGTGTTATAAAGAGAATAAATTGTTGATTGAATTATAAGCATTCACATGCATGCAGGTTGTGTCTGATGAAGCAAGAGCAATGTACAATGGTGGAGCGGCAGGATTGACATATTGGAGTCCTAATGTAAATATTTTCCGTGACCCTCGGTGGGGTCGTGGTCAGGAGACTCCTGGCGAAGATCCCACTTTGGCTGGAAAATATGCGGCCAACTATGTTCAAGGATTACAAGGCGACGGTGCCGGGAACCGGCTTAAGGTTGCTGCTTGTTGTAAACATTACACTGCCTATGACCTTGATAACTGGAATGGTGTAGACAGGTTTCATTTCAATGCCAAGGTATGTAACGGCGAATATTATTATTATTTCTTAATTAAACCAAAGTATATATATAGGACCACTGGACCATTTAATTTTTTTTTTTGTTATTATTTTGAAATTATTATTATTTATTTAGAATTTCACCTACCCAAATTAAATTGCTTGAGCTATGAGTCCAAAGTGGCAGTTAGTTGGTTACGATGTTAAGTACATTTGATCATACTTTTCATGTGCTTTTCTAAGGCTTGTTAATTTTGTTACTTATGCCGCACGGATGTACAGTAATATATTTTAACATACCAAGCATGGAGTAGTTTCCGTAAATACAAGAGAGGAAAAATAAAGAGAAAAAGGATTACACAAGAATAAATATATCCATGTGAGTTTAGGCCCAAGAATAAATATGATTTTCATTAAAGTGGAGGTTATCCAAGTTGTTGTTGATAAAGACTTTAGGCCACTTGCAATTGGTTCGGATAAATTATTGTAATGTCATTCAAACTACGTAACTACCAATTGTGCACCACAAACCATTTCTTTTCTACATCATTGATTACAGTGTGCCCTCTGTTGATGTGACTTTAATTGAAAAAAAAATTGATTTTTATTCCTTCTTTTACCCACAAGTACAACTATTTATTACTCAAAGAAAAAAAAAACACAATTAATGAAGTTATATTATTGATGATTAAAGATAAAAGACTGAACTTCGTGGTTTATGATTGATAAATATTATTAAATTAGTGATTATGTTAATTTTTCGTGTTTAAATTGAGTAAATTAGAGATGAATTTCACATTCTTTGCATTTGCCTTAAGATTATTATGGATAAAGCAAATTTATAAGATTGATAAGCGAACATAAAAAATCAGAAATTTATGAAAAGATTTTGGGTTATGGATGTAAATACAGGTGAGTAAACAAGACTTGGCGGACACATATGACATACCATTCAAATCGTGCGTGTTGGAAGGAAAGGTTGCGAGTGTAATGTGTTCCTACAACCAAGTGAATGGTAAACCCACCTGTGCCGATCCCGAACTCCTTCGCAACACCATTCGTGGCGAATGGCGCCTCAACGGGTAAGTTTATGCGAAATCATGTTAAATAGTACGTTGTTAGCATTATTTTTTTTATTATTGCGATTTTGTTTTCATTTTTCATTAATATTTTTTGTCTTATAAATTTATTAGGTACATAGTTTCAGATTGTGACTCAGTTGGAGTTTTTTATGACAACCAACATTACACAAAAACACCCGAAGAAGCTGCAGCGGACGCCATAAAAGCAGGCCTTGATTTGGACTGTGGGCCATTTTTGGCCCTTCATACAGATGGTGCTATTAAGCAAGGGCTTATTTCAGAGAAGGATCTTGACCTTGCTTTAGCTAATCTTATTACGGTCCAAATGAGATTGGGTATGTTTGATGGAGAACCATCGGCCCAACCATATGGGAATTTAGGCCCACAAGATGTTTGTACACCGGCCCATGAACAACTTGCACTTGAAGCAGCTAGACAGGGTATTGTCCTTTTACAAAACAAAGGAAACACATTACCACTGTCTCCTACACGGTACCGTACCGTAGGAGTCATTGGTCCCAATTCAGATGTTACTGTTACAATGATAGGGAACTATGCTGGTTAGTTACTTACTTCTCACTTATTTAATATAACCCCTTTTACCATATAAATAATTTGGCAACAATATTATAACAATAACTACAAAATAAATTTACACGACAATACATGTCCCGTTTTCTTAAACTAATATCATACGTATCAAATTTCTATTTTTCTAATTTTAGTTTTAATTTAATTTATTGTGATTTTCTTTCCCGATAGGTGTGGCGTGTGGTTATACGACGCCGTTGCAAGGGATTGCTAGATACGTGAGGACCGTTCATCAAGTGGGATGTAGGGATGTGAGTTGTGGTGGGAACCAACTATTTGGGTCGGCAGAGACGGTAGCAAGGCAGACTGATGCAATAGTATTAGTAATGGGCCTAGACCAGTCCATAGAAGCAGAATTTAGAGATAGAGATGGGCTTCTTTTACCGGGCCACCAACAAGAGCTAGTGTCTAGGGTGGCAAGGGCCGCAAGAGGCCCAGTTATCTTGGTCATCATGTCTGGTGGCCCAATTGATGTTACATTTGCCAAAAATGATCCCAAGATTAGTGCCATTTTGTGGGTTGGTTATCCTGGCCAAGCTGGAGGAACTGCCATTGCTGATGTCATCTTTGGCAGAACTAACCCAGGTAAGAAAAAATGGTTCCACACTCATCAAAGTAATATTTGACTATTTTAACATGCTTAATTTACTTTGGAAAAATAATTTTAAAATTTAAAAAATTAAGAGAGTTAATGAATTATTTATTTGTGATGAATGTTCATATAATATCAACTAAAAATATTTTTACTATATATTGAATTCTGAATTCTGTCTGAAACTCTTGATCAAATTTTATTTACCTTTCGAATTAAAATATGAAAAAAGTGTTAGTTTTGTTACATTTAATTTGATTTTTTTGGGTTGGGCCTTAATTCCAGGAGGAAGGTTACCCATGACATGGTACCCACAAGATTATGTGACCAAAGTGCCAATGACAAACATGGACATGCGTCCAAACCCAGCAACAGGGTACCCAGGAAGAACCTATAGATTCTACAAGGGCCCAGTAGTGTTCCCATTTGGGCATGGGCTTAGTTACACAAGATTCACCCAAACCTTAGCACTTGCTCCCAAACAAGTCGCAATCCCTTTTGCAACCCTTCAAGCCCAAGTCCAAGCCCAAGCCGAATCCTTCACAAATTCAAGTTACAAAGCAGTGAAAGTGAGTCATGCAAATTGTGATGAAATGGAAGTAGGGTTCCACGTGGATGTGAAAAATGAAGGATCAATGGATGGGACCTACACCCTTCTCATTTTCTCAAAAGCACCTCATGGAAAATGGTCAGCTTTGAAACAATTGGTGAGCTTTCATAAGACCTATGTTCCAGCTGGATCAACGACACGTGTCAATGCTGGTATTCATGTTTGCAACCACCTTTCCATTGTGGATGAGTTTGGGGTTCGAAGAATCCCAATTGGTGAACATGAACTTCAAATTGGTGATCTCAAACATTCTATTTTTGTCCAAACTTTGGACCAAATCAAACATTAAATGTAAAAAAAATGACATATACAAAATAAGTTTTACAATATTTTTACTAAAGATTTCTCAAGTGAGTTTAAATTACAAAGAAATTAAATTCATAAGAATAATTTTGAATGTATGCAAATGTAAAATAAGGAATAGAGCTGGTGGGGGATTATTTGTAAGTCAGTTTATTATAGTGTAACAGCAATGTGCCATTCTTGCTACAAATGTAAAATAGGGAAATGTTTGTGACATTGTAAAATAGTCACTTTGGCAAGTCTAATACTATTGTTGTCATAAAAAAAGTGTAGTATTATTTGCACTTTATATGTTGTTGAGAAAGGTTTTCGAAGAAAGTTGTAAGTTCTTATCATTATTCATTGCATTTGTTTGTTTCAAAATTCAATGCCTCAATTATTAATTACTATACCTGAAACATTAACAAGACCAGATTTTTATTATTCTTGTAATGTTGTTGGTAGCCTGCACCCTTATACATAAATATATATGAGGAAAATTCCTCTAAAAGCAAAAATTATTAAAATAAATCAATAGAAGAAAAAGTTTCAAATTTTCGATTTGAGATGGTGAGGATTAATATAGCTGGAATGAGATAACTTTCAAAAGTTCACTTCGGGCATTACTTCATATATTATTTTTATAAAATAAGGTTATTTATGATTTTGGTCCTGATATTTAGCCAAACTTTAGATTTAGGCAATTAATTTTTTATTTTTTTATTTCATCCTGCACTTTAAGATTTTCATTGTTTTAATCTTTAATGTCATTGATGGCATAGCATGTAACTTAATATTTTGACTAAAAGCACAAGTTGTTCTATAAAATACTTATATTTGTTGATATAGCACATGTGTGTTGTTCTTGTGTAGTGTTTATAAGTTGTAGTTTTCATATCAAGGATTATGTTTTAGAAAATTAATACATTAATTATAAGAATTTTGGAATATATGATTCTAACAAAATAATAACATTAAAAGACATATCATCTTTCATGACACTATTTGTGTTCATCTTTCTCACAATTTGATCTTGGTAGAGGAACTTTTTGGAAGAGACAAAATCATTGAAATCATTTGTCAGTAACTTCCATCAAGTTGCTAATATTTATAGAACTTATTTGCGCCATTTCATGGATATTTATATCCCTTCACATATATTTTTATCCTTTCACATGAGTTATCATTATTAATTTAACTATTCATTAAATTACTCTTACATTCTCCCACTTGACTAGTGTGACTTAACTATACATGAATCATAATGCACATTAACAAACCTTACATGCATTGGTTCCATCTTCATCATAATTAAGAATATGAACTAATAAGAGTCATGAGAGTTATATATCATTTAATTGACATATTTCATTTCATGTACTATTGTGTAAGTTTTTTCTCCTCAATATGATCTTAAGTTGAGAATTGCATAATGGATTCTAACATAAAGTCACTATTAATAACATAATTTGTTTTCCATATCACTAATTGCATTAGTACATAAGTAGAAAACAAAACAACATCAGAAACATTCATAAATGAGCTCACCACGTCAAATATATAAATAAAACATCGTCATTCAATATTTATTAGCAGCTATAATGCCTATATTTTCTACATAACCACCAAATACTTTAGGTGGTAACCGTTTTGTTAAATGGTCAAAAATCATAAGATTTGTCCTAATAAGTTCAATTAACACTTTTTGTTTCCGAACTTCTTCTTTAACGACAAAGTATTTCAATTCCATATGCTTATCATCTTTAGAATACTTGTCGTTTTTATAAAAGACTACTGCAAAATTATCACCATAAATTTTCGACAGCTTGACAATATTGTTGACAAGTCCAAGTTCTGAAATAAGGTTATGTAGCCAATTGGTCTGAACTATAGCCTCAAAGCATGTCACAAATTCAACCTCCATGGTGGATGCAACAACTACAAAATGCTTCACACTCTTCCATGATATCAATCCTCCAGCCAAAGAGACGAACAAATCTTCTATAAGTAAGCATGTGATTCTTTGTCCCTTGTAAATACCCCAATACTTTATTTGCAACTTTCCAATGATCCATCCATGGATTACTTTGGTATCCATTGAATATACCAACTACAAAACTGATATCTAGTCTTGTACAAGTTTGAGTATACATCAAACTCCCAACAACGTATGTATAAAGAATATTTTCCATCTTTTTCCATTCCAATTCATTATTTGGGCATTGCATGAGACTAAATTTGTCTCCTTTCTGAATTGGAATAGGAGATGCTGAACATTTATCCATTTTGAATCTCGCTAAAACTTTGTTGATATATGTTTTATGAGATAAGTCTAACAATCCTTGTGATCTATTACAAAATATTTATATTCCAATTACATAACTTGCCTCATCCACATCTTTCATTTCAAAATTGTCAGAGAGAAATTTACGAGTCTCACATAATAGACCAAGATCATTAGTTGCAAACAAAATGTCAACCTATAGAACTAAAACAATAAACTTACTCCCAATGACCTTCGGATATATACATCGATCAATAACATTTTCCTCAAATCCGAATGACATAACAATATTATTGAACTTCATATATCATTAAATAGAAATATTGCTTTCGTTCATGTATTGACTTAAGTTTACATGGAATGTGTTTCTTTCACAAAACTCATAAATTCTTTTGCTCTTTCAGGAAGACTTGATTTAATGTTATTCATAAATAACCATATATTTAATATTAGTGTTTTGAGTTATAAAGAACATACAATTCATATTTAAAGAACAATTATTTTATGTATACGAATGTTTTTGTTTGAGAGATTCATCAATACACAAAATCAAACATAATGATACTATTAATTAAACATTTATTTGATATGACATATGCGTTAATAAAAAATATTAATTATCTTTAGATATCTAAACAAAACTAAAGATACATACATTATTGACATTTACATTCATTAGTTATAACAACAATTAATCAATTTTTGTGTGATTCAGAAATATGTTATAAGGATGAACTTTCAATTAACATGTAAACAAACAATCATAAATTTTAGCATTCATACTATGAATAATTAAAATAATAATTTAGAATTAAACAAACATACAAGTTAGACCACTTTAGTAATTAACAAACTTTCTTAATATTTATTCCATTTAAAATAATACTAATTTGCTGTCAAATTATAGCAGTTTTTAAACATACACTACTTCTACAATTTTTCACGTTACTTGTGCATACACACACTGATTTTCAAACAAAGAGAGATATTGTGAAAACACTACAAAGCTGCATCTTTTACGATATTGATGAAGTCAAATCCATTCATGCTTAAAAATTGATACTATTCTTACTTGCGGTAACAAACAAATATTTCACATAGATAAATCACATAAGTACACAAACTACTTCATATCCCGCACCCGAATATCTAGTCAGTAATATTATTATTATTATTATTATTATTATTATTATTATTAAATTTTATATGTATGTACAAATTTAATATATTTAAAAAAAATTTAATATTAAAAATTATAATATTTTATTATAAAAAAATATGATTTTTATATTTTTTAAATTTTATCATTTGATAATAATAATAATTAATTTATTATATTAATTATAATAAATATGACTTTTTAATTATTATTTTATATATATGAGTAGATGTTGGTGTAGGTAAAAATGTCCGAACTTCAAAATTTAAACTCCTTCAAAAAAATAAAGATTTAAATTTTACATCAAACATAAATGAATGTAATGCAGATTTTTCCCAATTAAAAGTAGAGGAGGCAAAATTTGCTATGTCATGACTATATAATAATTAATTAAAATGTCTTGCAAAATCCACTGCAATAGAGGACAAATTCATGACTTTCGATTACAAACCGAGACGTCATTCTCTTTTGATTGCACATATATAAAAGAGTAAAGACCCATTTTGGTTCTTAAGAGATTTTAGGAGACCCAATTTTTATTTAGTCATTGAATAAAATAAAAGCACTTTTTAGTTTATAAGAAAAATAAACAGAATCAAATTAGTTCTTATATGAACCACAATTAAAAATTGAGTTTTTTTTTACTGACTTGTCCGATGACTCATTAACTTGATTATCCCACATGTAATTTCTATAAAAAGAGACAATTAGGTCATTGACAATAATTAAAAATAGACAATTAAGTCAACAAAAAAACTCAATTTTCTAATTGTAGTATACATAAAGACTAATTTGGTACGATTTATTTTTCTTAGAGACTAAAAGATACTTTTATTTTTTTTAATGATTAAATTGGATCTCTCAAAATTTTGGAGAGATCAAAATACACCTTTACTCTATATATAATAACCATAAAATATATGCGTATACATATACATTAAACAATTCACATCCCTTGAAGATCCGAAACTTAATTGCAACGTACAGCGGAAACACTAAACTAACACAAAAATCCTAAATTTCATAAGTGGGGCTCATAATCATTTTGGTGGAAATTAACATTATTTATAGAAATTATTTGTTTCATTTTATAGATATTTATATTCCTTCACGTATATATTTATCCTTTTACATGAGTTGTCATTATTAATTTAAATATTTATCGAATCATTTTTTCGGTGTTGTTCTTTGATTTTTTTTTGTTTATTAATTATAACTAGTAAAATATTTGTTCATCCACACGGATATTGTGAACGGTTGCATGAGATTGATTGCTATATTAAGATAGATAACATATAAACAATTCAATAGAAAAAATAATTAAATGTGATGATTAATCTTCTAAACCACATGACTTGAATTGGGCTTTGACGATGACGAGAGCCTATATGAAGAAGATGAAATTAGGGGTTTGAAGGAAATAAAATTAGAGTTGTAATTAAAATAAAATGGGGATTTAACTTTAGTAAGAGATTTATTAATAATTAACATATTGATTAATTAATATTTTAATACATGTCAGTTAAAATAAGTGTGCTTCCGTTAAATCAGTTTAATAGTGAGGAGCATATATTTTGATAGAAAATATTTGGGACCATTATTTAAAGAAATTTTTTAAAGGGATTTAAAACGAAAAAGTAAGAAATTTATAAAGATAAAAAACATATTTAACTGGTAAAATAAAATTTGATTGACTTGTTTTAAATTTTTTATTTCTATTTATTTGCAAAATTAAAATGCAAAACATTATTTTCAAAATTGAGGGAAAAAATATGAGAATTTTCATTGATTTGCATGTTAAATTCATGATCAAATGTAACTCTAATAACTTTGATGAAGATATCAAAATCACACCACTCCTATAAAATGAGGAAAATCGATTAATTTAAATTAAATTTTTTTGAACAGTTGATTTATTAGTAAAAGATAAATTTTAATGTAAAAATAAAGTTATGTTGCATGCTAACAAAATATTTGTACCGTTTGTTGGTTATTTGAGGTGTTTTTAAGTTTTATTTTTGGGTTGGAATAGTTTTGAGAAGGGTATATGCTTGAATACGCTAATGATAGTTCGTATGCATGTAGTTAAAATGATAGGAATTTTATGGTTATTGAATATCTTCATAGACAAAAAATAAATAAATTATAAAATCTAAGGATATATTATTTGGATGTTTTGTTCAACAGTACACAATTTTGTTGCTAGAAATATAATAACTGCAAACAACATAAATAAATGAGAAGTTGAGTTGGAGCCATAAGGTAGGAATTTGTTGTTTGGTAGCAGTTGAGAAGTATTCATATGGAAATATTCAACGTTACAAGCTATGGAATTCCTTATCTGTTGCATTTGGCACACATTCCGATCAATTTTCTTAAGATCATGACAAAATATTTCTTGTTGAATAAATTTTTAAGTATTTATTATTATTATTATTATTATTTATTTATTTATTGACTTAAAGTTGCTAATCCATTACAAGAAAAATTGATATACCTACATAAAATTATCTATGATCTGATTTGGTAAGTAAATTATATTTTATCTACGGAAAAGTCGTGAGTAAATATATTATAAAATAAATTAATTTTTTTAAAATTAGTTTCCACGGTTAGTCCATAGTAAAGTTTAAAAAACGCGATTTCTCCTAAATTATTTTTGTATTTTGTTTAGCATAGTTTTTTCGTAAGTAAAATAAGAGAATAGTTATTACGTGCAATCGAAGTATCCATGAATAATTGATTTTTTTTTTATTAATAATTTATAAGTACTTATTATATTACTACATACATTATGATTTTGACAAAACACAATATATAATAAACAATAAATAACCCACATTATTTAGTATGAAAGTCTTTTTACCTCAAAATATAACCATTTTAATTTACACATCGATTAATTTTTTTTGTTATTATCTTGCGTCCTGATAATGGAACATAATACACTGTTGATGAGGAAGTAGAGGTTTAATATGGTTTGTTAGAGGGTGATTTTAAGTGGTCGAAAACTATCAAATAAAAAAAATTTAGTTTGTGTTTGATAGTTTGAGATTCATTCGAATTTTCGACAATTTTATACTCAATCATAGTGTAAATAAAACAATTGCTTGAATTTTGTATCACTATAAAAGATACAATTTCAATATATGCTTTAATTGATTATTAACATACAGTTGCATCAATTCGGTATTCCCCAAAAAAAAAAAATAATGTATAATAATAATTATTTATGAACTTGTAGTTATATTAGGACATTATGAAATTGTAGTTATACTAGGACATTATATAATTTTGAGAATTAATAATTCATAGTTTATATAATTTTGAGAATTAATAATTCATAGTTTATATAATTTTGAGAATTAATAATTCATAATTTTGTAGGTAGGCATTAATTATTTAGCTCATATGCATAACATTTTTGTGGCTAGGAGTAAATTGTAGAATAGAATAATAGTTTTGT
>JBBPBP010000002.1:8639149-8662347 GCA_037974735.1 Cicer chorassanicum
AACTTTGATATTTTATTTGATTTTATTATTAAAATTTTATATTTTTTAAATATTATTATTATTATTATTATTAATTTTTAATTATTATTATTATTATTTAATAATATATTTTATTATTAAATTTTATATTTTTTAACCATATTTAATTATTATTATTATTATTTATTACATTAACAATATTTAGGAAATAAAAAAGAAGTTAAATAAGAGAGAGTTGTTAAGAAAATACTTTGTTATTTAAGAACACGTTATTTATTTTGACACGTTATTATAACAAATTTCCCTATTAAAACAACTTTCTATTATTTGTTTTGGCACATTATTATAACAAATTTCTCCTATTTTGTTTATCTAATAAATAAAAATTAATGAAAATAATAATAATAAAATATGAATTTGATGTATTATTATTATTATTATTTAATGCATTTTATTTTATTATTATTATTTTAATTTTTTAAATATTTTAATTATTTATAATTAATTAAATAATAACTATACCAATAAATAAAATGGAAGCAAAAAAAATTAGGCATAGTACATGGTCGCATTCCCAGGATGCGACCTCCTATTAGAACAGAAAAAAAAACCTTCAACATGTCTAATCCCCAAGTTACGATTAGCATGAAGCTAAAAAGTAGGGTATTTTTGTATTTAAATTTCGCAGTGGAGCATTTTAGTGCTTTTGAGAAGAAAAAAAAGGAATATTCAGGTAAAAAAAGTCGAAAATAGAACCAAAATAGAAATAATTGATAGACAATATAATTGGTTAAAATTTGAAGCAAGGAAGTGTCGGTAACATAAGGATAATTGGCCCGTGAGAAAGGTGTGAGATGGACCAATCGATGGTGATATCCTAACGACTTAAACTATGGCATCCAATGGTTATAAAGTTTTTAGTCTCTTTTCTTGGCCTTTTGAGGTTTTGAATTTTAAAAACAAAATATAGGAATAATCAATTATTTAATTCAATCTGGTCACACTTAATTAAATATATATTATTCCAACTTTAGAGGGAAAAGAAATCTTCAAAATAAAAAATATGAACACGCGGTATCTAGAGATTTATTGAAAAAGATATCCAATATCTAATTATTTAATGTTATATTATTTTTTTATATTTAATTATTTGAAATTCAACTTAAATTTTAAATTAATTTTACTTTGATGTCTAACAAATCTCTAAACACTAAAAAAATAAGATTATCATTTATGCATAGATAATATAAAATATTTTTATACATACACATTCAATCAAATTATACTATAGTATCATTTTTTATATTTATAACTAAAATATTTTCATAAAAATCTAAATAAAGTAATTTAATTAGATACATGTGTAAAAAAATTTACAATTTTAATATGTACAAATTAAATCCATAAAAAATTATGCCACACTAACCATCCAATATCCAAAAATGTCCACACAAAGTCAAAAAAAAGCACAATGTTTTATCTGCCTATCTATCCACATAGAAATGTATGCGATTGGATATTTGTTTGATATATAAAATCCAAATTTAAATGCTCCTTATTATTATATCATTATTATTATGCCATTTGTTACCTTTCTTTCCTAGCCTCTTCTCGTATAGTATAAATGTAATATCTTTGCATTTCTATTGGATTCATATTCTTTTCTAACCTTCTCACTCAAACCCCCCACCATTGTCTCTATACTTTTTTTTTTAATCTTTCTCTTTGTTTTATTTTTTCTTCTCTTCTCTGCATCTCTACTTTGCTGTCACCACAAGGTAATTATCAACATCACCTTTTTTTTCTTTCTTTTCAAATCTATTTTTATTTTATTTTCTGTGTATCACTTGTGCTATATTAATTGGCTATGCTTGTACACCATTTACCATCACCCTTCTTTTTTGTTATTCTCTCCTTTCTCTAATCTTATCTTGCTCTGTTCGTGAGTTATATCTTAGCACTCAAATTAAATCTTACATTTCATCAATTAATTAATTGATTTGTGATTAATTTGTTTTGTTGAATAGGTAAAGAGAGATGGCAGAGTGTAATAGAGAAGACTATTTTGCTGCCAATGATGTTGAGGTACATAATCTAACCCCCCAACTCCTTTTTTATTTTTTTATTTTTTTAATTTATTTATTTTACCGTATCCGAAATATCTTTTAGATTTTTTTTCACCGTGCTTCCAATAATCATTATTATTAATGAGTAGGGATACTCAATTTCTCAAAAAAAGTTGATGTTTTGATCTTCCACCATAACTATTAAAATATAATTTATATAATGATTAGGGTTAAAATGACTGATTTTGTTAATGGTGATAATTAAATTTACAACTTTTTTATCACTCTTTTCCTTAATTTTTTCAACTCAGTGTTCAAGATAATCTTCTATTCCCCGGATGAAATGAGTTATTAACGTGTGGTGTGGCATTGCAAATTGAAAATTTGTAACAAGACACACGTAAAGAAAATGGTAAATATTTTCAAAGGGAACAACATTAGTGCACGTGTCGATTTTCAATTGTGTACATTACTTGTACCAATGTACTCCTTTTTGCATCATTTTGGTACCGTGTACTTAGTACCTTAACTGTGTCTATCATACTCGGATATTTCAAGCTTTCTTAGATTATAATTATATTGGGAGCTAGTGCTGTATGACCAAAAAAACTAAATTTTAAGTATACACAATTTTTTTAAAATATAAACAAAAATTAAAATTAAATTATTATTAAAAAAATTATTTCTTTTGTGTGTGCTTAAACACTATCATTTGTTTTTTGTGACCACTTTTTTTAGTTACGAGTATGGCTGGTTTGAAGACAAGATAACTAAAGAAATCGTTTTAGATTTTCATGAAAAATCAAATTTTTACTTAGTTAAAAAGTCTAAAAAAATTTAACCGAATAAAAATGCTTCATATTTTAATATTCTCAAAACTAAAACATATAAATCTCATATAAATTTAATATTGTCTCAAAAATTTTAAATCAATTAACTTTATTATCCGTTAAAAAATATTACATAACATCAATTATATTAATTTAATAAATAATTTCAAAAAAATCTGCTTTAAACTTGAGACACCGAACTAGTTACGGTGATATCAAACAAAATGTAGTAACATATAGAGTATTATTGAGGGAATTCATTTTTGACCCTATTTTGCTTTCATTCCCATGTGGCTAATACATATGACTAGCTTTCAATTTTGTGTTTCAAATATCAATTATATCATGAATTCGTGATTTTCATTGATATACTATAAATTACATTTTGTAAAAAAAGAAGAAGAGATAATTGTATAATTTTTAGAATTACTCACGAACTCTTAACATCCATTTTACAATTTATTCGGTGTGATTAAACTCACTAACCGAGCATATATATATCATTATTAATTTATTTATTTTGAAAGATCGTTAGTAATTTATAACTACTTATATGTACATATTTATAAGCATAAGAAATGGAAGATTTTGAATTTTTGCATGAAGATATTTTTGGGGAGCCAAAAATTTGTCGGTTAGAAGGTTATGAGGGGACCCTACCTTATGAAGATATCACAACATAGCTAACCAAACAAAAATCACTACTCAAAACAAAACTAGCCTAACTGGCTGTTGAGCTATCAAGCAAATCATGTGAACCTTGTTTCCTCCCAAACATGAGATTCCCATGGCAATAATTAATTCTTTCTTTTTGTAAAAAGAGAATATGATTGCTATCTTTTAGAATATTCTCTCCCTATACATTTGAAATTAAGGTTTTCTTTCTATATTGATTGATAATTTTTAATTGACATTTTCTAGTCCGTTTAATTTGATGAAATAAAAAGTAGATTAGGTTCAAATTAGGTTAACTCAATAATTAGTCAACCGAAAATTTTAATTTCATCATATGGGTTGGTATAGACTAATTTCATGTAAAAGAAAATCAAACCATCATGACCTAGTCTTAGTTGACAACTATATAATTTGAGTATATTGTCTATCATTTTTTTACATAAAAATTTAAATACATGGCAATTTGAGTATAAATCTACTAAATTTGTTGTGTAATATATTAGTCGTAGTTATACAAACGGTTAAATTTAGAAAAAGAAAAAATTAGCAAACAAATAATTGTATTTTCTTTGCACAAACAATGTGATAATTGGGATTTTTCTAATTGAAATTTTGTGGTTGGTGAGATTTGACCCTAATTGTATAATAATATAAATAAAACATGTTTTTAGTTCCTTTAATTTGTTGGAAATAACATTTTTTTTTTTGTTGAAAATCAGTCAACATCCGCAGAAAAGAAGTATGGTGGGCTTGTCCCAAAGAAAAAGCCTTTGATATCCAAAGTAAGCCCATAGTGAAAAAAACATTTTTTTTTCAATACAACAGCATATCAATGTTTTACTTGATTAATTCTAATACTTTTTTCAATTTTTTTGTGCTGAAAAAGGATACTGAAAGGGCATTCTTTGATTCAGCAGACTGGGCATTATGCAAGGTATCTTTGAATTTATATTAAAACATTAAATAGTAAAAATTATAATATGATAATTTAATAGTAAAACATGTTAAATAGTAAAACATTAAATTTAGTAATATGATAATTTGTTGGAATTTCATTTCAACAGCAAGGTGCTGGAGTGAATAAACAATCTACAGCAGCCGTAGAGACCCTACGACCAAAATTACAGGTACTTTTTTAAAGTATTATTAATTAGTACTAATGAACGGTTATTTATTATTTATTATTTATTTTATGTGTGCATTTATCCATTTTCTTCTATTTTTTTATTTAAAAAAAAAACAGAGAACTCCACATCAGCGGCTTCCCCCGAGAAGACCTGCATGCACATCTGGTTGAGATAATTTCGTAAGTTATTAATTATATGTATGTTTATTTTTATTTGACATAACTCATATGTAATGAGAATGTAAGATTTTTTTAATATTATTTGTCAATCATTACAGTTTAAATATTTAAAATAGTTGTCTTTTAATATATTTAACTCAAAAGTCATGTAAATGGTTAATTATGATTGATTTTTCGACGTAAAAATTTACATTATTAGTGTATCAAAATTATTTTTCATTTTTATTTATAAAATTGTGTTTTAATTAATTATATCCACTATAATGCAGGGGGAGTAGATTTAATAATTGACACAAGGATTTGCTCATAAGTCAATTTTATAAATCTCATGATGTTTCCAGCTGATCTGATGTATATTATGATATCGCCACATATTATGATTCACTTGATGCTTTTGATTATTAGCAGTTAAATAAAAGTCCGTTTCATTTTCATTGTGTTTCTTTCCCAGAGTTTCCATTTATATTAGACCAAAACGTGGGGTTGGGATTTAAATATATCTCATCTAATTTCATGACGACATATAATTGTCACGAAGTCGAGTAATACTAGGGGGTATGTCAATTATTATAAACCCTAAATTATTTGGCCTACCCTAATATTTTATTGCCAATGGGAAACATGATGAATTTTAGGATATCTTTGCTGTAAATAGGTTGATCAATATGTTGTTACTATACCATATATTTTTGACGTTAGTGTTTTTTATTTTTACGTTATGTCAACTATAATGTTTTAAAAATTTAGAGGTCGAATCGGTGAGACGCCTATAATATAGTTCATTTGGTTCAATTGATTGAACTACGATCCAATAATTTAATAAATAAATAATAAAAAATACATAAAACATCTAAAATTTCATAATTTTTAAAGTAAAAATCTATAAAATTTATAATAAATATTCAATATCTATAACAAATACATTAAAATACACAATAAAGAGAAGATTTCATAATATAAATTTAAGCATCAAATTTTATATGGATCAACTGATCAACTACAAGTGCCTTGTGGATTAAGTGGAGTACGAGATTGAGAAAAATAAAAGTTTTTTTTGTTAAAGTTAAATAAGGTTTTTTTTTTTAATTTCAAAAACAGTTTTCTTTTTCTGCAAAAATAAAAAATTTAGGTGACTAAAAACCGGGCGGTTTTTTAAAGTCGAGTCCGGTTTTGTGATTTGACTGATCTAACCTTATTTTTCCGATTTTTCTTACCAACGGTTTTTTGTGTGCTGATTGAACTGAGCATGGGTTCGGTTCTCAATTGAATTAGTCAAGCCTATCAGTCCGGTTCAGTTTTTAAAACATTAGTCAATTGCAAAAAAATGCATTTTGTATATACAATATATTTTTCTTTAAGTATTAATTATATAAGTGTGTTTTTTCAGCTAATGCAAGCGTTTTGAAAATTAATTCAATATGTCATTTTCAACAGTAATTTGTTATAGCGGTTATTTGTTATAGTGGTAATTCTTAATGTCGTTTTGATTTTCAATATCATAGACACAAAATTCGTTTTATTTAATGGCGAGAGCAAGGCCGACCTAAGGTCAAAGCAGGTGAAGCAAGGGAGATATTCTACCATGTGATTATTTTACACTCTAATTTCTACTTAAAAAAATAACTTACGAATTTTCTCGACAAGAAATATTTCGTCTAGATCTTAAAAAAAAATTGACTGACAATATATCTAGTACAGATGATACATTTAAGGAACTCTATAGCATGTCAAATGCATTTATATTTGAAATTCATCGAGAGATGTGGGACATGGTACGAGTTAAAAGAGTTTAGCTTTAAATATTTTGGTGTCCTGGATGATGCTTGGTGACTTTAACGAAAATTCTGGGCCTGAGGAGCAATAAAGGTGGTGTGCGGGTCAACATGTTTAGATGTACCAATTTTTCCAAGTGGATTAGTGATTGTCACCTGTTGGAAATGACCACGGTTGGCTCTAAGTTCACTTGGAGAGGTCCTAAGTGGGAGGGAAGATATCATATTTCTAAGAACCTTGATCGAGTTATTTGCAATATTGATTGGAGACTCAAGTTTACTAAATGAGTCGCTAGAGTTTTGCCTCGGGTCCAGTCTGATCATCGCCCTATTATTGCTATGCTTCAGGGGGAGTCTTCTAGTCCTGCTAACTGTCCATTTATATTTGAAGCGACTTGGCTTCTGCATTATAATTTTTGTCCTTGAATTCGCGAGAAGTGGAGTTATGGCAATGATTCAGTGCCTATGCTGGAAGGTATGCCTTCTCTTATTAAAGGTTGGAATAAGGATTGTTTTGGAAATATTTTTAAGCATAAGAAAGAAATAATGGCTAGGCTGAATGGTATTCAAAATAGCTCTCACTATGATTATAATAGATACCTTGAGACACTTGAATATGACCTTCAGGACCAGCTGACTCAAACCCTTTATTAAGAGGCGTGTATTTGGTTTCAAAAGTCAAGAGGTAAATGGATTACTAATGGTGATAGGAACATTAAATATTGTGCGTAGAAGAAATAATAAAATTATGACACTTAGGGATATTAATAGAGAGTGGAAGTTTGACTTTGAGAAGCTTAAGGAGATGATTAGGTGACATTTTTCCGATCTTTTTCACGAAGACCAAGAGATCAGAGAAGACATTGTATCCTTTTTATCCAACTTATCTAGAAAATCATCAAGTAAGTCTGTGTGTTATATTGCCTCTATTAGAGATCAAGAATGCACTGTTTGATATGGGGCTCCACAATGCCCCATGGGAGGATGGCTTCGCAACTCTTTTCTACCAGCTTTGTTGGGAGATTGTGGCTTTAGTTTGTTGATGGTGTCTGGAATGATCCTTCTTTGATTGGTTCAGCCAACAATACCCTTTTAGTGCTCAT
Organism: Cicer chorassanicum; assembly: GCA_037974735.1. Taxonomy (NCBI): domain Eukaryota; kingdom Viridiplantae; phylum Streptophyta; class Magnoliopsida; order Fabales; family Fabaceae; genus Cicer; species Cicer chorassanicum. The sequence continues at coordinate 8,646,881 of JBBPBP010000002.1, forward strand.
TTCTAAGGTTGACCAATCAAAGTTTCTCACTCAATTCCAACATATTACTCTTTGTAATGTGATTTATAAGTTGGTTACGAAAGTTGTGGTGAACCGTGTGAAGCCTCTACTATATAATATCATTTCTCTATATCAATCAAGCTTCACCCTTGGGAGGAGGAATATTCATCATAACATGATTATAGCTTAGGAGATGGTTCATCCATCATTGTATTTCTTGTTCGTCTTTCAAAAAATCTATGGAATATGGACAAGCTTGATAGTTTTGCCTCTTCTAGTGGTATTTGACAAGGTTATTGGCAGCCTATGCGTGAGGGGCCTAAGGTGTCTCACCTGCTTTTTGCAGTAAGTATCTCACCTGTTTTTTGCAGATGACATTCTTCTTTTTGTGAAGACCTTTGTTAAGCAAGCTTATTGTATCAATCACAGCTTGGAGCAATTATGTCAAGTCTCAAGTCAAAAGATTAATGTTGAGAAGACTCAAATCTATTTCTCAGCTAATGCAGACCTGTAACTTAGATAAGAGATTATGTAACATACAAGGTTCAAAGAAGCTTTGAGCTTGGGGAGATATCTTGGAGCAAACATCACCCATGGTAGAAGCAAATTCCGACATATTACTGTGTAGGTTCAAAGGTGACTTAGTGGATGGAAGCAACACCATTTGAGCTTGGCATGGAGAATTACTTTGAGGCAATGTGTGTTGAGTATTATCCCTTACATTCATATGCAATATGCAAAATTCCATACAACTATTTGTACAAAATTGGAAAAGCGGCAACAAGGGTTTATTTGGGGTGACATTGATACAACCCACAAAAATCATCTAATTAGTTTAGAGGTTTGTTGTATGTCAAAGGAAATAATTGGTTTAGGCATCAAGCGACCTCAATTAATGAAAAATGCTTTTCTTTTTAAAATGCTTTATAATCTATTGATTAATCTTAATGATTTATGGTGTAAGGTTCTTTTTAATAAGTATGGAAGAAATCAAAACTTATTGGAAAATATGATTAGCAAACTTAATGACTCCCATTTGTGGAAGTCTTTATCCAAAATTTGGGACAAATTTCAATATAGTATCACTTTGAAGCCCGGAGATGGAAGCAATATCAATTTTTGGCTTGATCGTTGGATTATGACAGAGCAAACTTTTTTCTACCAAACGGGTCAAAGCAATGCAATTTTAGATACTACCCTGACGGTGAAGGATGTTGCCAATAGAGAGGGGAACTGGAATCATGATCTTAATCAAAACTACTTTGCTCTTGAGTTGGTTAATCACATTATTGATATCCCTCATCCTCTTCATGAAGATGGTGAAGACAAGTTGGAATGATGCGATAATAGACATAATGAGTTCTCTGTTAACAACACTTACAAATATCTTTCACCAACCTAAACTCCTAATGCTACTGATATTTGTAAGTTTTGACCAATCATAGACGCCGCAAGTGGAGCCTAACAATCCCTACCAATTTTAATTGATGTCCAAGCAATAAAGAAACCTTGATCCACGTGATGCGAGACTGCCCCGATGCAACACGTGTATAGATTAGACTTGTTCCTTCTAACAAAATGACTCATTTTTATTGTTTTTGTTGCAAGGATTGGGTATCCTACAACCTCAAAGAAAATATTGTAGATCATCAAGGAGCTCATTGGAGGTCCACTTTTATGATCTTTTGTTAGTAACTTTGGAAGTGGAGAAACAAAATAATTTTCGAATAGGGCTTTCACTGTCCTAACAACCCCAATGAAATAATCATGCATCTTGCAAAAGAAATTGAGAATAGCAATTGTTTGAAGCTTAGTGTCAAACAATCAAGACTTGAGATTCGACATGTCTGCTTGATTCAACCAGATCATAATTAGATCAAGCTCAATTGGGATGGTACTTACAAGGGCTCTGTGGCCAAGGCTGGACGCAGGGACCTGTTAAGAGAATTTCAAATTTAGTAGTCTAGAGTGACTAAAGTCTTGATAGATATGGTCAAACATGAAACTCTGGATGATCATGGTTTCCCAACTTTAGTCTGTAGAATCAGAAAGTTGATCCAAAAAGACTGACACGTCAAATTCAACCATATTTCATGTGAATAAAATTATTGTCCAGATTAATTAGCCAACTATAATCTTGGTTTGACCAATTGTAAACTTTTTGTTCTCCCAAACATTATGTCTGATGATTTGAAGATCAATTTTTTCAATGATCATACTCAGATACACTCTTTTCATAAATTATAGATTTTCTTATTCATTATTTTTTAGAATAGTTGCCAAATTATTAAAGCTAAAAGAAAATCTAGTGGCGAACAACTAAACAAAATGCATATACTTTTCCACCGAAACGATTGTTACCTTAGCTTGTAAATAAAGTATTCGTAAGCAAAGAGAAACCATTTTAGGTTTGATATATTGGACTCTAGAGAAAGAGAAGTTGGTGGCTTGCACTTCAACTGCTACCCTGTCCTAATTTTCTTGTTTCATTTTCTTTCACTAATTTTTATTAACATCGACTTCCAGCAAATTAATTCTTTTGACTGGTTTCCCCTTTCTAATGAAATTACCCAACATATGCACTTATTATAGTGTGATACCTTCGCAACTCATTCATTTCAATTAAATATTTAGGATATGTATACTTTATAAAATATTTTTTATTTTTTAAAAAATATTTTCATTTTAACTTGTTAATAAAATGATATGAGACACATAAATAAGACACATGAAGTAAACCACTGTGATCGAGATAAAATGAAATACTGATTACAAATAATGCATTTTGAAAATAATAAAAACAATTTTTATGATATTTTTATGATATTATTAATAAGTAAAATTAACATAATTTTTAAAAATAAAAAAAAAATATTTTTAGAAAATAAACAGAGATTTAGTAAACCATTAATTTAGCTAATTGTGGAGGGTTAAGCTTGTTGAGAAAAAACATGATAAAGTGATTACAAAAACTTCACACGCATGCTTACTTTGTTAAGTTGATTAAGAAAGCTAAATGGTAATGGTTGGTAATGTTGGTCGCTAGGAATTTTAATTAGCGTGGCATAGCATAAGTACAATTATGTGTAACGTTACATTACATTGTTATATAATATACTCAAATTAAACTCCTTTATTTGTATGAATTGATACCATCCACAAGGTTCCGCAATGGCATTTGCAATTAGTTTTAGACGTTCGATTTTGGTCTTTACTCTCCTTTATGTTAGTGTATTCTCGAATAAATTTGGTATGTAATTAACTAGAGTAGATGACTTGAAAGTTTAATTTGTAAATTTCTGTAAAAAAAATATTTATTTTTGTAAATTTTTATTGTTTTTGATCAAATTAAAATTTAATTTGGCAGGAGAGGCTGATGATGATGAGCCTGATATAGGTGCTGGTTTTGGTGGTGCTGGGGCTGGTAATGGCGGCGGTGGAGCTGGTTTTGGTGGTGGTGGTGGTGGCTCTGGAGTTGGCAGCGGCGGGGGCGGTTCCGGAGTTGTTGGTGGTGGGGTTGGCGATCCTTCTCAAATTATATCCAAAGCCTTGCTCTGTTTCAATGATAAATATGTGAGTACTATATCCTCAAATCAAACCTATGTTAAGGTTTCTTAGCATGTTAAGAGTTTCGCATTTCAAAATGTTGTTATATAAGTAGGGTAGTATTAATTTTATATGTTGGTTTTGTAAATATTGAGTTAAAATTTATAATATGGTTTCATGTCATAGCTATCAACTCATATGAATCATGCTCATATGTCAAGTTGTAAAAGTGTCAAATTAATTTTGACATGTTTAGATATTTTAATTGATTTTATTTAAAACTAGTATTTGAAGTTTTTGTTTATACATTTAAATTTGAGCATTGATTTTTTGTTCAAGACACTTTTATCAAAATGTATTTATATTCATAAATGACTTTTTATTAATTTTTAACTATGATTAATTTTACAAAATCAATCAATTTAAAATTAATTTTTGAAATTGCAGAACCAAACATAGACAAAGTATTCTAAAAAATGCATCTTGAACTTTTAATTTGTATGACAATAGCCCGGATAATGTGCTCTAGCAAAAATTATTAAACTAAGAATGTTGATTGTGTGTATTATTTTGGAAATGTGTTATAGATTTACCAAAGTTGTGAAGAGTCATACAGATTAAGTGAGAATGGAAACCTAGATGTGCCACCAGAGAAAACTGATGCATTCTGTGAAGGACCATGTATATCAGAGACAAACTTAGTCCTCACATGTATCGATAACATTTTCAGTAACTTCATATTCTACAACAGGGCAACCATAGAGGATGTGAAACAAACAATTCTAGCTGGATGTGGTTATGGTCCTGGAAGAGGTGATTAATTAACATGTTTTAATTCAACATTATAATTTGAGAATTATACACTATTGAGATTAATGCACAAAAATATAGTTTTAAATTGCAACATGCATATGGCTACATTGTTACAAAGATTTAAGTAATGGTATTTTGAAGATAATATTAATTTAAAATTTCAATTTAATTTAAATTTTAAATAATTTTGAAGATAATATTAATTTAAAATTTAAATTTAATTTTAAATAATTAGATATAAAAATGATATGACATTAAATAATTAGATCTTAGATATTATACCATGGGGTCTAAGCAAACAATTGTGACTATAAATGAGGACACATCGGCTATATTTGAACATAATTTTTCAAATTATAAAAAATTCATATGCAACCGAAGTTTAAAATATGTATGCATAATTTATTTTTGTGATCTACTGAAAAATGGGAATTCCTGTTATGCAGGAAATTTTAATGTTGCTGAGCATATCCAGACTGAAGAAAACAAAGCTGTGAAGGTTACTAGCCATGTTCTAATGGGCCTTGCTTTGATCGTAATGGGGCCTGCTCTATTGGTTTAATATTTAGGTTTTTATTTTAGTAAAAAAATATATATTTAGGTTTTAATAAATTTGAAAAAAGATTTGTGTCCGTCTGTTTCATGTGTACTAATTACTTATTCAATAGATTATATAAGTGAAATGAATTTAAGTTATGGAGTTGAAGTAATTTTGTGGTGCACTGATAATCATAGGATTTTTTTGCTATGGCATGATAAACAAATTGAACTAGTAAAATTTGTGAAAAAACTAAAAGAAATTGAACTAGTAAAATTTGTGCAAAAACTAAAAGGAGGGGCATTCCGAGAATCGAACTCGGGACCTCTCGCACCCAAAGCGAGAATCATACCACTAGACCAAATGCCCAGCTTATTTATTTTTTGATGTTTTGTTAGATATACCAGCAATGAATATCTATTACATAACATTACATCTAGTGACCTTATATGATAAAAACTTGAAAACAATTATAAAAATCTTAAAATTTGCTTAAAAATATGACAATCCTTGTAATCTTGTGAAATTTTATTTGAAGAATTATAAGTTATTTTACAATTTAATAATTGAATTAAAATCAAGTTATATGATATTGAGTTATTGACATTTAACTTTTTCTTAATTAATTCATTTCTTATAAAATAATATTAATTATACATATTATTGTTGTAGATATAAATTTTTCTACATTGGAATTATGACTGAATTATGATGAAAGTAATTTTTTGTAAAAAAATCTCAATTATGAATAGATTATTTATTTATAATTTTGCAACAAAAAATAATATTCAAATAATTACAAATCCACAATTTTCTTTGATTTGCCTATGACACCAAAATTCTAAACATTGGCACAAGAGAACATTATCATTTTTTCATGGCAAGGACATATTGGTGTCACATGAGCCTCCAAGTACTTAAATTGATTATAATTTTGGGTATATTAAGCGTCATTTTTGAATTATATCGTAAACAAATTGTTGATGATGCAAACCCAACATCCCATAATGTGGTTCTATTGTTGATAATTGTAGAACTATTTTATCCATACAAAACAATTTGCATGTTATGTTCACTAAACGACAAATTAAGGAAAGTGCTCACCTTTTAGCAATGACATCTATCTCTTATGTTATTTTGAGTGATTTTCATTCTTCTCTTGAAAGTACTTAGAATTTAGATCGTAATAATACAAGTTTACTTCGTTTGAGTGAAAAAAAAGGTTAAAAATAATGTCTTGACAAAAACTCATCACGTCTTTAAATTATAATTCATTCTCGATCGAGGCAAAAATAACTATATTGGAGAACACTCAAACACGTTAAAACTAGTTTTATATGTATAAAATTTCTTTTTCCACTCATAATTAAAGTGAATCCAAACACTATTAACCAAGAAAAATGAACGACTATTATGGTCATTATAAACCACATTTGATAAATGCTCATCTTGCTGTAACACTTTTATCTTGCAACATTTTATTTTAGAATGGAGATTGCTTTGTAGATTATTAAAATTATTACCCATTAATAAGTAATTAATGGTTTTTTTTTCTTGTAAGAAAAATTTGACACGACCTAATTATGAGTGTTTAGCCGAATTGAGTTAAACTAATTAATGAATCTGATACTCTAAATTAAATCATATAATTAAATTGGTTTACATTAGTTTAAAAAAGTAAAACGCTAGTTTATCTGAACAAGTAAACAACCATAAAATTTATTCATTTGGACACACAATTAACCGCTATATTGTTGTTTTGTTGTTGTTATTATTATTAAGCTAAAAGGTGCAAGACATTGTACCATGAGCTCCAATATTGGTCACCACCAACTTAGAAAAATAAAATCAACCTTCACATTATAATTAATTGGAGCTCTCCAAAACTACCAGAGGCAGACAATTAAATTCCCCTTCATTGTATTGCTGCTGACAAAAATCAATTACTTGATCATAACTATGTCCTTCAACGAACATAATATTCTAGAGGTAACATAACATATGCTAATCTTTTTATTCCCTCTACTAATTTCATTATTATGGTAAAAATTCCATTGCATTATAGTAGCATGATTTGATTATCATCATTATTTTTTTTTTATTATTATTATTTTGGCGTATTTCTTATTTTTATGTTACATATTGGTTGTGTTCTTCTTATTGCAGAAGGTGATGGTATCAATAAGCGATTTTTTCTCATTAGAACCAAGACTGAAATGTAGAGGAGGAATTCTTTTAAAAAGTGCTTATAAAGATATATTAGCATTTTTTAAATTGAAGAGAAAGAACCAAGTGAGATATGTCCCCAATGATTTTAATCCTAAGCATCAAGATCACAATGACCCTTTTGATTATATAAATTTTTCTCCACTATTTCCTTATGAGAAGCCTCCAAATCAATTGGAAGATTCTATGTTTCTTTCTACTCAACCCTCAGCTCCACCAATTCCAAATTCCCCATTAAAAGATTCTCCCACTAATGGAATACAAGTTACTATGTTAGCTAGTTTAGATATTGTGTATATTCCTTTGCTAGAAAAAGTTTGTCATATTCATCCTTTTTTAATAGAGTGCCAAATGAAAAGGACTCAAAAATATGCAAGTTGGGCTTTTACATCACTTGGAAGGGTTTTGCACTTTCTTGATATAACAAAAGTAGAAGAAATGAATGAGGAAGCATGTGAATGGCTTCAAATATTGTGGGATGAAGTTCAAGTGTTTGGGTTTGACTTGTCATGGCTTGCACCCCAAGTTGAGTTTGCTTTGAAGTTGAAAGGCTATTTGGAGAAAATGAACAAGCTTGAGGAGGAAAAATAGAGGCTAGAGGTGAGGATTCAAGAATTAAGCATGGAATTATTTGAGAGAAAGAATGAGATGAAAAGTTCCAAAGGCGATTTGGCAAAATTAAAGGTGGAAGAATTGGGTGAGTTTGGGGTATCATAAAGGTTGTTCGGATATTAAGCTCCTAATGTAGAACTCTCTTGAAATATATGTGACAATATAATTGTTGGTACTATGTGAAATTGTGTATCACTACACTCTACAACTCATTATGTTGCATTTTGTATTTATAATAATAGTATTGTATATAAGAATGAAACAATTTAGACTGTAGTGATACAATAAATCTATAAAAGAATCAAACAATTTAGTTTCTTGATGACATATAGAAAGTACCTTCAAATTCCCAAAAAACACTATATTTATAAAAGACTTAATAATCCAACTTCCATCAATGAATCAACAAGAGGACAATAATGATTTAATCATATAACCAAACAGCCTGAAATTGCATCAAAGTGTTTAAAATTGCAAGAATTCATAGACAACATCATCAACCAAAGAATTAAATATTTGATCCACAACTTCTTCTCCAAATTCATAAGCATCAACTTCATAATCTAGCCACTTTCCATATTGACTACTCATATCCTTGTCCACAAGCTCATCAACCATTGAATCCCTCATCGCCTTCCAACCCGAAATCTCCTTGTACACATCTTCTGCCAACCAATCCTTTCTTCTCACCATTTCAACCCCTTTGTTCCACATTTCGTATCCTCCTCTGGCATAACGTCTGCATCTCAAATCCAAACATTCACTCACACAATCAAATATAACTTTCCTTCCTATCGTAGATTCATCATCACGCTTGAAACAACCTCCTTTTCGGCTTTCCAGTTGGTTGAACAGATGAGAGTTTACAATCTCGCAAGCTCGGCCAAGGGAAAAATCCATATACATCAACTCAACATTGCATAATATCTCTTTCACATAGTCCAACTCCCATGTACTTGATCTTTCACCAAACTTCATCACAGAAAATGTACTTGTCCGCTTCTTCATCATAGTTCCGGTTGATGTTGAAGAAGCCGAGTCAGATAACTCTGCATCTGTTTCTGTAGGATAGAATTTCCTCGAAAAATTAAAGCCATGAATTTCCTGAGCTTGAGTAGATGGAAACATCTTGCTTCCTGAAATTATATATATACAGTAAAAATTATCACTTTTGAGTCATTCAATAACTAAAAAAATTAGTGTCCTTTTTTAAGCATGATTACCTTCTATACTAGTAACGTCCGCGCTCATTGAGGATTCGCAGCTTTCGATCGAATAAGAAGGCTCGAGAACTGAGATTGGACTTGGTTGTCGGCGATTGAATGACAGTGGTTCCATATCATCACCCTGTAAACATTTGAGTTAATAACTGACTCAATGGAAGAAAAGCATAGGGTGATTATTCAATAATTTCTTTTTGGTATTTCCAATGGTTAACAAGCAACATCAAAGAATAATCACTTACATATAAATTAGGCAACAAAAAAATTTGAAAGATTGTCACATACCCATGATTTATGTTTCAAGGAAAATTCTGGCAGATTGGTGAAGGACATATCCGAACTGTGGCTACCGCTTAAACTGTCGGTAAATGACACATCTTGGTCTTTCTTCTGTTGCAATCTTGGATTGATGTTAACTATATTAAAGTTGTTTACTTGATCATTTGACTTTGGTGCAGTAATGGAAGGTTGCCTCACTTTAGAAACATCATTGCAAGAGGCTTCAACACTGCATGTCAATTCCCTCAACTTCTGTTCTAAAAGGATACCTAAAGCATCACCACCAATTACATTGTATTTTATTGGAGACCTTGTATTGTCTGTGTCAAGCAACACTCTTTTAATGCGTTGATCCAACGAAAGTTCATTAGTATTCCGGCCACTTTGTCTAGATGTCTCGAAACCAGGATTGTTGTTTCTTGTTAATGGTGTAGTAAATGTGAAGGAAACTACATCGACGTCTTTCTTTTTGCCTTCTTCAGTCCAACCATATTGTTTATTACTCGCTAGATTTGACTTAACTGGCTTTGGAGTTTTGTCAATGAACAAATTATCCACAACTCTATCATTCCATTCCTTGTCTGTAGACCTTTTCTTTCTAGGAAAATTGTTTGTGCTGGTATATAGGATTTCATTTTCGCTATCGGTCACCTCCACGGCCGGCTTTCGCGATCCAGCTTTAGATTTTGCAGCGGATTTACTACCAGAGCTTCTATGACGTCCGTAAGATGAATCTCCTGTCATACCTTTTCTACTACCTTGTGAATTGGAAACCAATGGCTTAGATAGTAATTTTTCATTATTATCCACCGAATGGTTCTGTTTCAGATTATTCTGCCTGAGAACATTAGAAGAATTCTGGCTAGAAGATTTCCTATGCAAATTTTTCTGAGCATTTGACTTAGGTGGCTGATTGGATTTCATGTCAAGTTGCTCTTTTTGGCCCATCAAACTTCTTCCACCGTTCGAACTCAAACCTTCCCTTTTTTGAACATTCACTTTTGCTTGGATTGCAAGTGAAACAGACTTCCCCTTATTCTTCAAAGAAGTATCTTCTTCTGCATGTGTAGGAGACTTGACAGAAGTTTCCGCAGATCCATTCCAGCTTCTGTTCAAAGATTGTCCCTTTAAATACTTTGCAGCATTCGATTCGACCGACCTTTGTGAACTTTCCGAAACCCTGCTTGTTCTTTGAGAAATTTCTCTTTTTTCTTTTAACTCTCGAGTCCTCGAGGCTATCGAAGATGTACCAATTAGAGGCCCTTTTTGCGAATAATCCAACTTATCTCTGAGATCTTTAACCCTCAATGAGACGGTTGATGATGCCAAAGGTGTTTTCGCCTTTGCTTGTGATCCAGGTTCAATTATTCTTGCAGCAGCCTCCATTATATAAGCAGCATTGTTGGTTGGAACAAAACCAGGGTTCTTAATAGGGGACAAAAGTTTATGGTGTGTAACAGGAATTGTTTTAGCGGATTTTGGAGGTAACACTTCTTTTTGGAACTTTTCAATTGGCCTAATTATGGTCTTTTGAGTCTTTGGCTCCATGAAGTTCCTAGAAGATCCTTCAACTTTTTCAACAAGCTTTCCAGAATATAGGTTCTGATTATCATACTCATGGTTTTTTCGAAGGAACTGAGAATCTTGAAGAGATCTGGTATCGAAATACGGGGTAGAGTAGGGATCAGAAAAACCAGAAGAAGGCAATGAATCTAATCCCATAAGCCTTGCAACTACATTAGGTGCTCTTGTTCCACATGCTTCATCGTCGGTAACTGATGAAGCATAACTATGATCACAGCTTCCTCTAACACATTCCCCTACTCCGTTATCGTCTTCATCCACCTACGAAGAATTAAACAAATAATTAGCAAATTTCTTAACAAAAAAATGTATACAATACTTGAGATTAAAGATAGTGATGTATCCACCAGATAGGGGTGTCTCATTGCCACATTGTGATTGGATTTTCTTTCCTGTTTCAATGACTCTGCAAATGTTGAAGAGAAATTTACCAATAGCAAAAAGATGAAATGAACTGAACAATAAAAGAATCATACATAATCAATACAATTGACTAGAGATATAAAATCATTATTAAATTGCATGTTCAAGCAACAGTATATGTACCTGGTAAATCTGACTTGGATGCAAATAATTTCTTACGCGATTTCGAGGTCCAGTCAAACAAGTGGAAAAAACTACCTCCACTTTTAGTCCCTTCTTTTTCAACTCCCATTTTCAAAGCAGAACTCAGTTAGCCTTAAAGATGAATCAAGAAAGAACTGGCAAGAAAAAGTAACATTGTTAGTCAAGCAACAATTATAGCTCATTTAAAATTAAATGACAGGTAAAGAAAAAGAAAAAAACCATACTAATAGCGGAATATTAAATCAAAGGGTACAGAATAATTCATCAATAATTAAAAAATTGAGTGAACAAAGGTTTCCATAATACAACGATGCAATCTAAACCAAAATAATTCAATTAAATACAATTACCAAAATTTCAATAAGATGGTTCTATGCATCTCTAAATCTTTGAAAAAAGAAACCAGATACTAAAACTACTAGACCTAAACTAAGATACATCTTATAATCCACTTCATATCTCCTATTTTGATAATCTATAAATAAATAAATCAACATTTATCCTCATGGAACTCGACTTAAAAGCAACCTGAAGCATTCCAAATCAATAGCAAACACACACAGCCCCTAATTCCACTAATCAAGTACACAAATCTAAAGATCCATAATATAAACTTGAGCTGAAATCAAACATGAAGTATTAATTATATAATTAGTAATCCTAATGAAAAGGAGCAACTTGGCAAAATACTATGTTGATGATGAAGCAAAGGTTTTAGGCACTTGTAAATAGAGGCATGTAGAAAACAAATTATTATGCTTATACACAATCATTTCTTCTCAACTATGAAGAACCGCTCAGACACGCAGATACTGATAATAATTTAAAAAAATGAAAGATCATATGTAATCACGTGTATTGAAGTCGACACACTTTCAAATTGAAGTGTCAGTCTTCTCAACCAAATGAATCTGATTAAACCAAGTTTTCCATCCATGAAACCATCCCCATCAACCAAAAACCCCAAAAAATTGCAAATTTAAGCCATTCAAAGCACAGAAACTTCAACCTAACCAGAACACTAAAAATAAAACAGATGATAGCGATGTAGCAGCAATAAAGTGCAAAAAAAAAAAAAAAAAACAAGTAGGCAAATGAAAACGAAATCTGAAAAGAAAGAAGCAAAACGGTAAGAACCCTTTAAAGGAAAGGAACAAAAGATTAAAACTTTAGCATTAGAATGAGGACTTACGTTGAAAAACTGAAATGGGTCAGCTATGAATTTGAGTATAGAGTGAAAGAGAAGCAGATAGCACCCACCATAACACCATTTTTTTTCTTCTCAGACAAAAACTTAGTTAAGAAATTGAATTGACGTTGGAAGTTGAAGAGAAAAAGGAAAGAAATTGAAGAAAAAAATTGGGGAATATTTGGAGTGTAGAGAGAGAGAGTGAAGTGAAGGTGTAGAGAGAGAAAAACAACCGTTTGAAACATTAATAAATGGAGACAAGAAAGAAATAAAATGAGAACTTTGGTTGGGATGATATTAAAAAATAATTGAAAATGTTGAAATTTAAAAGTAACAAAAAAAAACGCTTTTATTTGAAGTTTGTTTGGATTATAAAAATGGGGAGAGTTTATAACGTCTCTCTAGAGAGGGATGGAAATTCAAATTCCAAACGGGGAAAAAAGTGGTCCAAGGAGCTTCATGACGTCACCTCATTCTCCTATTGTTGGGTGACACGTGTCATGTTCTTTCGAAATTTGTCATTTTTCAAATAAGTTCAGAGTCGTTTTTTTGACAATGTTAAGTTCAGAGACGTTGATAACAATAATAACACTAATATTTTGTATAAAAAATATAAAAATAGTAACCCTATAAAAAAAACTTTATACAAATTAACTTATAAAGATCATATTTTAAATGTGACTTAGTCATTCAAGTAATAATTATTATTATTTCAGGAAAAAAATAATTACTATTGTTTGAACAAAATTATATTATAAAAAATATTAATATATTAATCGTTTAATCTACTTTTTTTTTGTTCTTGCTCCTTTCGATTTTATGTATAAATAATTTTAAGTGAACATAAGTTAGACATATTTGATCAAAATTGAATCAAATATATTAATTTGTGTTGAAACATTAAATTGCATATATCTAAGAATAGAAAAAACTACCCTAAAACCAAAAATAATCTCACTTAAAAAAATTCAGATAATTAATCTCTATTATGGGTGAATAAGTCGTTTTGAGATTTGACTTTTATGTTATTCTAGATGCATAATTTGTAAAAAAGGCTAAATCTAAAATTATAGTCTCATAGTTTTTAGACCAACTTTTTCTATTTTTTCTTCTCCTAATCTAAAAGTATGCATTATGTGGTTTGTATATCTCTTTGCCTATTCCTTCTTCTCATTAGGTTGTTTGTTTGTCATTGGATATTTAGCATTTTAATTATTGTGGATCTTTTTTTAAGATAGCGTATTTCATTATTTGTCATAAAAGTTGATGGTGCAAGTCATATGGCTAATTTATTTTTCAAAGATGTCGTGAAATTGTATGGTACCCAAATCCAATTTTTTGAGTAAGGATATTGAATTTTGAGTCACTTTTGAAAAATCTTGTGGGCTAAACTATGCACCAAGTTGCTATTTCCACTACTTGTCATCCTATAACAAATGCACAAACCAAAGTGTTCAATAGAACTCTTGGCACCACACTTAGAACATTTTTACATGCAAAAACTCAAAGGTTTGAGAAGAGTATTGTCCATTTCATGATATGGATTTAGGTTGCTTCCACATGAAATGAATGATCTAACCAAGTGATATCTTCAAATAAAGTAATGAATGAAACATGAAAGACAAAAAAAAAAATGGAGAATGAAGGAATAAGTAGAAATCACCACACTTCACAAGGATGATAAATTTCAAGTTTGGTTTAAAGAAAATCCTAAAGAGCATTCTCTATTTGCACACACAAAGTGTTTTTTTTCTTCAAAATTACTAAATGTCATACAATAAAAATGAATATATAACATAACACAAAATGACACAGTGTCTTACACACAATTAATGTCATTGTGCCTTAGCTACCAACTGTTTAGACATTAGTAAAAATCAAACATAATTCTTAATTACAATGTATGATTATTACATTCTAAAATTAAAAGTAAGTCTTAAAACAATTGTATGATTAAGAGATTAGTATGATGTGGATCAATCTTGTTTATCTATTTGTGCCTTTAGCTTATTAGTCTTCTCTCTAGTCAATAACTTTTACTCTTAGTTCTTGAAGTCCATTAACCTTAATGTAAGGTTGGTCTACACTGAACCACTTTGGTAATTTACTCCTTAAGTTTTATTTATATTTTTTTTTAAAAAAATGTCAATTATTTGATGTGTAGTCCAACATGCTAGTTTTTTTTTATTCTATCGAGTTTAAAGACGAAACTCACATACATTAAATACCTAAAAGTGGAGTATTTTCATATTTGAACTCAGGTTAGAGCTTATCAAATGTTTATGTAGTCTTTTACCATATGAGTTGCACTTTTAAGACTATAAAATTCATTTTTAATTTTTATGTGTAGGAGTACAAACTTTAAGGGTGCATTTGATTTGCTAAAAAAATGGACTAAATAGGACAACTTTTTTGTACCATGTTTGATTTGAAAATTGGTCATGAGACTAGACAAAACAAAGACCAAAAGATTAAACATATAAATAAATTTTTGTCCCTCACTAAACCATGAGACAACTTTTTGTCCCAAGTACAAGTTAGTCAAAAATACTAAAATACCATTTTTATTTACTACTAAAATATTATTATCTCCTTACTCTCGAATGTCTCTTTCTCTCTCTCTTTCTCTCTAACATCTCATCTCTCTCTTTTTTCCTCATCTCTTCTTCTTCTTTTCTCTCTCTTATCTCTCACGTCTCTCTCCATTTTATCTCTCTATCTACTCTATCATGTCTCTAGTCTCTAATGTCCCTCTCTCAATCTCTTCTATCTCTATATCTAATCTCTAATCTCTTATATTTTCTCTTTCATGCTTATCTCCCTCTCTATCTTTCATTGTCTCCCTCTTAACTCTTTTTCTCATTTCCCTATATATATATATATATATATA
>JBBPBP010000002.1:8678863-8697786 GCA_037974735.1 Cicer chorassanicum
AAAAAAAGAAATTGTATTTACCTCCGGTCTCTTTAAATCCCTTTACCTCCGGTCTCTTTAAATCCCTTTAGTTTTCAAAATGCGTGTACTCACTAAAAAATTGTAAATAATATTTTTTTTTAGATCTATAATCATACATTTGGAAATTACAATTATTAAATGTACAACTATATTTTTATAAACTAAAACGAAAATTTTAATTTCATCATACAATAAATAACATGAAGAAATTTAAGTGTGACAAAAAATATTTAATATAATTTTTATAGTAAAGATAAAAAAAAGTAAATATTTTTTTAAAAGTAGAGATAATGTAAAGCAAAATAATGCAATTTCCCTAGTCGAAAAAGACAAGAATGTCTTTATGAAAAAGGAATAAATAGTCAACCATGCAAAACCAAAACACCGACGTTAGCTATTAAGAGGAAAGGCCCATTAAGCTAGGTCTTTCTAAAAAGAGGACCTATAGATATGCTGTACTTGTGTGTATTCTTTTAGGATTTGATTCTTTGAAAATAAAAGATATACGCTTTTATTACTCCCAATTCCATTTACAAGAAAATAAAATATTAAAATCAATAAAATTATTTACTATTGTAACTATTTAAATAAGGTTAATTGTAATTTTAGTCCCTCTATTATTATTAATTCACGAAAATGGTCTTCTTATTTTAAAAGTCGACAGTTTTGGTCCTTCTTTCAGATTTTTGAACTAAAAAATGTGGAATTGATATATTTTTAATAACTTGACATACAATTCTATGATATAAAGTCATCTATATAAATTAATTATTCATATGTCATTAATAAAATTTAAAATATGAAAATTTTCCGAATTTGAAAGCTAAGTTTTTACTGCGTTTTATTCTAATTTCGTGGGTGTTAATCATGTTACATTATCGTATCATATATCACGTTATTTAAAACATCTCACATCATTATTTTTTAGTTATAAAATAAGAAGAATGAAGCAAAAACTGTCGACTTTTAAAATAAAAAGATCAATTTCATGAATCAGTAAAAATAAAGGGACTAAAATTATAATTAAGTCATTTAAATACAAGTTACGGTGATGAAACAATAACTTAGAGCTAATCTAACGCCCCACAAAAGCTACTGCTGCACAGATATTTTTTCCTTAGCCTCTTTGTCTTTTTTTTTTTTTAATTGAAAAATTTGAAAACATTATAATACGTTAATCATAATTTATTTTATAAATATACATGAAGCAAATATTTCTCTCTAATAAATTAATTAAAAGATTATTTTTTCTCAATCAATTAGTTAATATAGAAAATTTTAAGAAAAATATAATAAATAATTTCAATTTATTTAGTGTATAAACTATACATGAGACAAAATATATTTAATTAATATTGTATCTCTTGAATATCTTCTAGATAGACTTTTGAAGAAAATCACATTACACTATTATAGTTTACTTTTTAAACTATAGGCAAAATAAATATTTTTCATTGGTATGTTAGTTAAAAGACGATATTTAACAAATCAATTATATAAATGCGAAATATATATTTTAATAGTAGCGTGTATTTTGAATATTTTTCACAGCACTTGAGAAAAATTTAACATTGTAGTGGTATGAAAACTGTAAACTTTATCACAGGTAGATTCCCAAGAAAGAGAGATGACTCACAAATAACAAGTTAACAACCAGTTTTTTTTAGCAGAACCTTACCCAAACAACACTTCTACAATTTAAATAACAATCAAAATACAAGAAAATAGTGTGAAAACTCCAAACCAGAGAAAAAAAAAACCACGACTAGAGAATATCACTATATGAAAATTATTACAACACATAGACTTCCCTCAAATATCTCACACCCCAATACAACCACAATGAGAATATATAATTACCTCACAAAACTCTAAAACAAGAGAGAAAGAAAGAGTCATATATAAATTTAAAGTGTTTCTGACTGATGCAAAATGTAATGAAACTAAAATCATCATTATTCCTTCTTTGTGTACCGTTATAAAGAATGTGGAAATTTTCAATGTCAACCAAAACCATTATTATTAATATTAAGTTTTGATCAATTATTATGTACGATAATTGATGAATATGTGTTAGACTTTAATTTTGAAAAAATTATGATGAGCTCCATCATTTTGTTATGTCCAATAAAAGATTATTGTCTTCATCTGTTTAATTGTGATCTCAATCAAATGGTTAACTTAAACTAAAAATCTAAACGTGAACGAGGACACTTCACTCTCTCATTCACTACAAATTCTTATTATCTCACACAACCTCCTTCCATCAATCCTATCATAAATTTACAATGAAAAAAAGTTCTATGTGAGCACAAAGACTTAAAGCACATGATTTAAACGTATACAAAAATGATTAAAAAAAAGTAGAAGAAAAAAGAATTAAATAATATTTTATATTTTTATGTGCCCAAATAATATTATTTGGAGTTTTGACAATCCAAATGTATATCATATATCTGGAGTTGCGACAATCCAAATGTATATAAAATAATATAAAGTTAATGAGTTTTGGTAAATCTGTGTAAACTCGCGAAAAAAAATTAATAAGGGTTTTTTTTTTCTCATTTTTTACATCAATTCATTTTCTTTTTTGTTAGTTTGATTTTTTCCAATCTACTTTTTCTTTATAATTGAGTCAAAATTTTAAATTATCAATACATTTATTTTATTATATATAGAAGTTTATATATTAATTTTAATATTATTTAAATAAATATGAAATAAACTCGTTTTCAACGATTTTGTTTAAACTCTTGATTTTCAGAAACTTGGTAAGAACGTCGTTTCCATTTGGGTGTAAGATGTATTCCTATTCCGAGTGCTTGTAATAATTGTTGAAAAAACACAAAATCATCTTTGAAATTTGAAAGGGCAATAACATTGTCCCTTGATCAATACAGCACATTGCCACTCATATATTGTTTGACGCTCTTTTGAGTGCAACCTTCAAGTACTTACACATTTCCCATTTTAGTGGTCGCAAATAATTTTAAAGTTGAAGGCTTTTTTCAGGTAAAAAAATCATTTTTAATTTCACTATCAAAATACTTTATTTGAGGCTAACTTATCCGTTTAACATATTATGACAAGTAGGATAAGTTAGCCTCAAATAAAGAAAAATGGTTAAGATTACAAAATATTGTATAACAACATTTTATTATTCTAAATAATTACTATCTACTCTATGTTTTGTTACCTAAAATTTGATTGTTCAAAATTAGTATTTTTATACCTTCTTTTTGTTTCTTAAAACAATTCTAGTACCAAATAACTTCTATAAAAGGACAAAAATACAAATGATGAAAATAAAGAAGGTGGTGGTAGGGGACGGCTATCCCTATTAAGAAAGGCATGATGTTCAATCACATCTTATGCTACCTATTATTGTCTTAGTTTTGTCTCGTGCTAGCATCTATATCAATCCATTATATATTTGGGCAAAGTTGTCCATATTTGATCTTTTCAATTATAGGAGGTCATTATGTTTTAATTATGCCCATTGTTTTCTTAATTTATCCTACTACGCGAAAAAAACGCATTTTACAGCGTTTTTTTAAAACTATTTACAGCGCTTTTTTTTATAAAAAAAAAAAACGCTGTAGTTACCAGCGCTGTAAAAAGATACAACAGCGCTTTTGTTTAAAAAAAACGCTGTAAAAAGGTGGATATATTGCGCGCTTGTTATTCACATTTTACAGAGCTTTCTACAAAAGCGCTGTAAATCCATATAACAATAGATGCATTATTATGACCCTATTACAACGCTTTTGTTGAAAAAGCGTTGTAGAAGGTGCACTTATATAGATGCATTATTATGCGCTTATTACATCGCTTCCTCATAAAAGCGCTGTAATAGGGTACATTAGAATGTACCTATTACAGCGCTTTTTCACAAAAGCGCTGTAAAATGTGCACTTATATAGATGCATTGTTATGCACCTATGACAGCGCTTTTTCCAAAAAGCGCTGTAGTAGGTGCATTCAATAGATGCATTATTATGCACTAGTATGCACCTATTACAACGCTTCTTCAAAAAAGCGTTTTAGTAGGTACATTCTAATGCACCCTATTACAGCGTTTTTTTGAGAAAGCGCTGTAAAAGGTGTTTTTTTATAGTTTTATTAAATAATATGCTGTAAATTTTAGAAAGCGCTTTTTTTAAAAGCGCTGTCTTTTAATCCAGAATCAGTTCACAATTTTTATTCCAAAATCATTTTTCTTCTTGAATCAGTTCACAATCAGTCAGTAGTACACAACAACAACAACAACAACACATCACTATAAAACACACAAGAATCAGTACACAACAACAACAGATTCACTATATTTTAAAATGCACAAATATGCACAAATATTCACAACAATCAGTTCATAATTACATATTCACAACTGCTCATAACTACATATTCACACAACTACCTATTCATATAACTATCAAATTCACAACTACATATTCACAAACAACACAGAACTACCATATCCCTTGTAGCATGCCATTTCCCAGCAAATCAAATAATATTCATTTCAAGCACATACTGACACCAGTCTTCCTTTATCTCTGTTAGTTCTTCTTCAGAATACGTTGAACTGGAATTGTCAAAGTACTGATAAAAAAATTGAACATAAATAAGTTAAAATCAAATATAAACATAGTTTATATATGAAAATCAAATAATTAAAATACCGTACCATTTTTGGGATTGTAATTTGATTCTTATCAACAATCTCCTTCATGAATCGCAATACATAGTACCCACAGTCGATGTTGTTAGTTTGACGAGGACACTATAAAATAAAACATATAAGTCAATAATTATTTAATTGTGCGTTGATTGTAAGTGAAATTTAAAAGCATATATTTCAAACCTTTATTGGAATCCATGTGATGTTATTTGACTTCAGCTTCGACACTGTCGCACCTCTTTGAGCTCGAAAAACTTGTAAAGCATTGTCGAATAAATAAATGTGATTATTATAGCATTAACAAACACATTATATATACATATATATATATGTGTAAAAAATAAATGAATATTACTTACGTGTCGAACAAAGTCTTTATCTCGGGGCGATTGTTGTAATGGTCGTGCAACGGATCTAGGTAGTATATAACTTCAGAGGTCGCATTGATTGCAATTAGCACCCAATGTGCCCTATAACAACAAAAATTTAGTTTACACAACTAATAAATTAAGATCTCATAAATTAAAAGATATAAATATAGAATATATAATTACGTACCCTGAATTATATGGTGCAAGGAATAACTTATCCTTCTCTTTATTTCCTAATAGTATATCTAAAACGTATTTATTTACATTCGCTGGATCGTGTTTAAGCATCGAAATCTTATGCGGAGACAAGAATGAAAATTTATTTGACAATCTGCGCGCGCACACGAACTTCTCATACAAAAACCTTCAATGAAAATTTCAAATTAGATTAATTACCAATAAATTAAATTAATTACCAATAAATACGATGAAAAGTAATTTTTACCTCATGTAAATGCTCATAACAGTAGCACTCAGCTCCTTATGGTCGAGAAGTTCGTATAAGTGCTCTTTTTCAAAAAATTCTTCATACGCGTCTCCGAATAGATCTTTATCCATACTTATTATTCGTGAATCGTCGCTGCCCACATTTTTTTTTTGCCTGTATGTCAAGACACGACCCATATGGAGCAAGTCGTGGCTGACTTATTTTAGGAGCAGGAGCAGCAACTGATTTTACACGATCCAGTTTTTTAGCAACAATAACTTTGGCCGCTTTATTACCCTCCAACTTTTGCAGTTTGCCAGTTTTATTACCCTCCAATTTCTGAGGTTTGCCGACTTTATTTTTGCCACGAACATCCAGTCGTGGTGCAGTAGCTGGCTTGCTGGCTTGCTGTGCGGATGGTTTATTAGATTGAATCTGAAAAAATGAGGTTAATCAAATTGTTAGTTTATTGAATCAGAAAAAATGACAAACCTTACAGAATAAATGTTACAAACCTTTTCGGGCGATGTGACTGTTTCATATCTGGTAATCTTTTTACCATTCCCTTTATTAGACTTTGTTTGAATCTAAATAAATGTGAAATTAAAGTTAACATTTTTAAAAAATTCAGCAATTAAATATAATCAATTAAACATACATTTCAATTAATTAAACATACCTTGTCAAGGGCAACAAGATGTTTGGGTCATGCCACGTAGCTGGCAATTGCTTCGCCCAAATAATTCCGATCTGCATCGTTGTCCGGTACAGGCAATGGTGCATTTGGTTCCAAAGCAATAACTGGCAATACTTTGACATGGCCTGCAGGGATTGATGTGTTGTGCAATACTTCCCTAGAGCATTGCACAATGTTCCCTTTCCGACCTTCCGATGAGTAGGGGAGGATAAGTATAGAAAGCATGGAGTGACCCCCTAAAATCAATGGTTAATACATAAGTATGTGAAACAATTAACTTTAATGAATTTCTTATTTTATTAAGTAATTAATTACCTCAGGAAGACTGTTGAGACCAATGTTGCAACTTGCGTTTTCACTCTAAATGTGAATTTCACGTTGGGGCTGGTCCGCAAATTGCTTGTCTTTATTTGTCTTCACCAAGAGGGTCACTTGCTCCATTAATACTTTAATCTTCTCTAATACTTTCTCGTTAGATGGATTTTGGCGCTTCTCTTGTGAAAAATAACTTCTAGGAGTTACGCCAAATCCTTTCTCCCACACACGGCCGGAATATTCAGGAACATTAAACACTTTAACTAATATATCCCTGCAACTTGCCTTGTTGTCCTCTTGATTTTCCGATTCAAGATTCGCCTAAAATACACATAGGATTAAAAAGATAAGTTCAATAACATTTTTAAAATACAATATTAAAAAATATTAAAGTGATAAATATAATTACGCAAAGTTCTATTACTTTTTGTACATTTTCGTTATCAACCACTCCGTCTTTATTTACACGAGCTTGCTTCCACAATATATGACGACCCAACGGTTGATCGGATTGGGTGTCTTGTAGCTATTATCGTTAAGATCATAAACAAAATATTAGTTAGATAGTATAGTTTATAATATACCACATTAATTAAATAAAAGTGATGTTTAATTACTTACAAGTTTTTGCTCTAGACGAGCATATCCCATACGAAATTTCTTGTATGGGTGGGGAATAATTTTTGTCCTCTCGCGATTTGCCTTACTAATATTCTAAATAAAAAAATAACAATCTAGTAAAAATTTAAAATACGCTATGAATATGAATAATAAAACACAAATGCTAATAAATTAATCACTTACAACAAATGCGGGGTCGGAACGTTTTGATACGAATGCGCTCCATTCCTCATTTGATATATAATGTTTATATATTTTTGGAGCTTCCACATTCGTATTTCCTTCACGGTCTTTTAAATAGCAATTAGAGAGGTGAGATCTAAAGCCCCGGTGTATTTTCCCGGCAACTCTGAGCACATAGCTCTTTCTCACCTCATCAAGAACAAAAGCTGACTACAAACCAAATAAATATATAGTTTGAGTAAAATACTTCAAAGCAGTATGTAAAAATTTATAAGTAATAGGGTGGAGTAAAAAAATTACTTGTATATCAGCCCACAATACATCTTTGCCATCCTTCAATGCCTTATCTCTCCAATCATCTATTGTGATTGATATATTTTGACGAACAACAGCTCCAATATAACTAACAAACATGGAACTGTTGAGGTCAATTTGTTGACCACACTCATTCTATTCAACCTAATAAACTCATATAGTAAGTACCTCAAACTATAAACACCAAACAAGGTAAACAGCAAACAAAGTATCGTATAAACAGCAGAAACAGAAAACAACAAACAAAGTATACCTCAAATTTTTGCCCAATACTTCTTGCTTTTATAACATTTTGCATTATTGTTGCACCACGTTTGACTTTATTTTCGTAAGTCTTAGTGTTGCCAACTTCTTCATTTTGACAATCTAACCCCTTGTTGGTATCCATTTATCTACAACATGCAGTTCAACATCAACATATATGCAGTTCTGTTCAGTTCAACATCAACATGCAGTTCAGTTCAGTCTAAGTACGTAGCAAAATAAGTTAACATGCATTTTAGTGAAACAAAAAACTAATAAATACAATACCTAAAATAGCTCTTTTTAATGCTTAGGGTTACAGGTTCACAGACGAACGACGCAGAAGACGATGAAAACGAGGACGAACGGTTACGAACGATCGTAGGGTTACGAGGTTCGCAGACGAAAACAAGGATGAAAACATGATTACTTGATGTTTATGATGTTTACGTACAATCATAGGTGTAGGATGAGAGTAAGTAATGAGGAAGAAACAAGGAAAACTGAAACTCTCGTAGGGTTCGTAGGGTTCGCAATGAGAAGGAGAACGCAGAGGAAACTAAAAAATTTACGTAATGAACATGAAACTGAAGAGGTTTATTGTTATATATAAAATAATATTACAGCGCTTTTTTGAACAAGCGCTGTAATAGGTCTCATCATTTTATTTTTTTAAAACCTACTACAACGTTTTTTTATAAGCCTTTTAAAGCGCTTGTGAAAAAGCGTTGTAAAAGACCTCTTATTTTTATTTTTTTAAAAGCCTTTTACAGCGCTTCTACAGAAAGCGCTTTAAAATGCCTCTTTGTTTAATTATATGCAAACGATGTGTGACCCTTTTACAACGCTTATGAAGAAAGCGCTATAAAAGACCTCCCTATTTTATTTTTTTAACCTTATTACAGCGCTTTTTTAGAAAAGCGCTGTAATAGTATTTTATATATGAAATGACTCTTTGTTTTACCATGTCCAAAGCATGTGTGAACCTTTTACAGCGCTTATGAGGAAAGCGCTGTAAAAGGGTTCCTTAAATTATTTTTTCATGAGCCCTCTAATAATTTATTTTCTTCCAAATTAGTTAAACTATTTTTTCATTAGCCCTGTAATAATTTATTTTCTTCCAAAATAGTTAAATTATTTTTCCTTCCAAATTGTGTTTAACTGATCAGGTCAAGTTCAAGCTAAATTACATGTATAACTTGAACTTAAATTGTTTTTAAGTTCAAGCTAATTAGTTAAACTGTTTGAACTTGAACTAATTAGGTCAAGTTCAAATAGTTCAAGCTAAATTACCTGATCAGGTCAAGTTCAGTATACAATTACATACAGTATAAGCAGAAAATTACAAATTAACAGTTCAAGCTAAATACCAAAATGCTCAATTATGGCAGATCAAACAATTAAATTACACATGAACTCAGTTCAGATTACATGGATTAAAAAATTAAACACATTAAGATGCCCTTCTTCTTTTCTTGGTGGGATTCACATTTTTTTGTCCATTAATGATACGAAATGATGGATTAATCCAAATTCCCTCATCATGATCATCTCTAAGATATAAACCATCATCAGTTGAACCAATTTCATGTGGTTGTGATGTTGCAAAGAAAATATCATTACCAACATCTTCATCATTATTGTTATCATCGCTTATTTTATTTGGTCGATAGGACAACGAACCATTTATCATCAGCAGGATCAGTGACATAAAACACTTGTTGAGCTTGCGACGCTAAAATAAAAGGTTCATCTTTGTATCCCACCCTATTAAAATCGACAAGCAAGAACCCTGACTCATCAATCCGAACGCCATTATTATTATCGACCCACTTGCAACCAAATATGGGAACACGAAACATTGTGTAGTCTAGCTCCCATATGCGCTCAATAACCCGAAAATATGATAGATTTGCATATATTGGGTTCTTGTCTTTTGCACTTGAGATATGCATCGCTTCAGCTACGAGAGTGACTCCGCTATTTTGCATAGTTGTTTGATCATCTTGTTCTTTGGTATAAAATGTGTAGCCGTTAATTACATAATCGGTGTAAGAAAATGTGTAGCCGTTAAACTCGGACCATTTGCTAGCCACCTCAATCTATGTGAAATTGGTCCGGGGTCTACATCAAACTTTGACTTTATGTGATTTTTTAACCATGTTATGAAACTTCGATTGTGCTCTCGAGTTATCCAATTTTGATTCCTATTCATGTTCAAACTAGATAATTTATCCATGTGTATTGTAACATACGGCTAAACCTCATCATCATTGTGCAGAACATACAATTGTGCCTGCTCCCATTTTGTCCTTGATATAGTCATTATTCTCTTTCCAATTATCCATTCTCCTAATAATTTTCCCGAATGACGAGACATGGGAAGCCTTATGGATTCAACATTTGACAGATATTCAGTACAAAATTCAGCAGCTTCTTCAACAATGTACCGTTCAGCAATACAACCTTCTGGTCGACTTCTACTTTTTACGTACCCTTTTAATATTTTCGTATATCGTTCTATCGGGTACATCCATCTCATATAAGCTGGCCCACAAAGTTGTGTCTCCTTAACAAGATGAACAGTAAGGTGAACCATTATATCAAAAAACGAGGGCGGGAAGTACATTTCAAGCTCACACAAAGTAACAACAATTTCCCTCTGCAATCTCGGTAACTTTTGAGGATCGATCACTTTACTACAAATTTCCCTGAAGAAGAAACATAATTTAGTTATGGCTCGACGAACTTTTTCAGGTAAAATTGAACGTATACCTATTGGTAGCAAATGCTCCATTAGAATATGAGCATCATGGGTCTTCAAACCTTTTAACTTGAGGTGTTTCATACAAACTAAAGTTTTAATGTTTGAAGAGTATCCTTCTGGAACTTTAACTTCGTGTAGAAATTTACACAAAACAATTTTTTCCTTTCTTGATAGAGTATGAGCGGTTGAAGGTAGATATGTGCGATTTGCTTTCTTTACGGGACCCAATTCATTTCTTATTCCCATATCGACCAAGTCCAATCTTGCATTAATGCAATCCTTAGACTTTCCTGGTACATTGAGTAATGTACCAATAACACTGTCAAATACATTTTTCTCAATATGCATCACATCGAGAAAATATCTTACATACATTGACTTCCAATATGGCAATTCAAAGAAAATTGACTTTTTCTTCCACCCAGTTTTGACCAGCTCTCCCGCAAAAGGTTTGCTAAATTTATTGGTCAAACCTTGTACTTTCTCAAGTATTTGATATCCAATCGATGCTACAAGAGCTCTATCTTCCTCTGATTTTCCATTGAATGCATTTCTCCACCCACGATACTGATGACTATAAGGTAAAAATCTACGATGTCCAAGAAATACATTCTTCTTACAATGTTTCAACCGCATCCAATTTGTACTCTCTTCACATATAGGACATGCACACTGATCATTAATTGTGCCGAACAACATAGCCCTCAAATTGAAACATTCTTTCTTATACCCGTCATAGACTTCTACACATGTCTCCCACATAATTTTCAAATCTTCAATTAAAGGAGCCAAGTATACGTCGATATCATTCCCCGGTTGTTTGGGTCCATAAATTAACAGAGACAACATCATAAACTTACGCTTCATACATAACCATAGAGGTAGATTATAAATCAATAAAATCACAGGCCACGTGCTGTGTGAGATGCTTTGAAGACCATGTGGATTCATTCCATCAGTAGAAAGTGCAAGGCGTAGATTTCTCGACTCTATCCTGAATTCAGGATACTCGTGATCAATTTTTGCCCATTGCAGAGAATCGGCAGGGTGTCGAAACTTTCCATCTCTAATTCTTTCAACTGCATGTCATGTCAAGTGTTTTGAATCTTCTTCACTGCGATACATGCGCCTAAATCTTGGTATTATAGGAAAATACCACACGACTTTTGTTGGAGTAGATTCTTTCTTCTTATATCGAGAGACATTGCATTTCGGACACGCCTTTAGTAATTCATATTCATTTCGAAATAAAATGCAATCATTAGGACACGCTTGAATCCTTTCATAACTCATACCAATAGAGCACAAAATTCGTTTAGCCTCGTAGGTTCTACTAGGAAGTTCATTATCATCTGGCAATATATCTTTTAAGAGTGTTAGTAATTCTGTGAAGCTTTTATCATACCATCCATTACTCTTTTTAAGTTGTACAACTTTAGTATCGCCGAAAGTCATGTGAATTTAGTACAACCATTATATAATGGTTTCTCTACATCACTCAACAAGCTCTCAAACATTTTAGGACAATCACGAAGATCTTCTTAAACTGCTTTTGCAATCTCCTCAACTCAGTTCGACTCATATGTATCTGTGTCGAAATCAGTTGAAACATATGTATCTGTGCGAGTGTTTCCATTGATTTTCTCACCATGTCTTATCCAACATGTATAGCTTTGATCAATTCCATACCATACTAAATGTCCTTCCAATTCATCTGCTCTAATGCGTTTTCCAAAACAACATTTTAAACAAGGACAAACGACTCTCTTTGGATCTTTTGCATTCATAACTGCAAACTCAATAAACTCCTTCACTCCATTTTCATACTCTTTTGTCAATCGATTGACAGACATCCATTTTCGGTCCATTTATATGACCTATATATAAATGCAGTTACACAATAAGCATGATTTCAAGTCTGATATATATGACCTATATATTGATAATACACATATCTTATAATATTGGTCCAAGATTAATTGATTTCAAAACAGAACATATATATCATGAGAACATATCTAATATCATGTAACAATTTATCAGTTTGAATTAGTGACAACAACAAATAAATAAAATAAAGTACCTGAGACAACGTTGATGATCAATTTGTTTTAAAGGAGGAAGAAGGTAAATCAATTTATAGATGGGCGCACAGGAGGGTTCGCAGGGGAGGAGAGATGAGAGTTCGTAGGGTTTGGACAACGTATTAAATTTGTTTTAAATTTGTTTTTATTTACTTAAAGTGAATATTTTTTATTTAAAATGAATGATTTTATAGCGCTTGTTTAAAAAGCGCTATAATAGGTCTTATAAAAATGTGAAAGGGCAAGCCTATTACAGCGTTTGTATCAAAAGCGCTGTAATAGGTCATTTGATTATGAGAAAGCGCAAGGCTTTTACAGCGCTTACACAAGAAGCGTTTTAAAAGCTATGTAACATAAGGTGGGAGCGCTACATTTTATAGCGCTTGTGTTTAAAGCGCTCACAAAGCGCTGTAAAAGGCTATGTGAGAGCGCTTGAATTTACAGCGCTTTCTAAAAACGCGCTGTAAAAGAGTTGTAAACATTATGTGCAAGTGTATGTGACTATATATGACCCTACAACAGCGCTTTTTTTTACAGCGCTTGTAAAAAAAACGCTGTTGTAGCCTCCGTTATTTTTAAAAAATTATACAACAGCGCTTGTATTTAATAAGCGTTGTAAAAGACGCGCTATAAAATGTCATTTTTGGCGTAGTGTCCTCTTTTCACAACGAAATGTTACAAGCATATCAAATTAACAATTGGTAAATCATATTTACTTTAGAGTATTGATTAATACTAACTAAATACAAATTTTATTATCTTTATTGTTGTCTCGACTAGAAAAATTCAGATGTTTTGCAGTATTAGAACTATCAAGAACCTAAAAAAAATTAGAAGATATTACCTATAAAATATAACCTATGAAGCAACTTGTATTTAACATAGGAAGATCGTAAAATATAATATACATGTGTCTCATCTTATATTATGTCATTCTCGTTCTATTCAAAAAAATCGAAAATCAAGGTCATCATAACATTTGTTAAGAAGCTTTCTATATACTTAACTCTATCACATATTAATATTTTATGATTTCTTTTGTTGAATCGTATATTAGAGGAACAAATTCAAAATTGCTCTACACAATTATAAATTGTTATTATGTTGTACAAAAAAGTACTTGTATATAAAAAAAACTATAATACATTATACTTTTATTTTCTAAAAGATGTTCTTTTATGAATTAATTAGTTTAAAAGATAAATATGTATTTATTGTACACATTTATTGTATAATTTGAAAGAAAAAAAATTTAATGTACTAGTTATAATTTATTGTATAAATTATAGATGTGGCACATATTTGTCACTAATTTTGTTCTAAAAATTAGAACAATATTAAAATAATATACATAATATTAAATCATGTTCTCATATTAAAAGAATGTATCAAACAATATTATTTACGATTTTCAATATTATTTTCATAATATTAAATAAATTTTTTCTCTAAATTTCAAATATTCTGCTAAAAATAAATGACGGTCTTCGAAAGAATACAAACATGTGTGACCCGTATAAATGTACTGATATTTTGCTAGTTGAGAAAAAAAAAACACATGGATGGTTAAAAAAAAGTGATGTGCCATTAACAAAGCACCCAACATTGTGGGGTTCAGCTTTCTCACGATTGGGCTTTCTTTAGGACTACGTATAGAAACCCTTATGCATGTGAGCCCAAACAAATGACACATACAAAAACCTACATTAATGCAATTTTTATATAAGTTCAATAAACACACAGACAACATAAAATAATTTTATCCATTGAGAAAATATCGTTCATCCATATCATACAATAATTTATAAATAAGTATATATATATATATATATTATAAGAAAAAGGTATAATTATCACCTGCATGACATGGGTCCACATGCGTATTTGTCAATTATACAAAAATATATTTTGACTCATTATATAATATCAAAAAAATATATATTCTTTTAAATGAACAGATTCCAACGTGACACTCTCACAAAAAACACAATTTTATGCATCATTCTCTTCAACGATCACACAACAAAATCTTTTTTATTTTACGGAAACTACAACAAAATCTTACATGTCAAGATATTATCCAATTCGATTTTCATTTATTAAAAAACTATTTCAAATATATGAAAGCAATATATCCTCTCCTAGGACTACCAATTCTTCAACAACAAAATGCAATAGAATGAAAAAAATAACTAATATGAAAATTAAAAATGTCACGTTCACATATCAAGAGATGAGATAACTAATTTTTTATACTAATATTTTTTACAAATTGTTTGACTTAATTATGTTTTCGTTCATACACACATTTTAAAACAATGTAATTACAATTACAAAACTTAAATATTTGGTCGACCGCAACATTCCTCTTATCATTATTTTTCAACACAATTTAGGTTAACAATTAGCATTCATATTCCTCTCCATATGTGCATAATTAGGGAGCTGGGTCTTCTGTATATATGTGTGTAATTTTTCCTCTATTCTTTCTTTTTACTTTTATCTCTTCTTTTGCTTATCTCATTTTTTATTTATGTATTTTGTGTGAGCATATGGTCTCTTGTGTTTAGACTTAGTTTATTTTTGAGTGATGTCAAAATTAGATTGAGACTAGATGATGTAACTATGGTTCTCTCAATAATCATTCACACCTTAGGATCTAAGAAAATTAACATTTTAGTTTCGCATTAAATGAATTTTTACGTCTTTTTCTATCTTTGAAAATATTGTCAACTGTACGTTAGCATTTTTAAACATACAATAGAATTACTTTGAATAGATTATATGTTGATTAGAATCAACACAAAGGTGATTAGAATCAACCTGTTAGACGTAGAGGTGATTAAAATTAATGCAAAACTTGTCAGAATCATTTGAATTGGATTGAGTCGATTTGTATCAACCTAGAGGTGATTCGAATCACCCTTTCAAATATTAGTTTTGAATTGGATTTATGTTGGTTTGAATCAACTCAAATGTGATTCGAATCAAACACGCATTTTTTTTTTTACATTTTTAATGCAGCAAAAGTGTTTTTTTCTTCATGTTTCACTATAAATACTCTTCACCCACTTTTATTAAATCACAATATTCATTTCTTATCCATTTTCTCTCATACAAAAAACTCGTTGAAAACTCATAGAAACATTTTGGTGTGGATGAATGTTTGTGAGATTCTTAGCTACATAGAGCTTTATGACTGTGAGTGTTCAATTGATTGTAAGAGCGAGTGATAGAGGTTCATCATCTATAACCTAGAGGAAAGAAAAATAAGATTTCTTTTCACCCTAATTGGTGATAATTAGTGTTTTTAGATTTCTCGTTGAATTGCCAAGATTGAAGGAGTTGAATCAACAAGAGGTGACGATTCAAGGTCAAAGGCTTTATAGAGGTTGGATTTGCAACTATATCAATTGAGATTCAAGGTGATTCTTGAAGGATTTTTCAAGAATTGAAGATTTCAAGATTCATAAATAGTTGAAGCCATTGAATCAAATAATGTTTGTTCAATTGGCTCAAGGAGTTTCTTAATGTAATCATAACAATTCATCATTTACTATAGTGTAAGAAAACCTTTCATCGATTGGTACAAGAACTAGATGTAGGTCACAAGCGAGGACGAAGTGACACGAACCAGGATAAAATCTGGTGTTGTTTTCTTTTTCTCTTAATCTTTTCATTTTTGCAATTAATTGATTGGGCAAAGTTTTGATTCTTGAAATGTGATTCTTGGTCCATGTGAAGAAGCTTCTACACATGTGTTCATTGAAGTTGTTGATAAATTTTCTAATTCAGTATGTGCAGAAAATTACTTTAGAAGTTGGTTAAAAAACAATTCTCAAGAACATTGATAATTTTTTTTTCTTAATATGACTTTTAGTTGTATTGAAAATTGATTTTTCATCTTGCTTTTTAAACATAATGAAGAACTTTTTGTTAATGTTGGTTAAAATCTTTGCATTGTTGTAGTTCTTAGTGTTATATTTTGTGTTATTAAATTTGGGTTAAACTTTATTCAAAGTGTTATTTAATTTATGTATTGGTTCTTCATTGATCTTTAGTAATTATTTAATTAGAGTCTCTCTTCAATTAGAGAATAAATACATTGAACTACTCTTATCAAAATCTATTATTTTGCAATAAATCTCAAAGATTTCATTAGTATTTCCAATAAATAAAATTTTCTTTCTGCGAAAAAGTCAAAAATCATTTTATCCACCGCATGCAAGGAATATATTGGGTGCGTTTGTTTCAGATTTTTTCATGAAAAAATCTATTTTTTTAAACCAAAAATCATTTTGTAGGATTTGAAAGGCGTTTGTTTCAGATTTTCTAAAAATCATTTTGATAAAAAAATCATTTTTTGGCTAAAAATGAAAAGCTAAAAATAGTAGCTTCTCAAATTCGCTACTACGATAGATGAGAGAGAAAGATGCCAAAAATTTTAAAAACACGGAACTTAACCCACTAATAAGAGAAAATGATTTAATTACCCTTACCCTTTTTGAAAAATTCAAAATTACCCTCCATCAATTTTTACTGGGTTTTCTCCATACTGCATGAGTTATCTCCATACTCAACTCAGTTTCACACCCTCAATTGTGACAGTTTTTATATTCCATGAGTCTCTCATATAGGTTTTTCATCAAGTAAATTTCATTCTCCTTTTCAATTTTTCCACATAGTTTTTATTTATTGTTTCTACGCCTTTTATTTGAATCATTTTATTTTTACATCATTCATATATTAATACTATTTTGTTTGTGTGTTTATTTATTGCTTTTTGATGAGTACTTAAGGTACATTAATCAATTTTAAAATGTGTATAAGAAATGGATTAAACTTATAAATTTTGTAGGGTATTATAAAAGTCATGTCCTTTATGGTAATTTTGTAGTTTAAAAAATCACTTTTATAAAATTGTATACAAATAGATTAAAAATCATTTTTTTAAAAAAATCATTTTTTTAAAAAAATCATTTTTATGATAGTAAACAAACGGAAATAAAAAAATAATTTTTAGACAAATCTCTACAAAATAATCTCTAAATTTTTTAACCTAAAAATCATTTTTATTTAAGTTCAAACAAACGCACCCATTAACCCACCCTCTAGATTCGGATAGCTATCAATACTAACAAGATTTCAAATTATTTTCTTTCTATTTGAGTTATAGATGACAAGTGTACTTTATTTTTTTGAATATTTGATTTGATTTTTTTGGGTATGTTTTGATATGTTTACTTTGATATGCTTGCAGATAAAAAATGGACCTGATATGCTTGCAGATAAAAAATGGACCTGCTTGCCCACCTATTTCAACTTTAGTAATTAGTAGTCGACCAAACAATACCAAGTTTATCAAAATATA
This sequence comes from Cicer chorassanicum, assembly GCA_037974735.1. Lineage (NCBI taxonomy): Eukaryota > Viridiplantae > Streptophyta > Magnoliopsida > Fabales > Fabaceae > Cicer > Cicer chorassanicum. The sequence goes on from JBBPBP010000002.1 coordinate 8,696,963, forward strand.
CTTCCTTAATAGAATTTGTCTTGCTTCCACCAATTTCTTTCAATATTGCTACAATTTAAAATATTTTCTTGACTCCACTAACATGGGTTAGAGTGTTTTATAATAAGAAACCGAGGAAGTAATAGAGACCAAAGATACGGTAAAATTAAACTAATACCATAAAAATATTTTATGGATGTATTATATTTCACTTACATGGTATATAGCAAATTACAAACTAATAAACTGAAATATATTAATTATCAATATATAATTAGTTGGTTTTAACATAATTATTATGATGTTAACTAATACTTGTTGGGTAATGAAACATAAACAAAAATAGTTGTTGAAAATTTGATTTATTTGATTAAAAATTTAATTTAGATATATTAATTTTTCAACTACCAATTTTGTTTATATTTTATTCTGATTGAAGTACTTTTTAAAAACTTAAAAATTTTAAGAGCGAATATTAACTTGTACATGAGTCATTTACATTAGTATCATTGATTCGAAAATAATCATACAAAAACGAAGTAATTTGATAAAATAATGAATTTTCATTGGATGTCTCTGTGAAACAGTTTCACAGTGACAATTTATGTCCTTAAAATCTTTTTTATATACTAAATAAAATGAAAAAAGTAGATTCAAAATTCTAAAAACGTCTTTAATATATTATCCTTTTCAACAAAATGTCAATTAAAAAACACAATTTAAAGACAATTATCAATGATTCAAGGCCTATTTCTAATAGATTTTTTGAAAAATTGATTATAGTGTTTCATAATTAAGATATTATCTTTTGGAGATTATTGTTTCGTATTTATCTTATCATAGTA
>JBBPBP010000002.1:8698071-8721953 GCA_037974735.1 Cicer chorassanicum
TTAATTATTTCACTCGAACAATTATAGTTAAACTACATTTTTTATTTAATTTAGTTTATATTAAAAAAAGATTAATTTTATCACTTCAAAATAATAAAAAAAATAAAAATAAAATTTTAATAAATAAATAAACCACACAAATATTAATTAAAATACTAATTACTAAAAATTTATCTGACCAATTTTTCATTTAGCCAACCCAATCCGTTAATTTACGGTTATTTTATGATAGAAATTTGAAGTTATAATTATATAATATAAATTTTTAAGATAAAATCAATAATTTTATAAATTTTGTAGTAATATAAAATTGATTTACTTAACGATAAATAAACTTGATTTACTTTTACGATGCATAATTTTTTTCTTTAAAATAAAACAACAAAACTCAGCAGGCTTTTTTTTTTTTTTTCGTCGAAAACTCAGCTGCTTTATTATCATAAAAAAAATGCAGCCGCTCCCAATTTGCTTTCGTAGTATCTATCTATCAGAAACAAGTTTGATTTGAGTCGCACTGAACTCAACTTCCCGGTAAACGCTGCCGGAGTTTGTTTTCCGATGCGATTTACGGCCGCGATAACAGATCTCCCCTCCGCTCCATAGAATTGCGTTGCAGCAGATTTCGATTGAGAGTATCACTCACTTCAACTGAATGAAATGTATCTGTAATAATTGGTTATGTTTGAAGGTATTTTGTTTATAATAATAAATGCTGTTTGTTACTGTCAAGTTTTTCCCCATTTTTAATTTCACTATTCACTTTATTAATTATATCAATTGTAACCGAAGCTATAATATCAATTATTTGTGTATATGCATTTTGTTCAATATTTATGTAATCTGATTCCCTACTTTTGAAGTTAAACTAGGTTGGTAACTGTGGATTTTACTTGTTTTGTAATTTAGAGAGGTGTATTAACCTTTCATAGCTTGTAATTTCTGGGAAGGAGTGGTAGTTTGGGTAGTTTATAACGAACTTTAGTGACGGTTGAATTTATCGGGAGTACCGAGTTTGAACTCTGGTAAGACTTTACTTACCTCTCCGACCGAACTCCTAATTATCAGGGCTCCCTCAGGGTCATGTAATGGGCAAGGCGAGTAAGGTCATCACCTTATGCTCTGTATCGAATTGTGTAATATCTGTAATGGTTTGGAGTTACTCTAGTACTTGAAAGAGTAAGCAAAGATTAATTAAATTATTAGAATGCTCAAAACTAGCATTCTAATAATAGCCGCTATTGCCGTGCGTAATTGACAACACTGATTAGAATGCACATTGAAGATTCTGCTTTGTCTAAGACCCCTAAAAGTCTATACACGGCCCTGACTCCTTACCCTTGGGAACCAGAGGGTTAAGATTCTTATATGTATAAGAGAGTGCTTTCCAATTCTAAGGATGAAATACATCTCAATGGAAAAATGAATGAAAAATAAAATAGACTATTGTTAGAAACCGAGTATTGATATTGTATCAAAAGAAAGATGAATAAACCCCTCAATTATAAGTACAAACTCGAAGAACTTCAAGAGTTTGTAACCTCTGTTCCCAAGACCCCTGTCAAATGACTGGATGCCTCTTCCCAGTGTTGTCAAATAGTGACTATAGCGGTGCAATAGGGGAGGAGTACTTGAGCAAACTGCTATTATTATGCGATATACGATTTTTTACAAATTGTTGTGAAATAGTAGCTTTGGTGGCGCTATAGCACTGCAGCATAGCTAAATTTGGGCAAACTACTATTTTCCACAATCAGTGATTGACAACACTGCCTCCTCCTATTACTTGTATATGTCATAGCTGACCACTGTAACTATCTCAGTCCCACTAGTCCTAACTAACTACTTGCGGTGTTGGATTTTAACAAATATCAGTATGATCATTCTAGATTTGCCTTGTCTATTTGATCATCTAGTAATCTGATGCTTTATTTGGTGCATAAGAATAAAAGAGTTTCGTACATTATATTCTCTGTTATTAATGTTGCATGGCTGTGCAGTAGAAGTTCTCCGCAAGCCTGTCGATTTATTTTTTAGTGTGATATCACATTTAAGCTGATATATTTCTCATTGCTTGTTATTCAGGTTTAAACATCTGTAACCCAATTTTGCTGTTAATATTGACAACAGAATGTCAGAGGGAGCTAGTCTTGTGTTAGAATCATCTGAAAATGGCACAGATTTGTCTCAGGATGACATTGGCACTGTTGAGGAAACACCAGAGGAAACAATTTTGTCGAGACAAACTTCTGTTAATCTTGTTCCTTTTATTGGTCAAAGATTTGTCTCTCAAGAAGCTGCTTATGAATTTTATTGCAGTTTTGCTAAACAATTTGGTTTTTCTATTAGACGACACCGCACCCGAGGGAAAGACGGGGTTGGCCGGGGAGTAACAAGGAGGGATTTTACTTGCCATCGAGGTGGATTTCCCCAAAATAAACCTCCTGAAGACGGGAAGGTGCAAAGGAACCGCAAATCAACTCGCTGTGGTTGCCAAGCATACATGCGTATTGTGAAAAGGGCAGATTTTGATGTCCCTGAATGGCGTGTTACTGGTTTTAGAAACATCCACAATCATGAGTTGTTAAAATCCAATGAAGTGCGTCTTCTTCCAGCGTACTGTCCGATATCTCCTGATGATAAGAGCCGCATATGCATGTTTGCTAAAGCTGGAATGTCGGTAAGGCAAATGTTAAGATTAATGGAGCTAGAGAAAGGCATCAAACTTGGTTGTCTTCCTTTTACAGAGATAGATGTGAGAAACTTGTTGCAGTCTTTCAGAAATGTGGATAAAGATAATGATGCTATTGATTTGATTGCAATGTGTAAGAGATTAAAAGATGAAAATCACAACTTCAAGTATGATTTCAAGATAGATAATAATAACAGGCTTGAACATATTGCATGGTCTTATGGATCATCAATTCAGTCGTATGAGGCATTTGGGGATGCTGTGGTATTTGATACAACCTACCGAGTAGAGGCTTATGACATGCTATTGGGAATTTGGCTTGGAGTGGATAATAATGGAATGATATGTTGCTTTAGTTGTGCACTTCTACGGGATGAAAATATGTCGTCTTTTTCTTGGGCTTTAAAGGTAAGATAAAAACCTTACAATGTTGCAATTTCAACTTGACAATCTTGTATTTGATTCTTGATTGCTTGCTATCTGGTGTGGCCTTTGAATTAGTATGCCAAACCCCCAATAGTACTAGCTATTGATAGTTTTGGAAGAAGAGGTTATTGTGCTTTTATTTTAATATCCATTACTTTTTCAATGATAGCATATATAATAAAAATTTGGGTTTAAGACAAGTATTAAATGCTACACTAGGATTGTCAAGGTAATTAATGCTTGTATTTTACTATTAAGATTTTCCAATTTTAATTCCGTAACATTAGTAAAACTTTAAATATTAAAACCTCAAATTTATGTATTTTTTATTCATTTAAAAAATGTGATCCTTTGCTCCTTTAACATGTGATTTTTAAAAATGTATTGGTTCCTGATGAAAGGACTTCGGTCTTTGAAGCATGTGGTTGTGAGTTAGATCCTTAGATTCATGTGTATGGAAAAAGCACTGTTGGGGTATCAGCCTTTGGTGCCATAAAATATCCTAGAAGAATAGTCCCTTGTATATTGAATAGAAGCATACCCTAGGAAACAAAAAATGTGTGTTTTATTTTTTCTTGATATGAAATCCATAAACTGATTTTTTTGTACCAATTATTGTACAAAAAATTTCCTTATAATATGATGTTTATGTGATCTGATTAATTTGACATATATGCAGGCTTTTTTGGGCTTCATGAAAGGAAAGGCTCCACTAACAATATTGACTGATCATAACACGTGGCTGAAAGAAGCTATTGCTGTTGAAATGCCTGACACCAAACACGCCTTTTGTATATGGCATATTATTTCCAAGTTCTCTGATTGGTTTTCTTTACTTCTTGGATTACAATATGATGAGTGGAAAGCTGAGTTTCATCGGCTCTACAATTTGGAAATGGTGGAAGATTTCGAAGAAGGCTGGAGGCAAATGGTCGATAAATATGGACTCCACACAAATAAACATATTATTAGCCTATACTCATTAAGGACATTTTGGGCTTTACCATTCTTGAGGCGACACTTCTTTGCAGGATTGACCAGTACATGTCAGACCGAGTCCATTAGCTTTCTCATCCAACGGTTCTTAAGTGCCCAATCTCAACCAGATCGCTTTTTAGAGCAAGTCTGTAATATATAATATCTTTCCTTTAGTTTTGTTTATTGGTATGCTATACCATATTTAACTATCATTTACTACAGGTGGCTGATATTGTTGATTTTAATGACCGCGCCGGAGCAAAGCAAAAGATACAAAAGAAAATGCAGAAAGTGTGCCTCAAAACAGGTTCACCTATAGAATCACATGCCGCCGCTATACTTACTCCTTATGCCTTGAGCAAACTCCAGGAAGAGTTAGTTTTGGCACCACAACATGCTTCCTTTCTGGTTGATGAAGGTTGTTTCCAGGTCAGACACCACTCTCAGACCGATGGAGGTTGCAAAGTATTTTGGGTTCCCTGTCAAGAGCTAATCAGCTGCAGCTGCCATCTGTTTGAGTTTTCAGGCATCTTATGTAGACATGTGCTACGCGTCATGTCAACTAATAACTGTTTTCACATCCCCGATCAATATTTACCGGTCCGATGGCGAAGCATTGGTTCGTCTTCTGTCAACCATTTTCAGGTTGCAACTAACAGGGATCAGCCTGAAAAAATACAATTTTTGGAATCATTGGTTTCAACTCTTCTAATGGAATCTGTTGAAACTGAGGAACGGCTTGATGTTGCTTGTGACCAAGTTTCCATGGTGCTATCGCGTATCAAAACTCTTCCCAGGTCATCATCACATGGGGTAAATGACATTGCATATAGTTATGCATCAGATTCATTGATCCTGCCAGAGGTAGAAGATACTGATGAAATGATTCACGGTTTTGCAATTGCGCATCCGCATGATTCTATGGCTTTAGACAAGTTAAAGGAGAGAAGGGCAAGAGATGGAGTCGAACTCACTAGGAAACGTAGGCAGTTCTCTGCGCCATTATGTGCACAATATGGACATGATGGATCTGATTGCTCAATAATGGCGGAAGATAATTTGAGTGAAGATGCATTAGGGTATTTGTAGTAATTAAAAGTAACTAGGTGTACAAAGTAAATGCATTTTTTTTGGGGCTTTAATAAATGAATTTGTTATATTAATGTTTATTTTTTCCTCCAATTCAGTTATTTCTGTCCTATTTGCATTCATTTTGTGATCATTTAGAAGTCCTGATTTTTTTAAACTAAGCATAGAAGTCTTTTTGGAAAAACTTATTTAGATGAGCTTATAGATAATACATTTTCCTAGAAGCTGTAATGTGAAAAAATGTCGTGATAATTTTGTGCTTTGATGAAACTTGCTTCTGAAAGCTTTTACATAAGCTGAGAATAGAAAAGCTATTTGAAAATGTTTCTTTCAGTATCGCTTAGAATAATGGCCTACTCACGGGCGCTTATATGAAATGATACAAGTTTTTTCAGCTTTTTTCTAGTGAAGCAAAGTCTCTTTTAGCTTAACTAGTAATTATTACTTCAAATTTAACTCTGAGAATGCAGCAAAGATGAAACTCTTAAAAGAGATTCTTGTACTTCATGTGAAGTAAGAATCGCACAATCGTTTATTACTATATCGACCTTCTGCCTATAGTCATAACAGTTGGAGCCTTGTAAGTTCCAGTTAATTTTATGGGTGGGAATAAAGGTTTGTATGTTTGTAAGATATGTTGTTGTTTATTTGCCACTTTATGCATGTTCTTTCTCCCAATTTTGAGTTGACATAGCTCGAGATGAATTCATATCAGACTAATGTTTACATGATGAATTTTTTGGCAACTATGTTGGATCATATCATATCAATATTGCAGACCATTTCCAAGAATCTTTCTCGATTTCATGGCATTTTGTTTATGAAGGCATGTCAACCGGATGGGAATATGCCTGGGACAGGTTTCTATATAAAGAGAAACGTATAAAAGAATACTGGTGAGTGGATGATTAATATTAGTTTTATTTTATCTAACTCCTTACCAATATGTAAGTTGAAAATTCATTTGTTTGAGTTTAAAAATGAAACTATTTTGTATTGCAAATATTTTTAACAAAAACTACTTTAATTTTTTGAAAAAAAGTACAAGCATAAACACTTTATTTTTCATAGAGTTTTAGATTTGATGCCTAAAAAATTTATCTTACTTTTTGCCTAGATTTTTTTTTGTCTGAGAGCTGATGACATCTATTAGTTAGGAGTCATAAACTAATTCTTCGAGGAATTAATGCAGTAACATAAAATTTGATCGAAAAGATAGTAAAATGCGTACACAAGTGTCTTACTTATAGGGCTCAATTGCACAAACTCTATTTGAGTAACTAACTCCTAGCTATCTAATTGCTAACTACTAACCAAATTGGCAAAATATAAAACCTTATTACAATATATATATATATATATATATATATAGAGAATTATACATTTTGGACATTTCCATACCTATGACTCATTCTGAAGAATCTTGATCTTCCAATGAAACTTTACTTAGTCTACTTGGCAACAATTTCAAATTGTTATTATTTGCAATTTTTCTTTTCCCATTTTTCCTTAGATGAGATCTTAATATAGCTCTCCTTGCTAGCTCTTTCCCCATATTGGATCTACTTGTGGTAGGATTTTCTTCTGAAGAGAATCCTTGGTTGTTGTTACTAGAAGATGAGGCTTTCTCTGAAGCCATGATTTTGGTTTTGTAGCATATATAGTAGTATGTAGAAACAATTAGATGTGGAAGAAAAAAGGTGTAAGGTGTCAGGCTTTTAATAAGGTTATTTTTAGAGACATTTTTCCCTATACATACATCACACGCAAAGAGAATATGTGTTGGATTGCAAAGAGGTTTAATGGGGTGCAAAAGGAATCACTTGTAAAAAGTTCATTACTCGTGGAATATATATTTATGATTATGCTGTTTTGTTAATTACTCTTGTGTATATGAAGATACTGAATTCAATAAATTGTCATTTATGAAGCAAGACTATATAGTCTATAGAAAATTTATTGAGGTTTTTTTATATCTTTGTAGATTTTTTCATTGGTTGATAATGTGTTTGGTAAAAAAACATACATATACCAATGATTTAGGACAAAAAGACAAACAACATAGGCCACCTAGAGAGCAGTACATGACACATGATTTACGTATTTTGGCATTTATCTATATTTGTCAAATTAAATAAAAATTCTAAGTTAATTGAGAAATGTCGATATTGTTAGATTAGACATCTTATTTTTAGTTCGAATCTAAGACCTTACAATTATGTGTAAGTTTATGGTAGTATTTATCATCTCTTCTACATACTTAAAATAAATAAATAAATTACAATAGATTATTTACTACATTTCAAACAAAAATATAAGTTTTGTGAAAATTTGAAAAACTATCAAAGATGAGTCAAAAGGATTTGGGTATGATCATTGACAATTGTCGTAAAAATCTTGATTCTTTTTTTAACTTTAGTGTAAGTTGTGTTAAACGTCAAACGAATAGTGTGACTCCTTTTCTTACAAAAAAACACTATTTATTACTTAATTAAGTTGGATCATCTACACTTGTAACTGTAGTTCTTGTTGTTTTTTATTTTCGAAAAATTGTTTCAAATAAATTTTCAATTGTCGAAGATATTATTGGGTTGCGTCGTGGACTATGTCACTTTCTTTAAGACGTTTCGTGGCACACCACGAAGTCCACAACCTAGACAAACTGTATTTTACTACACCGTAGAAAATTGTTCTAGACACAAAAACCGTTAGAACCATTCAAAAATCAATGGGACAACATAAAAATCGCTCTAAAAGGATAGTCCGTTATAAAAGGATAGTGGTATTAGGACCACTCAAATAATTGAAGGGACAGAAAAGAGAGAAGTGCCTTGGAAGTGCATTGAGCAGAAGAGATAGAAGATACATAGTTGGAAAATGGATCGAACTTTTTTGTGTTTTTCACAAGAGTTTGACACTCTTTATATAGTGATAAAAGCAAATCCACATATGTTAAATATCCAATGTGAGACTTTAGTATTTATATAATTGAAAACTACTCAATATATGATAGATTTCCAATGTGAAACTTCAACACATTTTAAATTCACACATTAACATACTCTATGTTCTAAAAGTTCTATACAACAATTGTAGGGAGCATTATCATCCCTTGAGTAGGCTTGTAAAATGTGGGTCACCGTTTACTTATCATTTCTAGGAATGACTATTAGAGCCTTGCTATTTTTTTATTGAATAAGAATCATTCTCAAAATTAGTGAGATGCTTTTTTTTTCTTAGAGTTTGTTTTTTCAACATCAAGTATAGGTATTACAGCTTTTTACCAAGATCCTAATTATGTGAGAAAAAAAGAGAAGAAAAAGTGAGATATGACTATTGAAGGTAATTTTGTTTGGCATGTAATTTTCAAATTTGATGGTCACTTTAACTATTGGTCGATGTTGATTGAAAACGTTTTGTGTTTGAAAGAGTATCAGAGCTTAGCGAAGACCAACATTGATTCACTTCCAAGTGATTCAGAAGTTAAAAAACTCAAAGTCAATAATTACTTGTTTTGGAAAATGATTCAAAAATACTGGTGATGGAAAAAGGAAATATCAATTTTGAGGTTGAGGGAGTAACACAAGTAATAATATATGTATTTTATATTCTTGAACTCAAGAATAGCTTATAAATTATAGGCCAATGACAAGAAAAGAGGTTGGCTATTTTGGTATATGTATGTTGCTTAAGAACTAATCAAGGCAGTGGATTCAATTCACATGAGCTTAATGAATTTTGCAGGGCCACAACAAAATGTAATTACTGAGCAGAAGAATCAATTAACTATAACTAATATAAAATTAACTTATAATTAATTATTGAATGATAAAAAGAAAATGTTATCAAAATAAGTATCTAATAGTAGTCGATTTTACAAATATACTCCTTTTGATCGGATTGAGTCGTGTTGAAATCTGATCAAGTAAAACTCTTTCATTTCTTATCTAGCACAAATGATTTCAAATATGAAAAAGATGGTTGCAGCACCCATTTACCTAATGATTCAAAGAAGTAACATAGTCCCTCGAAGTTACTTTCACAAACTACTTTTATATAATTTGCATCATAATGGAACGATGTCACTTTTTAATGGCTTTAATGCTAAGTTGCTAGCTTTAACTACTTTTGAGAGTTCGAGGACACACAAGAGCAACGTGTCAAATATTTTAGAATTCACAATAAATTTTGATATCATATCTTAATTTAAAGATTTAATGCATTAAGTATATAAGTCACCACTATTATATATTTAACATTTAGTTTATTCTTAGTCAATATATAATTTAATCACTCACACTTAAACTCAATATATTATTCTCAAAATATAAATAAAAATGAATTAAAGGAGTACAATCTTAGTAGAAATATTTTAATTAATATGAAGAAAGACATTGGGCATGGTGACCACAAAAATTTACCTTATATCTTTTAGAAAAGAAAGTAGTACAATTTGAAACTAGTGAGTGTGTAACCATATCCTATTTGTTTGTCATTTACTATTTAGACAAAGTGACATGACACATATTGCATTTTGTGATTAAAGATAAAGGGCTTGTAAATGGCCAGTACAAAATGTTGGACAACTATGACATGCAATTTGAAGGATCGCACTTATCTAAATAGTGAAATGATAAATTGAGTAAATCAATAATTTTTTATTAAAAATTTACTCAATAATATTTTACTAAAAAAAGAATAAATCAATCATTGTTATTATAATCCATTATAATTAGTCATGCATGTATAAATAATATATTAATTGTAAATTTAATCATCAATGATTAATATTATTTATTTTATTTTTTAAAATAAACTGTTCACTTTATAAAGAAACTTATTCTCAATTTGAGAAGTCTTGTGAAAATTGAAGAAAACTAGATTAGATAAGGTGTTGTTTCAATGAGAGACAAACATTTTTTTATATCATAAAATTAAATTTAAAATTATTCTACTAAGTGTGAAGTGATATAGTTAAATAATAAATTTTTATTAGATGTCAGTGTAACTATTTTATATCAATGGTGTATATCTATTAAATTTATAAAAAAAAAATGTTAATCGTAGTTTGTTTGCTTCATTGCGTAAAAGTTTATTTTTAAATTAGTTAATTATTTAGGGATTCTTGATAAGTTATTTTTGAATTTTTTTCCAAATAAAACCAAACTCTTATGAGATGGATAAAGGGGTATATCAAGAAGATTGACGCGTGTGACGTTTTGCATGTAAAATTGTGAGGTTTAACTTTGATTTGGTTTAGTTATGGCTCAAACTAAGTGATTATCTCATATTACTATGAAATGTGATTCCAAAGTTTTGATTGACATGATAATGAGAAATTGTAATTTAGATAGAATGATCTTTAATTTGATTAGATGTATTAATTATATTCTAACTCTCATCAATAACATCTACATCCAACATATTTGACGAGAGGAAAACATGAGTACTGAGTTAATTCTAATTTCTCTTTAAACACTTTTAATTGTACTGCAGTGAAATCTCCTTCAATTGAGATGTATAAATACATTTTTTATTTATCTCTAGAATTTGTAACTCTTAAGAATATATGTCTTATTGTTTAATTTTTTTTAATACTGTGTCTCTATTTTATAAAAAAATATATATAAAATCAAGCACAAGTTGTGACTGACATCATGCTTCCATTTGTCAAATCCAAATTCGTTTATTTTTATTTTACTTTTTTGTCCCTCACATTTTTCTTCATTTTTCCACATCAGAAAAACACTTTTTAGTGCCTTATTAGAGAAGAATATTCAACTCTAGAGAATAATAACAACCGTTCACCTCTTATAATGCTTTGCCCCAATATTGAAGCACAGAATTCATTCTCTTTCTAATTTTTAACAATTTTGATTCCTTTTCTTTTACCTTGGATTTCTCTTCTTCCTTGTTCAGCAAATCTGGTTCATCAAGTATCTTTTACTTCAGCATATGGTTCAACTTTTTGTACGTTCTCCTTTCCTTTTTACATGGAGAGTCATAAAATCATAATCTAAAATTAATATAATCATGCATATGACACAATTTAATTTTTTTTTTCTCAAATTTTTAGAAGAGACATTTAAACGTCTTTTACCTTGCCATTAAGACCAGTCTCATTTTCTATATTTTGTCCAATAAAATATCAATCGTTAAATTTAAATTGCGGAGTGATTCAACGGCTAAGATTTGGTTCGATTGAATGTACAGTTGCATATCATTTAAGTAACAACACAAATTCTCTATTATCGTCTATTGTCTAGTCAAATCTCACTTGTTCAATTTAATTGTAGCTCAATCAAATGATCAATATTAAGTCAAGTTAATTCCTCACATGTATGATTGACATTATCTGTATATAAATTAAATTAACTAAATGATTGGATTCAAGTAATTAGTGAACTTCGATTAAAGACAAATTATTTAGAAGAATCTGAATTTGATTCTCGACTAAAATAATAATTTACCATATTTTATTTATCTTTTAACCAAATTCTGAATTATCACAATGGCAACATTAAAAAAAATTATAAGTCGTTGATTAAAGGTTTAAGATATGTTGGGATGATTAATTTGTGAGAACATGTACTACCTTATGCAAAAACTACTTTACCTTTTTAGGGTAATACTTGTGATTAAAAAAACAGAATTAACTGAAAGACACACTAGACTTTGTGAGTGTAAGTGTCATAATGTACACGTGTTTGCTTTGTCATAAAACATTAGCACTACCTATGTCTTCCTCGTTCACAACATTACAAATATAAACTTATAGTGCTAATTAACAATAGACCTTATGGCACTTCCTAGTATTAGACATCACACGGTGGGAATCTTTGTCCTTTAAGCAACCTTTGCTCCAAGCAATTCTAGAAACTCTTCCTTCTTTTTTCATATTCATTCTCTCTTCCTTTTGTTTTCTCTTATGAATTTTTTCTCTTTTGTGTGAGTTCCAAAAACAAAAAACAAAAGGGTCATTGAGAATGGCAATTACACATGCAGACCTTGAACCAAACAAAAGCAAAACAGATTTGAGTAGCAAAACAGGAGCTTTTCTTATGGTTGTCACAATTCTATTAGGCTTGTTCTGTTTCATCTTATGTCTCATAGCTGAAGCCACACGTTCTGAGGTACAATTTTATTACTATATTTGAAAATTACAAAACTTTTAATAATTGTTTAATTTCTTAGACAAATGTTAGCAGTTAATTTGTCACGGAAAAGTCAAATTTGTTAGCAACAGAGATCAACCTTAGAACTTTTTTTTATAACAATTTTATCGGTACGAAATATCCACCACAATTTAGTAGAAAACTCGAAACCGAGTTTTCTACATACACAATGAATAAGGGATAGAACCTCTGACCACTTGCTTAAGATGTCTGAAACCTTCACCACTCGGACCAACCACGTGTTGGTCGTCCTTTCTATGTTTCAATCCATACCACTGACTTCATGATACAAAACTATTGATTGATGATTACCATATAAGAGTATGCATGAAATTTTGATGAAATTTAATATAAATATTTGGGTTGATATGATAGGTTACATGGATGAATAGAGATGGAAAAGAAAAGGGAGGTAAATCTGAATGTGTTTACAATGGTAATGGGAAAGTGCCTTTGTTATGTGCTGCTAGTGCTTTTGTTGGATTAGCACTTGCTTTGGTTATGGAGCATACTTACATGTTGATAGCTGTGAGTAAATCATCACATTCTTTGATTAATTGGGATCCTGATTCTCCTTCTGCCAAATCCTTAACATGGTTGGCTGGTTTTTTCTTCATTACAACTTGGTAAGAGAAATATATTTGAGTTTCTCCTGTTGTTGTGAGCATGAATTGAAGAAATTTTGTTATGTTACAGGATTTGTTTTGCAGTTGCAGAGATTTTATTATTAGCAGGACTAAGTGTAGAGTCAGGACATTTAAAAAACTGGTGGAAACCAAGAACAGGTTGCTATAGCATTAGAGAAGGTTTGTTCTCATCTGCAGGAGTGTTTGCTTTAACAACAGTTTTCTTAGCTGCTGGTTTATACCTAACAGCACTTCGTGCACAAAGAATGTCAGAGGAATTAGCACATGTTCGAAGAGAGGTTCTTGAAGCTTCTACCTTCTATGCTTCTCCACCAAGATCACCTCAAAGGCATAATAATAATAATAATATCACTAGTGTTCCAAGGGAGAATCCAACAACAATAGAGAGTCAAAGTCATGATCTATTATTGTCTGTGTTTCCAACACCTTTTAACAAAACCTATACTTTTATATAGTTTCATCCTTTGGTTTCGTCGTATGGACCAAAATTTTAAGGCATAGGGAATGTGAACCGTGTCACAAAATTGTATTTACAAATATACAAACTATAGAGTTAAAACTAATTTGATTGTACATATTTCATTGAACTAATTTGGTGTAATGTGATTATAAATCTGATTTGTTCACTCATCTCATAACTTCGGGCTAATGCAATATATATATATATATTTTGAGTCAGGATCCATTGATGTCAACTGTAAGTCATTAAACTTACACCAAATCTAAATCTCAGTAAAATTTTATAAGTTTAAAAGTAGTAGATTAATAGTGTAAAATTGTTTTAACATTGTGGAATCATAGTTATTTAATCTATCACATTATATTAAACAGTTTTTAAATTATTAAATATTTTGTGACGTGGCAAATTATTATTGGTAGAGTTTCTAAACTAGAAAGGAAAAAACAAAAAACAGTAGAGGGATTTTATTTTTATTCATTTCCAAAATAAGACAATACACTTAATATACTATTCTAAATAAATCAGAACCATCTATTTAACATAATTTTAAAGAGCCTAAGAACATTCTAAAAAACATAATATTATAAAATAACTGCTAATATATTCAAAATACTAATTAGACTATTTTAACTAATAATTAATTAATTTAATTAACTATAAGTCCTCTATCATATCCCTTATTAATCATATCAATTTATCTTGAAAATGAAAAATTCACATTAAATGAATGATAATTTAAAAATAGGTGTATAGTTTATAAAACACACACATTAATCATATTATCAATTTTGTTTAATATGTATGAAACATACAATGAATTTTTATAAAAGTTAGGAAGGTAGAATTAGAAAGAAAAGAAAAAATTAATTGGTTTGAAATCTGTTGAAGTGGATTGGATCGTTATGATTGAAGAGTAAGGGTCCATAAGTCACACGAAAATCATAACCAATAAGTCGGTAGGATCCATCCATCCAACAAAAATATCTTCCAACACGAAACGACGCACCGCATCACCATTATTATCACCATCATCAAACACTTTCCATGTGGGTCAACCCGACCCAATACCCATACCCATATCCATATCCAAACCCACAAAACCACAACCACCTTCACACGCAATATACAACCCCACACCCCACTACTTCACCGCTATTTAAATTTCCTCCAACCACTCTCTCTCTCTCTCTCTCTCTCTCTCTCGCAAAGTACCTTAATTCTCATTTCGTAAATTAGGGTTTTTCATTTCCCAAATCACCTTCGATTGGTGCCACCTAGCCCTATCCAAACGATGTCGCTCAGACCTAATGCTAGAACCGAAGTTCGCCGCAACCGTTACAAGGTTGCCGTCGACGCCGACGAAGGTCGCCGGAGAAGAGAAGACAACATGGTGGAGATCCGTAAAAGTAAGCGTGAAGAGAGTCTCTTGAAGAAGCGACGTGAAGGACTTCAAGCTCAACCGCAGTTCCCTTCTGCTCTTCAGTCTCCCTCCATTGTCGAGAAAAAGGTACTCATCCATAGGGTTTGATCGTCGCCGCTGGATTTCGGATTCAATCTCCGATCTTGCGGTCGTGATTCAATCTCTGATGTTGTGTTTCAGTGATAGTTAGTTATGGAAACGGTTTTGACGGTTATTTATGTTTATATGTTTGTTTGTTGTTGCAGTTAGAGTCTCTGCCTGCAATGATTGCTGGAGTCTGGTCGGATGATAATAGCCAACAACTGGAAGCAACTACGCAATTTCGGAAGCTGCTTTCGATTGGTAACTGTGGATTATCTTTGAAGTTTTTAATGCATCACTATGTTGTTGTGAGTACAAGTCTTAAGTCTTGATTTTTGTCTGTAGAACGAAGCCCTCCGATTGAGGAAGTAATTCAATCTGGTGTTGTTCCTCGTTTTGTTGAATTTCTAGTTAGGGAGGATTTTCCCCAACTTCAGGTTTGAGACTTGGCTGTTTTATTTTTGTGTTATTTTGAAATTTTATATTGTGTGGTGTAGTGTAATTGAAATTTGTTGTTTTGACTGGTTGTTTGTGTGATCTATTGTTTGTTTAGTTTGAGGCTGCTTGGGCTCTCACAAACATAGCATCTGGAACTTCTGAGAACACTAAGGTGGTAATTGATCATGGGGCAGTACCAATATTTGTCAAGCTACTAAGTTCACCTAGTGATGATGTTCGTGAGCAGGTATATAAATACTGAAATGTGATAGCAATATAATGAGCATTATGCTATTTTTACTGAGGACTAAAACTCCGGTATTGTAGGCTGTGTGGGCATTGGGGAATGTTGCTGGTGACTCCCCTAGGTGCCGTGATCTTGTTCTCAGCCATGGTGCCCTGATCCCGCTGTTATCCCAGTTGAATGAGCATGCAAAGCTTTCAATGCTGAGAAATGCCACGTGGACTCTGTCAAACTTTTGCAGGGGCAAGCCACAGCCTCCATTTGAGCAGGTATTTCTTGTTTTTGTTAAATTAAATTAAAACTGAACCTGCTAGATGACCTTGTCTGTGTATTAATACCTGAATTTCGATGTACAGGTAAGGCCAGCACTTCCTGCTCTTGAGCGTTTGGTTTTTTCCAATGATGAAGAAGTCCTGACAGATGCATGCTGGGCACTCTCATACCTTTCTGATGGAACAAATGATAAAATCCAAGCTGTTATTGAGGCAGGTGTATGTGGAAGACTGGTGCAGCTCCTTCTGTGAGTATCAATTCTTCTATTCCTGTTCGACGAATATTCTTTTTCAGTTGTTTAGTTTAGTATCTAAATGTATTTGCATGTTTTGAAGGCACCCATCTCCATCAGTGCTGATTCCTGCACTTCGTACGGTGGGAAATATTGTAACTGGAGACGATCTGCAGACTCAGGTAATGTCATAATGGCCTGTAAACTGTTGTAATAAGAATTTTCAACCTAATTATTTCTGATAAGTTTGTTGAGTAAAGTACTGAATTGGTGTTGTGTCAGTTGTTTTAGTGAGCTCATTAAAATATAAATAATTTAACCTGAGTTTATCAATAGGTAGTAAATTTTGCAGGTCTAATTTGATTATGAAAAAGATAAATACAATGGGGGGTATTGAATCTACATTGACACATTTTTAGAAATACTAGCCTAGGAATCAATTTTATTTTGAGGGGGAGTGAAATTTTTGTTCTGGGAAAGAGTGGACAGTTATATTTGTTGTGTCCACAAGAATTCAATTTTCTAGTTTCGCAGTTTTTTCATCCCTGATGTGCTGCTGATGCACTACTAATTATGATGAATCCAGTCTCTTCTTTCCCCTTGTGTATTGTAATGTGTCACTTGTAATAATAACCTTATTTTGGTGGGATTCTTTTCATCAGGCTATTATCAATCATGGTTCACTCCCATGCCTTTTGAGCTTGTTGACCCATAATCATAAAAAAAGTATTAAGAAAGAAGCTTGCTGGACTATATCAAACATTACAGCCGGAAATAGGGAGCAGATACAGGTAAGCTAGTAAATCATCTTTTCTATACTCAATTGATGTTAAATATCATGTTTAATAAAGTATATTGTTTATGCGTGTATTCAAGATTGACGTTTGGGTATCACATGTATATCAATTGAATTTGCTAGGTGGAGGAGTTGTTGACGTTTGAAAGTTAATAATTGACAGTGTTCCAAGTACAAGACCTCATGTTATAAGCTAATGTTGTTTTGATCCTGCAATATTGGAACCTATATGCTGTTTAACATGGAGATGTGGTGTAATAGTAACTTATGTAGATATATTTAGTTCTCAGGTTAAGCCAGTTAGAGAAGATTTATCATTTATTCACAACACCCCCAAAATTACATTTATTTCACCATTTTTAATCACCAACAGATGAACTTGTGTCAATGATATTTTGCAATATTGAGACCTGTATGCTGTTTAACATGGAGATGTGGTGTAATAGTAACTTATGTAGATATATTTAGTTCTCAGGTTAAACCAATTAGAGAAGATTTATCATTTATTCACAACACCCCCAACAGACATTTATTTCACCCTTTTTAATCCCCAACAGATGAACTTGTGTCAATGATATTTTGCAATGAGTTATTTTGTAAACTAAAAGTTGAAAGTACATCACTGAAGGGAATGTATTGTGTTGCTAGATGGATGATGTTGTCATTATGTTTTCTGTTTGGGTCTTGAATTTTGTTTGCAATTTACTGATAAAGCATTTTGAACTTTGTACCTTATATATATGATTTAGGCTGTAATTGAAGCTGGTCTGGTTGCTCCCCTTGTCAATCTTCTTCAAAATGCCGAGTTTGACATTAAAAAAGAAGCTGCCTGGGCAATCTCAAATGCCACATCTGGTGGTACCCATGAGCAAATCAAGTATGTGTAGTGAACTTTTATTTTTATTTTCTGACTCTACTTCATGCTTGCAATTTTGAGAGTTTATGTATTAACTTATCAAATGTTGTTGTTACAAGGTACTTGGTGAGCCAGGGTTGCATTAAGCCTCTATGTGATTTGCTTGTTTGCCCGGATCCAAGAATTGTTACTGTCTGCTTAGAAGGTCTTGAGAATATTCTGAAGGTTGGAGAAGCGGAGAAAAGCTTTGGTAACACGGGAGATGTCAACTTGTATGCTCAGATGATAGATGATGCTGAGGGGTTAGAAAAAATTGAAAACTTACAGAGTCATGACAACAATGAAATTTATGAGAAGGCTGTTAAAATTCTTGAGACATATTGGTTGGAAGATGAAGATGAGACACTCCCTGCAGGCGATGGTTCTCAACCTGGTTTTAATTTTGGAAGCAGTGACCTTCCAGTCCCATCTGGGGGATTCAACTTCAGTTGAAGACGTCGGTTGATTGGATGGAGCAGGGTGTGATACTAGGGTGACAGTTGGAGTTGAGTCCGGATAGAATTTGGGGGGGTCGGTCGGTCGGTCATTGTACTTCATGGTGTCTGGTGTCAGTAATGTCTAGTGTCAGTAATGAAGTGCTGGGGTGGGTCAGTCTTAACTGCCATGTCCAAATAAGAAGGGGCTGGTTGGTTCACTTAGCTGCATAATGTGAGCATTGTATCTATCTTGTATAAGAAATATATTTGCTGGGGAGAAAGTACGTTGCAGCAGCAAGGACCCGTTTTGTGTGGCAATGGGGGAGGGTTTTCTTTGATCAGGCTGAGTCCTATTTTTTATTGAGTCGTAGTTTTATTGGTTATTTATTTATACCGAGTCAGTATTTTATTTGAGTGAATACAGACTGTTCAGAAACCAAATTTATGGTGTATTCCAGTAAAAAAATAGCTCTATTTTTTGTCATTGCATTTGCATATTGTTTACTGAGTAATTTCCACCGGTAAAAGTTAGAATGCCTTTATTGAATAAATTGTTAACTTTTTTTTATTAAAATAAAAAAGCTCATTTCAATTCTCAGGGAGATGAAAATAACTTTCTTTTGATGTATAAATGAATTTTTGAATCCCAATTAAAGTGAAATATCATATATTAGAAATTCGTAAATCGGTTAGTATATATTAACCCTCCTTAATTGTAACCACTCCTTCCTTTGGGGAAAAAAATTGTACCTATTTGTAAGCACTCTTTTAATTTATTAAGTACTATGAAATAATAGGCAATGTTAAGAGTTCCACACTCAAAGTGTCAGTCAGGGCATGAAGTTCTAAGAACAGTAAGCCCAGTATATCTATTTTATAATTTTCATGTTATTTTTCTGCATATTGTTTAGATATATTAAATAGTTTTAAAAGAACTTAAAAGTTCAATATTTATTCTTATGAATCCTAAAAGAACTAAATATTTATGCATTCTTAAAGGATTGTACAAATTAGATTTATTATATGGTGATTGCACCAAGTTTTTTTAGGAGATTGTACAAAATTAGATCTATTATATAGTTATTGAGAACTTATTTTGAGGGTTTCGGTATTTTACAATTCAAAACTATGATTAATTATTTTGTTTATTGTTATTTATTTTAAATATTCATTGAATTATATTTTATTAGATTTTATATTTGCATAATGTTCAGATTTTGTTCGATTTTTCATAAAATTATATTATTATTATTATTATTATTATTATCATTATTATTATCATCATCATCTTAGATTAACAATAAATAAAAAAAATCGATTCTTTTAAGATTTTGATTTTTATTGGATGTCTAACACTATCATGCTCCATCATTTTTATATATAAATACTTTGATTGATAATCATCCTATAATTATCACCAAATATAATTTTTAATTAAATTGAAAAAATCTTTAAGAAGAGGATGAAAAACTACTTGATCTGAAGTATTATATTTCAGTGCAATTGGAGCATTGATGTACCTCGTTAGTTATACATGTTCTAATAAATCATTTTCTATCAATCTATTATCAAGATATAGTTCTTCACCTACGTGATCGAATATGAGTTTATTCTATTCTAAAGTACCCAAACTAGAATTAATTAGTTACACGAACGTAGGTTATTTGTAAGATCCTCATAATGGTAGATCACAAATAGGTTATTTGTTTACAAGTGGAGGTACAATCATATCATAGAAATCTGTAAAACAAATCATAACGCTAATTTCATCAAATCATGCAAAACTTTTGCCCTACACGAGACAAATAGAGAATGTGTTTGATTAAAGTCTTTGATTCAACATATACGAGGGAATTGTGGTTTATATACCGGAATAATTGACGCAACAATCTTATATGAAAATAATATTGCATTCATTGTTCAGTAGAAGGAATGATATATTAAAGGAGATCAAACAAAATATATTTTTTCCAAAATTCTTTTTCACAAAGTCACTCCCAAATAGAATATTCCAGCAACTGGTACCAAAGTTTGGCCTTCGCCGTCCTAGAGATATTGGTATGGTTGAGGGGAAAAATAAATACACAATGAAATTCACAAATGGATATTGTACTCTTTTTCCTACAATAAAAAATTTTTTCCTCGAATTTTTTTAGTAAGATTTTAATGAGGCATATTAGGTCCATTAGTGAATTTCCTTTTATTGTATCTATTAAGGCTAACATTGTAACATAAACTACACACTAAGAGGATAATACTATTCACTCTCTCTTATATGATGCTTTTGTTTCTATTAGCTTACACCATTAAGTGCATTTATATTTTTTTTTCTAAACACACCTCTTACTAATATTACTTCTTTCGTCTCATAATTAGTATCATTTAAAAGAGAAGTTATTTTAATAAACTACCTATCTTTACTATTGATAAATTTTTTACTCTTATCAATCTAAAATATAATAATGTTTTGAAAGTTGTGTATATAGTAATCATTGAATATAATATAAGAAGAAAAAAATTAAAGTTGTCCTAAAAATTGTGAATGACATTCATTTTAGGACAATATTTTTATTGTTGAAGTGCTGAAAATTACAATAAGACGAATGGAGTACTGATTTATTTTAGAATATAAAAAAACAAGTTTAACATATTCAAAATACAAAAATTATTTTAAGAACATTAACATATAAAATAAACACATTATTACCAATTTTCTCGATAAGAATAAAGAAAACAATAAATAGTAAAGTAGTCAGTTTTAAATACCTATAACCCGGGGAACATATTTATGGATCGCAGGATGACCACGAAAATAGAAATAGATTGTGCTCAAATTTGATGTGTTTACGTAAGTGTTTAAGAAATTGTTTTCAGTTTGAAAAAAATATTGTTATTCGCCATGACTTCTAGTCATCTATCTTGTGCTGGTTGTTCACCATGTAACGAAATTGAAAGAAAGAATGTTCTTCCAGCACATGGCTATGTGCTAAAGAAAGAAAGAAAGGATAGTGATATTCAATATTCTTTCACGTTATTTTTTAAATTTTAATTAAAAACAAAAATACTTCTATAGTTCTTTAAGTTTAATTTAATTCCCGTTTAAAATTTTATCTCGATTTAATCTTTTAAGTTATATTATATTTGAATTGTTAATCTTTTATCTCAATTTCAACAATAATTAGTTCAATTGAAAATTTCTTATATTTGAAACTCTACCAAATGCTGCAATAATATGTTTTTCATAGTAATCCTTAAGAAAACATTCATCAAATCTTATAAATGATTTATATTTTTGAATTTTCTCTACATTAATTTAAACCAACGTATAGTCTTAAAAATAAAGTAATAAAAGTTTATTCACATAATCAATGTATTTAACTTTTTTCACATGCAAAGTATCTTAGACAGTTAACTAATTGCGATGTTTTGATTTTATCTTAACATTTTATAACAAAATAATTCGACAAAGTTTTCAAACTTAAAGGATTACATACATAATTTAATATATCCTAAAGATAAATAGTGCAAACGAATCTAACTTAAACGATCGAGTAAAAAAAATATACTCAAAGAACTTATACGGAAATGATATCTTATTTTTTATGAATATATAATATTTGACAAAAGAAAACTCAATTAAAACTAAGCGAAATACAATTTAAGGTCATTTAAACTATTTTTTGTCAACTCACTGTAACCAAGGAAAGACCCTAGTATGAGCCCCAAGGTATCTCTATGATAAGACCGCTATAAAATTATTTTTTGAGTTGGCAATCGAACATCTGATTTTTGTTTATTCTATCACCTAATTTTTTTTTATATCAAATTTTGAATTATTTTTTTTAAAGAGGAATTTTACCTTTTTTTATGGGTATATTATAATTTATCAAAATAAAGAAAATCAATTAAAATTAAGCGAAATACAACTTACAATCATTTAAATTATTTTTTTAATCCACCGTAATTAGGATTTTGATCCTAGAAGGTTCCCCAAAGTATCCCATGATTTAGACTCTTTAAATCTGTCATAGAATTAATCTTCAAGTTGACACATTTAATTTCTCTTTACCTATCACTTTATTTTTATATTTTATAAGTTTAAATATATCTTTGGTCCTTCCAAATATACCATAGTCTCTATAAGTTTTTGTTGTTTGGATTTAGTCTTCATAAAGTAAGAGACAATCAATTTTTGTCCATAAAAAAAGAGCTGTTAAACCGTCATGACACGTGAGTCTATAAATACACACGAATACATCACCTTTTATGATATATTAAAAAGAGAGGCTTAGGGATTTTTGAAAAACTCGTCATTTTTTTTAATGTTGATTTGACGATATGGATCAAATAATTTTACAGATATTAAATTCAAACAAAAAAATTTACACGGATTGAAATCTAAAAGTGATATATATTTACGGATATCAAATATATATTTAAACCTATTTTATATTATTTTTTATAAAACCGTGCTACTTTTTTTAAGGGTACAAACAATACTATTCCGTTAAGTTATAGTTGGATAAAAATAATATTCATATTATATCTATATCTGTACGAGTAATCGATTTATGAATATTAATTTTACTAATTTACTGTCAAATACTGATATATTTACAAATAATCAAAATATCAATTTATTTTATTTGTGAAATTATCCTATTCATATTTATCGTAGATCATATGCATGTATGGATTTTTTTCCATTCCCACTTATTGGTGACCATTTTGATTCCGAAGTGACAAGTTTTCATAAATTTTTAATTCCTTCTCACTTTCTACCTATTTTCTCATGCTTCAACTTTTTTTCTCCTTTCATGCTCTTTGAGACTTACTTTTCTCATCCAAAAGAAAACACTGTCGACAAGATTCAAGCTGGATCCCACAAATTTGTCTTTGTAAAATTTGATTTTCAACCGTATGAACTGTTGAATTCTAAAAAGTGATGATTGACACACGAATTAACTGAGAATCATTGGTGTCAGAATATGTAGGTGCCAGATCATTCTTGTGACAGCTACTCAATGTCTCTCATTGGATGGTTACAGCAACTAACCTACTCCTCCGAGCATATGATGAATTGTCCTGCACATGATTATCATCCCTTAGATTGTCACACATATTAATGCTAGTACTATTGTGTAACTAAATCACCTTTTCTTATATGGATACATGTATTCAGCTCAGCACAAAACATTAATAACTAACTCTATCATCTTTAATCAAACAATCCAAATAAAAATACACTTTAATTTTTATTTTATAATTCAAATATAACTAAAATTAAACAATCGATGTTAACGACATCTAACCTAAATCACTAGTTCCCAATTATACAAACAGCCATAGACGACATAATTAATAACTAAAATTATTTTACCACTACAATTTTATATATGAGCTACTAATATGTTATTTTTTAACACAAATTTAACATCAATGTGTCTATATATATATATATTTCAACATTCTCATTTATTAGTTAGCTTTAAAAATGAAATTTTATTTTATTTAATAATTTCGACATTAATTTAAATGATTATTACAGTTTCCAAAATTGTGTCAAAATATCATTTTTATTTTATTTTAAAGATATTGATGA
>JBBPBP010000002.1:8730665-8741471 GCA_037974735.1 Cicer chorassanicum
ATTATTTTTAAAAATTTAGTCATATTTTTCTCAACATTTATTAACTAAATATTTTTCTCGAATGAAATCGCATATTCAATTACTTTGTACTTTGTTGATGCAATTTTTCTTTTTCTTTTTACTTAAGTATTCATTCACCTTTTAATTGAACATTTTAATACTTCTTGTTGTAGTTTTTTTTTTCTTCATACTATTCATGTAAATATAAGTATGTTTCATGTAACACGTGTGTTTGTAGATTATACGTCATTAACATATTAATTGGAGTAATAAAAAAAATCATGGATTCAGTTTTCCCCTAAAAAATAACAAATAACTATTACATTTGAAATAAATCATTTGTATCATGATACCGCAAGAGAAGATGACGATGATAGATCTTTACGCTTTTTTTTTTTTTGGCACAAACAGTTCAATAGGACAGGTACATATTTTAAATGAATGTATGGAGATAAAGATGGATCAATTTTGACCTCAAATGTCTAAGTCATACCCTTTTTTACCAATAACGGAAAACAAATACTAGTATGATTTTTCTATTTGAGGATGACTGTTTGGACACACTCACCATTAATTAAATAGCATAATAATTTTTTATTTAAAATTAATTAGCATAATAATACTATTACAAGAGATTAATTATAAAATGGTTTTTGGAAGAAAAAATATCAGCGCCAGACAGGCCATGAGCACGGGACTATTGCCTATATAGGGGCCTTCATCACATCCAGGAAAATTGTTTATTGAGAGAAGAAAAAATAAATATAATGTTTTTATAAAAGAAAAATATAGAACAAAGGCTTAAATTGTTTTTATTTAGGAAAAACATGAAAATTTAATTAGTCATGAAAATTAAAAAAGTAATAATTTATAATATTATAAATTTTTATAATAAAGTAGGTGAAAAATATCTATAATATTTTTAGATAAAAAATATTTGATTTTGTAATGTAAAACGAAAAAACTTGGAGTGTGTAGATGAAAGAGAAATATAATAATGGCTGAAATGAAAGAAAATTAGAAAAAAAGTTGTGGGAGCGATAACTATTTTTGTTATAGGAATAAAATGTTTAAAAGTGTATTAAACTAAAGAAATAAATTTCCTACTAACAAATTTTTTTTAAAAAAAATAAAAATTGTGGGGGCAAGAGCCCTATTAACTGATGAATCTATTCGCATATGTTTCATCAATCAAACCCACCGAATTAAACTCCTAACCCTAAATTAATAGATGGTTTCTTTTCTCATCTTTGATATTATTAAAAATCTCTAAAATATATTTTTAAATTAATCGATTTAGAGGATATTGGGATGAAAAAAGAAGATACCAAATTAATATTATTGCTAGACCCATGGTATATATCTTCCCTAGCTTAATTTTTCAGTGCACAATTTTCTCATCCCACACGTGCCATGATTTGCTCAATTAATCACTCAAAGGCCTAACTCAAAACTCATGGTTTAGTTTACCATTCTAAGTATCATTTGACAATTTTATATACATAAAAAGAATGTGAAATATATATTTGTAAAGTTAACTCAACTCTAACGAATATCGATATTATTATATTAAATTTTATATCTTTGATATAAACTTAAAGTCTTATAAATATAATAATTTTAAATAGTATTTATTACTGCGTTTAAAAAAAATTACGTAATACATTAAATTTGATTATTGTCTATTGTACATATTGATGGTTAATGTTTTAGTTAAGCACTGACACTAAAATATAATATAGAGCTTATATTCAAGAACATATGTTCAAAACATAAAATAGAGAAAGATTTTATTTTTTATTTAGACAAGATCGTGACCTCGTAGGGACATTTGATAATGGGCTCTTCAAATTTGAACAAACAACGTGAGCTATTGTCCTCTGACATGAGAAGAATTCATCAGCATGTTCACATTTGTATCATTCACCCATAATTTAGATGGTCCAAGTTATAAAATGAAATATAAAACAAAATAAGTAAAAATTTAATTTATATATATTATCGGTCTATCAGTGTAAATAATTTTTAAATTGTTAATTAATCATAATCGTTAAATTAATATTTTTACCACAACTATCTATAAAATCACTCATATGATTGATTATCAATTGTATAAAACTTTTTACATCATACAAATTAAACTAAATAAGTAAATCAAAAAATATATATGATGTTAATATCACATGTTTAACAGCATTTTCTATTTACAACAATATAAAACAAGGTCTGACAGGAGATGCGTCAAACTCTATTTTATTTCTTCTACACATAACTATTATTTGCCCTCTGCTTCCCACTTGTGCTTTTTTTTTTAATTAATGGGTGTACATTGTTAAAAACTATTTAATTAAGTCAATTACAACTATTCACAATATAGTTATTGTCTCATGTAGTTATAAAAATACATTGACATATTAAAATCAATGATTTTATAAATTAATTTACACAGACAATGCATAATATTTTTTTTCATTGGTGCTTTTAAGCATGAGTGGGTCTAATTAAAAAAAAAAAGATGGTTGTTCGGTTAGTTTTATAATTTGAATTTGAAGAGGTTAGAGATTGTAGTGTAAAACATTAAGACCTCTTTGTTTGCAATTTTTTTATTTTCATTTTTATTTTTTAAACCATTTTTATTTATGACGGTTTAGAAAATATGTTTGTTTTAACTTCTTATTTTTATTTTTAAGAAATGAAAATATTTAAAATGTGTCACAATTGACCAATTTAAAAATATTTTTACAAATATAATTCTTTTAAAAGAGCATTGTAGATGCCAATATATTTTCTACACATAATCAACTTTTGAACTTGAATTTGGATTTAAAAGACCAAAATTTTTCCTCAAAATAGTTCTCTTTCAATGTTTTTCTTAATGAAATAGATTATTGGTGGCTTGTCTGTTAATCGCAAAGAATCACTTCGATTTTTTACTATAGTTTAACCAATTTTAGTTACCAATATTTTGGTATATATAATTGAAAAAATATAACTTGTATTAACAAAATGTATTAAGGATTTGTATTAATAAAAAGCCACATAGTATTAGTACCAACTTGCAATTAAAATAATAGTAGAAGTATTTTTGTATGAGAAAAATAATGCTGGTAGAAGGATTAAAGAAGAATGACTTTACCACCAACTTGACCATATTGTTAGATGGTGATAATTCATGAGGTAGTCACTTTAATTTTCCCACCATTTCAAGAGTTTCATTCTCAATGACATGTGATTTGATTATCTCAATAGTCATGAAAAATCAAGACATTGTTAATGAGATCCGGACAGAGAAGCAAATTATTTGGGAGAATCAAATTTTGAAATCCTTTAGAATAACTTTTTATCATACTTTACATCTTCCGGCCGATCTCTAGATTACCAGATAACTAAAGGATTGAGACAATAAAAAATCAAGACTTTGAAAAGGTCCAATTTTCAACTACATAAACCTGTAGTAGTACAACTACTACACCATCTATGTGGCTTCAACCAAAAGCACTTCTTGTTCCATACATGGACAATTTTGAAAAAACTACCAATACTTGACCCTATGTCATGAGGTGATAATTGTGGTGTGAGCATAAATTGGCATGTATATACAGATTATAGAAAAGGTTGGAATGCAAAAATCACACTTTTTAACATCAACTAAATTCTATATTTTGAACAATTTAAACTTAGGTATGAACTAGCTAGTTGCATAATGATGATTAGATTCATGTGGAACACCAACTATTTACATTGGCAACTGCAACTAGAAAGAGAACTAGCAGGATCTATTCTAGACCGGAATGTTGTCGATGGAATATCCGTCAAAGTCAAACTCGTTTTCAACAGGTCCAACGCCTTCGTGCTGACAGAAACACACAAAAATTTGATAAGGAAAACAATCAGGAAACATAAATATTTAGGGTCTAAAAGAAAGGAAGAACCAACCTGATTCAGAAGTGCACTCATGAGATCCACGTGACCGAATTGCTCGGAGAAAGGGTTAATCTCGGAACTTGGATCGGGAATTCTTTCGCTCTTAACCCTTACGATATTGTCAACAACAAATGTATTGATGTGTTGACCAAAATTTTGAATATTACCTTGACTCATACCATCACCAGTGGAGATCAAAGCTTTTCCAATCAAAGTAGCATCTCTATCTTGTCCGGTCGGTTGGATAGACGAAACACCCCGATGGCCTAAATTCAATGGCAAGACATCAATGTTTGTTAGAATATAACAATAATATCTTAGAATATTTTTAATATTATACTAGAGTATCTTAGTTTATCTCTTAGGATCAGTCTCCGATCTTATCGTATCATATCATATCATATCATATCATATCTTGTAAATAGAGGATACAATATTTATAATGATCTTATTTTATTGCTTTTAACCCTATATAAAGAATCTCCTTTGTGCTGTTGAAATACACGGTTTCACTATATGCCTTTCTATTTTCCTCTCATTCAATAGTTACCTTGTAAAGGATTTTCATGATGAGAATCACCATATGTCAGGCCTGCATTTGCCAAGTCCCAGTCATTGGACTTCTGATGGAGTTCATTAAAAATATCATAACTTGGAAAAAATCCGCCCGACCCTTTAATTCCCGAAGTAGCTTCCTCACGAAACGCACCTTTTGAATTGATACTTGAGATGCCTGGAGTGCGTCTAAGAGGGAAACTATTGACTGATATTTCAGTGGTTTGGTTCATAGGAAAACTCGACAATGAAGACCTTTGTGAAACTGAATTATAGGAAGGAGTTATGTTGCTTGTATCAGCAATTACATTTCCTTTGGGTCCTGCAAGCTGCACCAAAGATGATGGAAACCTTGTAGCATGAGAATTCGTATTCTCATTTAACATCTGACCTCTTGGTAGAAACCGAGCCATCTGTGTTGACCAGGGGCTTCTCTGTGAAGTAGAAGCATTGACTCGCATACTCGTGCTGCCAAAGGATTGTGCAGACTGATGCAAATTGGCGAACTGCTTTGGCTCCATGTTTGTAGGGATTCCATGAAGAAAGTTTGTTGATTTACTGCTGCTCGAATGTTGCAGTTGCCCTTCTCCAAATCTTAATTTTGAGTTCTCAAAACCGAAAAGGTTCTTTTGCTCAACTAGAGAAAAGGGCGCACCCGCTTTTGCTGTTGACCATTGAAGTTTGGCTAGACTTTGTGGTGGGAGATTTTGAAGATCAATTGCATTTATTGAAGTTGCCCCAAATGTGGATGACTCTTGTGGACTCATGATAAAGTAATTGTTCATGTTACTTTGCTGCTGGGGAACTCCGCTTAGTCTTCGAAGATACAAACGGTATTTCTGTACCAAAAACCAGATGAAAAAAATTAATCTTCAAGTAATATCATTGATGACTGTAACTAAAATAGAAGTACGGATAATGTCGATTCATGAGTCTCTCCGAATGTACTATCATACCTGAAGATGGCTAGCAACATTTTCTCTAGTGAGCCCTGGAACATTCATCATTTCCATAATCTTTTTAGGAACAGCTTCTGTATATGAATATCAAATTGGAAAAACACAAGATGATGTCATAACATTATATATAAAAATCAATTAGAAAAGCAGAAACATTTAAGATTCTGTGAGGGAGAAAGGACTAATTTAGAGATAAAAGCAAATTTGTAATGCTAAAGTCTCCAAGGGAACTTAAACTCTTAATTATGTATTGCTACTGTCTAACAATATTGTCAATTGCTGATGAAAAAATATATGTTCAAATTCCACTATGTTAGACTATTGTAGCCCCACTGTAGTCGCTATCTGATAGTACTTTATACTAATAAATAGTGTATCACAAAACAATAGAGATTTGTTCAAATTCTACAACGAAGTGTTTATTTTAGGCTTTCGCCACTAATGTATGACAGTTCAAAATTCGACATGTAGAATCACAAGGACCATATTTCAGAAGAACTGTTAGGAATTGTTTATCATGTTAGATGAGACACCATGAAAAGGCAACAAAGATCAAAGGGTACATTTTTGCAAGGACATAAGATAATTGAGGAAGGGACACATACTGTCTAATCCCAATTGATTCACAGCAGCCATAAACTGTTGATGAAGCTCAACAGACCAAACAACTCGTGGCTTCTTTAACGTGGAAGAATCATCCCTCTCATCCGCTTCATCGTCTTCCTCATCCCTCCTCTTCCTCGAGCTCTTGCCTTCATTTGCTGAAGACGAGTAATCAACATCATCACACGCCTTTTGTCGTCGATCTCCATCATCTAATCCACCGGATTGCTCCACATCTTTACGACCATTCTTTCTCTTCCTAACCACGTGCTGCCATATATTCTTCAAAGCCTCGATTCGCACCGGTTTGATTAGGTAATCACAAGCACCATGTCTCACACCTTTCATTACCACATTTTTCCCATCATCAGCTGACATCACTATAAAACACATTCACAAACACAAACTATGTCACCTCATCATGTCAACCAACTCCAGCATCTACTGATCCAAAATCAAATAAAAAAAGGTTTAAATATGATTTTAGTCTGTGTAATTATAGTGTTTTTTACCCTCTATGTTTTTTGTTTGAATTTGGTCCCTGCAAATTCAAAAAAATATTATTTTTGATCTATGTCGTCAACTTATTGGGCCATGTGTGTGATTTTATTGGGCCGCGCGTCGGGATTAAAAGCAACAGTTTTTGAATTTGCCGGGACTGAATCCAACCAAAAGAACTTATGGTGACTAAAACCAAAAAACGCTATAATTGCAACTAAAATCATGTTTATGGTTAAACCAATAAAAAACAATGCTTACTAATAACAGGAAGATCCATCTCCAATCCAATGTGTTCCAAAAGTTTGAATCCATCCATGTCAGGCATATGAACATCACTTAAAACAATGTCAAACCCATTTTTGTTCTCTCTTAGAAGTGATAATGCAACCTCAGCTCTCTTGCATTTTGTAACTGAAAATAGAGAGACCCAACAAGCAAAACAGAATCAAATGATGATGAAAAACAAATCTGACACAAAATATATTCAAGTTTGAAACTTTTAATTTGAAATAAATTCCAATAGTTGAAAAAAGCAATTATCAAACAAATCTACCATCAAATGGGTGAAAAGAAACATCATCATTTCATGACATGTTAAACCATATCAAAATCATAATTCAAAAAAAAAAAGGTTGCAATTGCAAATAAGAATCTTAAAATATAAAAAATGGGTCAGAATAAAAATTAACTTAATCAAGTTGAATAACAAAAGGGTATTGCTAAATAGTATCAATAATCACATAAACGTTGAAAAAAGAAAGTAAAGTTAAGATTTTTAGCGATTATTCATGATGGGTTATTAGTGAAAAGAAGATGAAGATTAAAGACCTTCGTAGAGGCAAAAATGGAGCATTCTTTCAAGGATCGTGAGGCAGGTAGGGTCATCGTCGACAACAAGTACACGGAGACCCGCCGGGAACTGGTCGGCGATAAGGTCGCCGGAATTTGAAGTAGAAGTTGGGGTTGGCATGGAGACTTTGCTGCTGTTAAGTTTCATGGTTCAGAAATCGAAATAGAAGACAGCAAGAAAACAAAGAGAGTAGTTTTGTTTTGTTTTGTTGTTTTTCACGTATTTGAAAAATGGAATGGAAGTGAAACCTGAGGAGTTTATGGAGTTTTGTCGAAGAAACAGAGAAAAGGGCAATCGAGTTTTTTTTTTTAGCAGTATAGTGTAGTAGATAATTTTATATTAATTAAAAAGAAAAAAAATGAGTTGTGGGTCTGATTCTGAAGTTGAAAATCCTGAAGCCTTAAACTTGCACGTTGATGTGTTGATGCTCACTTCCTGCCCTACTTTTTTACTTTCATTTCTTATTGTTGTTTAGGGTAAATATATTTTAGATTAATGGCTGTTTAGTAAAATTATTGATAACAATTATTTGCCGTTATTTTCTCAAACGGTACAAAATTACAATTATATTAAAATTAATTGTTTTAGTCAACATAAAATTAATTTATATTGATGGTGTATAATCTGTTTTTTTAATTTATTTTTAATATTTTAAATTTTTATACAAAAATTAATTATTAATATCCACGTACTTTTTTGTTGTTGGCATTAAGTCAATTTTAGGGTTTTTAAATAATTTAACTATCTTTATCAATTTATTTATAATTTTAAAATAAAGATCAAATTGTTAAGTTATTATGTTAATGATATTTTATCATTGATATGTCATAAAAAAATAAGTCAATTAGAATATGCGGCGTGAACTTTTATAAAAAAACAGAGATTAAAATTGGTAATTTAAATTTTAAAATGACCAAAGTTTGAAGAAATATTTTAGAGGAATTAAAAATGAAAATTGATATATTTGATGAGATTAAAAACATATTTAACCCTAAATATAAACACATTCACATATAAAATATATTTTTAAAACATCTACACATTAAATTTATTAATTTTTTTATAATATATGAAATAAAGATAAGATATCTATTGATCCGTTTAGGATCCTTGGAGACAGCCAAGACGATTTTTAATGGCAATGTATGACCTTTGATGACAGCTCTACTCTTAGAGGGGTATCTACAAACACTCTAACGCTCAAGTTAGTATGAGTTGAGCGAAGTGAGAGATAACAATTGAATATGTACTTTGTGTTCTAAAGATGTTTCTCTTCATATAGTAGTTTTTGGGAGAGGGGTGACGCATAGACTATTACACCATTGCAGTTTATTCAGCGTAAAAAACGAATCACCGTTTGATCACTAGTGAATGACCCGATGACGAACTCGACACGTAAGTCTTTGTTGGGCACATGTGAATGTAAGTACTTCAGTGTCTTTAATGGAATTTGGTGACCATAATTTGGTTCGTAACACATATAAAAAGGGAGGGAGTTAATATTTTCTAATTATTGAGGTGCATAAAAAATATTTTATAATAGGTAAATCATCATTTTGGTCTCTAGCTGAGTAAGACGTTGACTTTCTAGTCTCTAACTCATTCAAGAACTCAAACACAATCACTGATTCATCAAAACATCTATCACTTTAATCTTTGACATTAACTTTGTTGTTAACTCTGTTAACTATGTGACTTGTATGTCTGTATAGTCGTGTGATGTGTCATTCTTTCTCGTACGTGTGATGCGTAGACCAAACTCACAGTAAATTAAAATGAAAAAATACTAATACATCACTAACTTCACTTTTTTTTTTCTTCGTCTTCCTTAACTTAAATTTATTTTCCAATTTCTTAAAAGTCTAAATTATTAAAATAAAATTCAAAAACTAAATCATTTACACATCAAACAAATTTGTGGATTACATCAATCATTTACACAAACATCAAACAATTTATCCATGAACCTATACGAGGCAATGTAGTTGTTATTGGAGATCTCATCAACCCTTCGTCATTTAAAAAAACACAAAGTCCATACACTAACAAACTCTAACATCAAGTTCAATCTCCATTAAGCATTTAAGCAAAGGAAGAAGGAATTACTCACCCACTAAACCAGGAAGAATCTAGCACACCGTGTAATACAATGCCATACTCAAGAAACACAGTGGAGAAGTTTGAGATAAATTCCCACAAGAAATTTGAAAATATTCAAAGAAAACAAACAAAAAGGTGTCTTCAAAGCACATAAAAATCAAAACTTTTTCAACCAAATACCTCTAATACAATGACAATTTAAACATTTAAGAAATTTAAGATTAAAAAAGACGAAGAACAAAATAAAGAAAATAAATTTAGTAATTTTTTTAATATTTTTCTATTTAATTTACTGTCATTTTGATCATTTGACAGATCAAACACATACGTGAGAAAAAAATATTAATCACACAACCACGTAGACGAACACGTCACATAATTAATAGAGTTAACATCAAAATTAACGTCAATAATTAAAACGACAGATATTTAAAGATATTTAAATGAGTCAACAACAATTTTATTTAACTGAATTAAAGTCTAAAATAAGAACACCTTCTTCCGTGAACTAAAATTGTGTTTTCCCTATTTTCTAAGTATTATATACTCTTCTAAAAAAAAAAAAGCAAATGAATCCTTAATTTGTGCAATTGTTGTGAATGTAGCTGGGTAGTAATGCCCCATGTGTACATGTGTTGTGTGTGGACCCTCATGTTCCAGCATAATGGAGCCACGTGCAAGGACAGGGAGAGCTTCTAGGGTTGGACCACTACAAAAAAACAAATTGGGCCATTCTGAAGAGTGTTACCATACACTGTAATAATCCCATATCAATGTTCTGGTCAGGACATGTTGCTTTCATTACTGAAAGAGGCCAGAAAACAATGCCAGGAAATCTGTACAGATTAATTATTGTGCAATTGATTAATTCCAAATACTTAATAAAAATAATTATTTGAGATTCATATATAATTTTCGTTTCTAACAAAAGTGTCGCATAAGAAATCTTGTTTTGAAATAAGTATCGTATCATCTTTTTAATGTACTGTTAATTAATTTGTTTTAATTTTATTCCTTATATAAATATTTTTTAGACCACTTTTAAATTATTATATATTTTACTATTAATTTATTACATTTTTTAATAATCAATAGCTGACAGGATTAATTGTGTAAATTTGTTATATTTATTCATTTATTTATTATTTTTTAATTTATGCGAAACATTCATAAATAAATTATATTTATTTTGAAAATGGGATTATATAATACTCACATATAGTAAACTAAAGGATTGAGATTAAATTATAATTGAAATTCTAGTAACACGAATATTTTAGACAATTCAAATTCAAATCGTCACTTGAACAATTA
>JBBPBP010000002.1:8741763-8761263 GCA_037974735.1 Cicer chorassanicum
TCTATTTTATTTATGAAACATCACAGCAACATCTTTAATGTCATGTAATTTAAAAATATGTCATATCATTATTTTTAGATTAAAAAATATAAATTGGAATTGAAACTTTAACAAACGTGATACTTAAATGATAAATAAGTTCAACTTAAAAATGAAGGACTATAAGACCATAAAAAAAAGAATGAAAGACTATTTAAAAGTCGATGGACTGAATTTTTTATTTATTTTAAATTTAGATATAATTAAAAACATATTTAACACATTTAATGATTTAAATATAATGGGCCAATGCGAGAAAATATGTTAGAATCTGTTATCTATTACTCCAACGTCTCTAATTATAATACCATTTGACACAAACAACTGTTTGTAAATTTCTATATATATCTATCACTTTTTTTCAAATATAATTTCTTATTACCACTACCAAATTGTTTTGAAATATGAAAAAATTTATGTTGAATGCATCTATACACAAAAAGGTAATTTAATAATAATTATACGCAAATTATATATATTAGTTACACTCTAAATTTTTCTTAATATATATAAAATATGTCTTACAATCTTATAAATAAAAACAGGGAGTAATAATATTTAATGCATGTATGACATTACACTAGAGTTGACGCAATCATAATTTTATTAAAGTTTTAAAAGCGTAGTTTTACAAAAAGTTGCATCATCAAGATTTTGTAAAACTTAAATTTAAAATTATATATACTTACTTTTTCTAGTCACAAATATAAATATACACATTGATTTTTGCTTACATTTTTTACAGGAGGAGTAGTAATCAATTGATAGAAAACGAGACGCATAGACACATGTGGTTTCACATTTTAATGCCAAGCTCTTGAACAGTCAAGTTGCTAATTATGTCAACTCTTTATTTGGTTAAAGTGAGGAACCAGCAATTAAATAATTTGCTTCTTAATTTGTTACAAACACATGGTACATACAGACATAACCAAAACCTCTGACATATATATTTTTTTAATAACGTGGAAGTTTACATGTATCAATAATATCATACTCACTATTTTATAACAACAACAACAATTATTCATTTCTATTATAAAGAAAATGATTCATTTTTTCTTTGTACTTATCACTTTACGCTCACAATGACTAGAATCTTAAAATTATGATTACTAAAAGTTAAAAACCTGAACTTATTGCAGTTACAATTACAATTAAAGTTAAGAACTAAAAGAGTATGAAAATAATTAGATGGTGTAGTGTCGTCATATTATAACGCAGAGAAACTGTAAATGGCACGTACACTGAACAATTATAAGCTCTATACTACCAAAAGTTTTGTTTAAGCAGAAAGGAAGAAGAAGTACATGACATTCACAACTTGATCTGACAGATTCTATGAATAAAGGGCTTTTTAATTGCGACCAACCAAGGGGTAATGAATGAACTTTATGTGTTAAATAATAAATTACCAAATCAACTTCTTTTTTTTATCTAAGAATTAAATTGCACAACAATGTGTTGTATTTTTCGAGTTTTGAGCTATTTCAATAATTTTGTGAATTTTAAATTTATATATATATATATATATATATATATATATATATATACTTGAACAGTACTCGTTAAGATACTAAAAGTAAAAATATATAATTTTGAAATTGATGACTTCAACTCTTTGAAATTTTAAGTTTTAATTTTCAATTTTTTTCACATAAAAAATTGCTATTATTCCCTTAACAAGTGTCATAGTATGATCCTAAATATACATTAAAAATTGTTTATTTTAATTTTTAAGAGTTTAAATTTTCCTTTATCTAAGATAAATTTCAATTTTTTAATTGACTTAATTGCAGTTTTAGTCAATTTATTTTTGTCAATTCACGAAATCGGTCATCTTATTTTATAATTTGATAGTTTTTATTTCTCATTCTGATTTTTTAACTAAAAAGCGGCGATGTGACATGTTTTAAATGACATGACATATGATACGATGATATAAAATGATTAATACTCATAAAATTGTAATAAAATACTATAAAAAATTCACCTTTGATTTTAGAAATTATTTATTTTTGTAATTTAATTAATAAGATATAAATAATTAGTACATCTAAATGATTCTATATCATAAAATTGTATTTCACATCATTTACAATATGCCAAATTATCATTTTTTTTTTAATTTAAAAATCTGAAGGAGGACTAAAACTACCGATTTTTAAAATAAGAGTACCAATTTCTATAAACTAGTAAAAATAGAGGGACTAACTATACAATTAAACTTTTTTTAATTTTTTAACAAGTACCATTAGATTTAATGGAACTTGTTACTTGTTAGCATTAGTGATTTATAAATAAGCTAGTAAAGAGGATATCTTCTACCTCATAAAAGAGTCGGTCAAGGAAATTGTTTGATATTTGGCACCATAAAATTAGTTGATAACTTATAACTTATATTTCATAGGTGTTAAGTTGATTGACGTGTTTAATAAAATTAGTAATTTAATTAATTTAAAAATGTAAAATGACGTAGGCTATTAATTCTGTCTGGTAACATTTATTTATGACGATATAACTTATAATGTTTTTTGATAAACCAATTTAACTAGTTTATCATTTTTTCTTTCCAACTAAAATATTTTATCACCTTTTATAATTTATTTATGATATAAAAAACAGTTTTAATTAAAATATCTCGATATAAAACGAGTACATTTTACGTCAAATTAATATTCAATATATTTTTTTTTTCACACTAAGCAACCTTAGTTTTTTTATTTAGTATTTGTTTTACTTTTATATCATGATAATAATAATAATAATTAATTAAAATTAAATAGTCTGCATCCCTTATAAGGCAGAGTCTTAGATACGTCATAGAGAAAATAAATACCACCAGTTTTCCGTCCCAAATAAAAAAATTTGATGAGGCAAATAAAAAAATAGAGATGAGGCAAAAATATAAAAAACAAAACACTTATAATCGTAGTTTTGTTGGGCCAAAAGTCTAATATATATAATAGAGCAAAACAAGAGAAGGCCCAACCTATATAGGTTCAAACATGCAAAAAAAAAAGAAAGAAAAAAATAAAAGATTGCTCTCGTTGAGAGTTGAACTCAAGACCTCCCGCTTACTAAACGGGTGCTCTAACCAACTGAGCTACGAGAGCTCTTTGTTGGTGTTCATCTTTTTAAATATTCATTGATATTTTATCAATCAAATTATGACAAAAAAGTTAGTTAAGACGAAAGGACAGTTTAGGTATTAACTAAAAACACGATGTACACATGGCCATTTCTTTCTCCGTGCAATTCACAACACTCTCTTCATATCACAACTAACACACTGTTACCGCCATACAATACTAATCTTCTCTTCTCTTTCGATTTTAGGGTTCACTCTTCCAAATGGATTCCGATTCATGGATCTCTTCACGCCGCTACCATTCTCGATCAGGTCAGCATAATTATTATTTCATTTTATTCGATTATTATTATTGACATTGTACGGTCATTATTCGTTTTGGTGTTGTTGCAGATCTGTATCTTACTGGACATGACGATGCTGAACCTGGCGGTGGCGATGATTTAAGGGCTGAATTTCTTTGCCCTTTCTGTGCTGAAGATTACGACGTCGTTTCTCTCTGTTGCCACATTGATGAGGAACATCCTATTCAAGCTAACACCGGGGTATCCTTTTCTTAAAGACTTTTTTTTAGTCTTTCTATAATTTGCTCATAATTAAAATAATACTATATCGGTACCTATTTATAACACTTTTCACCTATTTTAAGAAACAAATGTATTTTTTGTCAAAAATATAAAGAAAAAATGAATACTCTCTTCGTTTTAAATTATATGGAACTTTGTCAATTTCATACAAATTAATAAATGTAGTCAATAATATATGATGAAGAGGAGTTATTACTCACTCCCTCTATCCCAAAATAATTGACCCATTTATATAATAAAAGTTGTTCCAAAATAATTGATAATTTCAATTTCAAATATTTAGGGAGTAATATTTAGAGAAAGGAGGAGATACACTGCCAGCATAAAACAGGTTTACATTGACATCTAGTAGTAATAGTAACCATAAATCCCGTAAACTCACCTCACTTAACTCCACTTTAATGGTATGAGTATGACATGGAAAAATAGATAATTTTCATTGGATGTCGGTGTTTAAATAATTTACACTGACAATGTTTAACTAATTTACACTAACTGTGCACATTAATTGAACTCTTGTATTTTATGTGTCTATTATGAATGATCCAAAAATAATTTTTTTTTTATAGAGATGTGTTTAATTTTGATTTTTTCTGTCTTCCAAAAAACTTGGTAGTATTAAGTAAGGGTATATGTGGAATAAATTAATAAATATATCTAGTAATTTGAAGTGGAGTTATATTTAGGATACATTTTTTTAAAAAAATGTGCTTATATTTAGAGATGAGTTTGTGTTGAGTGGTCTTTTTATTATTAGACCTGATTAGTTGATTGGTTACTTACATGACAGTTAAATCAGTCAGTTAGTTTTCGTTTCTGGGTAGTCTTACTATATAATAATATAACATTATGTAATGTTTGTTTAGTTCATATTTTCTCTAAAGATTCAGTCTTTATGAATCTATATGGTTTCCTTTGAGTGATAGTTTTGTGCTGAAAAGATACTTTCATTTTTTCTTCTATTTTACCAATTCTTGTTTCGTGCTCAAAATGATGGCGGTGCTGTTCCTGCCTGTTAGAATTTATGAGGCATGTTTTAATTAGTCTTGGTATTGATTGGTGTTTCCTTGTTTATTGGTAATTATTTGCTGCTGATGGTGATTATTGATGGCATTGGTTATACATTTCAGGCGTGTCCTGCTTGTGGGCAAAAGGTGGGAGTGAATCTTGCTGGACATCTCATCAAGCAACATGCAGCGTTTTTAAAAATATCCTTTTGAAAGTTGGTTTCTCTGGCGTTTTTGTTCTTGTTTTTATTTCTCTTTTGATTTGATTCTTGCTCATTTTGATTGCTTCACTATTGATACACAAGTTTGTTGGAAATTGAATTTTTTGATTATGCATATTTTATCGCCGTCCAAGAAAACAATTTTACTCAGGTGTTGAAGTTTCATGCCAAAAATGTGTATATATGAATGGTAGGTGCTTAGGAATGATGGGTTTCATCGAACCGAACAAAAAACTAGTATGTTTCTGTTTAGCTTGTGTTTGCATTGTTTATTGGAAATGAAGAATAATGGTTATTTGTCTCTTAAATGTGCTTTATCTGTGGATAGTTCTTGTGTTTAGACACTTTAGTTATTTATTCAAGTTATTTCAGCATTGTTAGATGGTATTATCTTGTATCTGACGAATCGATCTTTGTATGCATTGCATCTATAAAAGTACTTCATTCCAAGTACTATTCTATTGGGTAGATGCTTTGGATTGCTTTGAGACTTAAAAGTTTTCCATAACCAGAAGTTTACGTGCCGCGTATAAGGAGGGTCAGGAAAGGAGTCTCTAACTCAACATTATTTAGAAAAGAGTTGAGGGAAGGATCATTGCACTCCCTTCATGGAGGTTCTTCGCACACGACTTCCTCCGATTCCGAATCTGATATTTTGTTGTCATCATTTATTTCTAACCCAGTTATAGGTGATGAAGCTGTGAGTGTACAACCCAGTCCTTCCAATGAAGCTGCCCCAGTAAAAGAAAGCTCAAAAGATGATTTTTTGGAAAGGTAGGAATGTGGATACTATTGTTGTTGGATTTAGATTTCCTTTGATTTAGAAATGATTGGAACGTGGATACTATTGAAGTTGTAGGAATGTTGATACTAGTGAAAGGTAGAAATGGTAGGAAGTAGGAATGTGGATACCATTGATTAATTGAAGTTGTAGGTTTCTTAATAGCATATAATAACTTCCCACCAGCATTGTTAGCAAATTTTATGCACACATCTTATTACATTTCACTATCATGCTATATCATACTCCCTCTGTCTCAAAATATAAGCAAAAATGGGGCAAAGAAAGTTGTTGTGTTTGTTCCAAATTTTGAACCAAATACATAAATTTTCTTTGACTCATTTTTACTTATATTTTGGAACCGGAGAGAGTATTTTAAAACCTATCGACACTTTGACATGACAGTGAAACATGATAGAACATTATTTACACCTTTGGTATATAGTTACTAAACTCTTGTATAGAAGTATAGCATTAGATGCATGTGCAGGCGTTTTACTCTGTATGTAGTTAAATTTGTGGACACTTTGTTTCACATAAGTAAATGATGAAACTGTGTTATAAGGAGTAATGACTTGAACTATAATATGATCGTTTTGTTATAAGGAGTAATATCACACTGCTTCAAAGTTGTTTCTTTTAAGGTCATTTGGAATTTAGTCCAAAACATCGAGACTGACAATAGCTCATGGTTACAGAAAATCACAACAGCTACAGCTTTCAGACGAGGATCGAGTAGAGAAGGCTCGAAAGTTTGATTTCTTGCAAGGGCTGCTGTTGTCCACAATTCTTGACGATAAATTATGACCGCAATTATAGCTGGTATATTGTAATAGGAGCAGGAGCTGATCGCGAGGGAAGAGTTTGTCTGAGTTTTACAAAATGGTATTAGCTAGATCGGATAAATATGTAATGAATGTATCTATAGTTTATGTTCATAGAATGTGAAGCAACCTTTTCGGGTAAATATGTAATGAACGTATCCACTGTTAGGTCCATCTAATATTATGTACCTATTCGAAACATGGACGCTTTATTCTAGCTGCTACACCATGTTAACATAATTGGCTACCATAAAAAAACTCACTCAAAATAATAAGTTATAACGTTTTATAACAATGTTACCACCTGTTCGATCCCTACAGAAGAACTCTAATCAATAATGTTAATGATATGCAATATTGTATTTTTGCGAAAAATATAAAAGCATTTAAATGTAATTTCTTTAAATGCCCAGACTTTTAATTTTTCTTTTTTTTTTCCGAACAGAGAAGATAGTTTTTTAATTAATTAAAGTGACATTAGTAGTCCTAATCGTTAATAGTTCTAATCTAAAAAAAGCAACATTGATAGTTATATTATAACTATTTTTAAGGAAATTTTTGTTTGGCTTATATATTTGATCAAGTTTGCGATTTTCTCATTCTAGTCCTGTAATTTTTTTTCTTTAATTTAAATTCTATAAATTTAATTTAGTTTTAAAATTATCCATAAAAATTTGTGGCAAACGGAGGAGTGATATGACAAATGAATAAATTAAATAATTAAAAAAATAAAAAAAAGTTGAACGTGTTCCTCCATCCAAAATGATTTTAATTACTTAATTAATTTTTTTAATTATTTAAGTAACGACATAGATGCTTTTAAAATTAAATTGATCTTATAAAGTTTAAATTGAAAGATTTTTTTTTACTTGAACGTAAATGAAAAAGCACAGATTTACGTGCACAAATCAAATATTTAAATTTTGTTTGTTTATTATTTTCAGAGAAATTTAATCTAGAAAAATTAAACTCTTGCAATAGTGAATTGATTTTATTTTATTTTATGATAACAAGGAAATCATTTTAATTTCTCCCATGTTAAATTCCCACCATTTTAATTTCTCCCATGTTACATTCCCACCATTTTAATTTCTCTCATGTTACATTCCCACCCTTAAATATTTAATTCTTTCATTTTTTACTTATAGAACTCCTCTCCCCTGTTGTTTTTTCATAGCCAAGATTAAACTGAACTCTTGGTGGAGAGCATCCAATCTTCCTTCCTTTATCCACACTTATTCGAAGAGAGATCAATCATTGTGTTGATATCTTTGCTAGATGAGAATTAAGAACCTATTTCCACATATTTTAGTATTTCAAATCTTCCTTTTCATGTTCTCAATTTCTTTTTTTTCAGCAGTTGCATTATTTGAATGAATATGAAAATACAAACACTATGCAATAGCTTAGGTATCTATATCTTTATATTTTAAAAATATTCATTACAACAAAAAGAATAATGGATTTGACATCAAAATTTTGATATGAGAGAATCATTTACTTTATTTCAATGTATGCCAAAAGAAA
This sequence comes from Cicer chorassanicum, assembly GCA_037974735.1. Taxonomy (NCBI): domain Eukaryota; kingdom Viridiplantae; phylum Streptophyta; class Magnoliopsida; order Fabales; family Fabaceae; genus Cicer; species Cicer chorassanicum. Next base: position 8,749,841 of record JBBPBP010000002.1, read on the forward strand.
ACCTCAATACCCTTTCATATACTCTCTATTTGAGTCTATATTTCTCTCACACACTATAATCTATTGTGGTTCAACCACCACAACTCAGTGATCTACATTTCGTCCCTAAGCACCAGTAAATATTTTTTCCTACTATAATTGATCACAATCACGATTACACAACTATTAAGTTCTTATTATGATTTACCCCAAACCAATGACTTAAATTCTCACAATTAAAGATAGATAATCAACACACAAGCAAGATCACAACATATTATCTAATCAAAACTAAGATGGTTTAATAAATTTCAATTAAAGATGAATCGTTAAAAAAAAAAAACTAAATTTGAATTCTAAGTCAATTTTCCTAGTGCTGAACTCTGAATTATTAGAGTATATTTACCTCGGAATCAAATCTCTCCATATACCAAAGAAAGTTCAACTAACAACAAAAAAGAGAGATTGATCTCGAAAGATAGGCTTAATGTCTCAGTATATGTTTGGAAATTGTGAACCTTCCTTAATGAGATAGAAAGCCTATATATAATAATACCCATGAGATAGGAATGAAAACCCATGTTTAAATCCTTTCGTGACTATCAAGAAACCATGCATAATGCAAACTCTCTATGAATCAATTTTGAACTTCAATGAATTATTTCACAAAAAAATCACATTACGTGAACTGATATATATACTAGTGAATTGATTCATACATCTCTATGTTATCGATTCCTTATCAGCTTCATATACTTGACTCAATTCATAGCCTTTTGTTAAAAATCAAGTCACTTTGCTTTACTCTTTCATGATCCAAAATTCCAAATCACTTTCTTTATGATCATGCAACTTACAACTTATTTGGAATTACTATTTACTGTTAATAAATTAATATCTCATTGATTTAACCATTCAAGAATAACCCAGCAGTACAGTACTGGATTTATGTAGGAATTACATCTCACAATAAGGATGTGCCTACTGAGGATGATTAGAATGTAAGTCATCGTCTGTACACAACTAGGAACAAAGTGAGTGCCATGTGAAATATACATTTTCCAGACACAAATTTGATACAGTAAAGGACTTGCATCCTCTCTGAAAACAGAAGAACAGACCCTTTAAAACTGATACAGTATCAATAATTTTCAATACGCCGGCAAAGAAAATAACAGTATACCTGTTGCTTCAGTTTAGAGAAAACTCTGCTCATCTACAATATGAATAATGGGAAACAAAGAAATTGTAATCAGGATGGTTAACTTGCAGTTGCCGAAGCCAGTTGTCAGCAGCTCGCAATAGAGAATTGGCTTTCTGACCTTCAGAATCGCCATGGGGATCCCAGACAGAAAATTTGAACTTATTAAAGGCAAGCCCGAAGATTGGTAGTGATAGGTTGGATATGTCGCTATCTTTCGAACAATGACCTGATTCAAATAGCAGTTTTAATCATGTCCTTGGCAGTTATTATAGAAACTACAAAAGGACTGTACATACTTTGTGAAGGTGTTGACAGGGAATGGAAGGTAAGGAAGCAGGCGCTCAAGTCCTGTAGTGTCGGACCGATAGGTATTCTATATATTGGATACCTTCATAATATAAGAAGGAAGAAATCATGTAAAATTAGTTATTAAATTAATGATTATATCATGTGCACCATCCAACACTAACAGCATTGTAACTAATGAGTATAAGATAAACATACCAAGCCAATGAAACCCAACTTGAAGGTGAAAGATCACAGCTCCGGTACGTCCTCAACTCAGGAAATTGTTCAGCAAGATCATAAATCTGAGGCAAAAAATATGAATCTTTGTCAAGATTAGAAAGCAACTTGACATAATCTCAAGGTGGAACCGAACCAAAGGATAATGGTCTTGCCTTATCTGCTAATGGTTCACGATTATAAGGTGTTTCACGCTCAAAGTATTCAAATACAAGCTGACCACGTGCACTGCAGCTTTCATTCTTGTCACTTAGTGAAATTCTTTGCAGACCATGAATGTTTGCATCAGAGAAGTTAGGTTGGTTCGAACTGCCATTAACTACACTCTTAGCTCCTCTTTCACGACAATAGCCACTGCTGCTATCACTGCTTGTTTCTCTAGCCGATTCAGTTTCACTCTCATTACTAGGCTTCCTGTATCATGATGGAAAAGTGAATGAATTCATTGTATAGATGCAATAAAAAAGTGGTTTGCCAAGTCTTGTAATTCAGCCAAAGTGGTGAACTAGTGCACGGAAAAAAGCTAGGATATAGACACCTATCAGTTAAAAATAGGATAAAAACAGACAATAGTAAAATGATAAAGTACTACATGTCATAAACTACAAGCGTGTCCATGATTTTGTTTTCATTATAAAGTTATAGGTTGATCATGTATATTATTGAGTGCCATTTAGAATTTGCAAGCAATATCAAGGCTATGAGCAATAGGACAAATTAATTTCGGAGCAATGTCTGGTGGCACTGGCCTGTGACAATCTTACAAACAGTTAGTGTAATCTATGAGCTATATCAGCAATCTATAGTTCTGTACAGATTAGAGATGATTTGTTGAAATTAATTTGTATTTGTTGCTAATGTAAAACAGTTTCAGACAATGATCCAAAAAGGTTGCAGTATATTATTAGATGAACTAATTTTACATTGATAGTACATCAAAATTGAACTCTTAATAGTGAACAGGCCATGCAATCTTGCAGGTTAGAGGATCAATTCTCTAAGTATGTACATTTCAAAATTTTCAAATGCTATTCCAAATGAGCAATAACAATACATCAGAATGTTAAAAATGAAAGGAATTCGGTCATTTTTCATGTTGAAGAAAGCACTAACCTTAACTGCGGGGACGGTTTTGATGGATCAATATAAAGCTGAATAGCAGACAAGGAGACATTGTAATACTGTGTGACAGATTCATTCCCAGTCAACACCAATGGAACACCAGCCCCATATGCACTCCACTCCTTGAAAGATTCCCACAAGTCCCCAAGCACAAAGTATGGCTGCAATTCTGTCTCCATTGTTTTCCATCTCCTCTTACTTCTCTGTTTGTTTACACACAAATAAGCCCAACATTGCCCTTTGAAATAAACCAACAACCAAAAAATACTAACACTACCTTAAAATAGTTTAAAACAACCATATTCTACCCTTTCTTTGCACTATTAACTCAATTCAGTACTCATGATGAGGTGCCAGCTCGCTGATAAAAGTTTAACTTTATAACCTCAAGGGACAAAGTTCACTCTCCTTGAAGCCAATTTTACAATAGCTATTTATGTCACTTTAATTAATAATAACTTTCAACTTAGTGGATGTTTTCAAAGTATGTTTCATCCTAATAATCCATTGAATACTTGATCACATTAATTAACTATATAGCACCAAAACTTCAGATTAAAGGGTTTCAGGTATTTGACACGAAACTGATTCATGTAGTTACATTCAATCACTTATATTTTGTTAAATTAAATAATATATCACTATCTATGTGTCAATGTGTCTATGCTTTATTAATAAACCAAACATGAATTTGATTGAAATTCCCAACATTTCACATCAAATTAAGAAAACTAAACACTTAAAATAAAAATAAATAAAAATAAATAGAGGTTAAATTACATCATGAAAATTGAAAAGCATTGTTTTACCATTGAAAAATTCTGAGCAGGAACAAGAGGCGTGGTGTGTTCCAAAAACCGACACAAATTGGAAGCATCGCACGTTGTCTCGTGCGAAGAAACAGAGCTATCGGAAGAAGAACAAGGCCTGTTCTCCACCAACGTTAACTCTTGCTTCTGTTCCTGTTCTTGTCTCTGTTTTCGTAGCGCTGGCGGGCTGTAGAAACGGTTCTCGACAAGATGCCGTGTGTTACGACGGCCGGCGATCACGGTGCCACCAGATACCGACATTGGCGATTGGTTTCCGGCGTTGGTTAGTTAGGAATGCGAAGAAACGACGACGTTAAGATGTAGGTCACGACTATTGAGTCCACGAATAAACAAACTTTTGTGACTCTGTGAATTAGTGATGGTGTGAAAAACAGGGTTTTTAGCTTTTAATTAAAATTAATTAAGTAGTTCAGTCAAAAATATTAAATTAGTTAATAGTTTTTTTTGTCTGTAATTAAATAATAGTTTTTGTATATTTTAGTTTATCTTTTTGACTAGTCTATATCGTAGTTTATTAATTGTGAGATTAGTTAATTTTGATATATTATCAACAAATCAAAAGATGTACGTAATTTTAGAAATTATTTAGTTAAAATAAAAAATGTTTCCACTGATTTGATTATAATTTATTAAAAGTGTAAAAGTTTTAAAAAATTATTATATTAATAGTGCATATAAGTTAAATCTATTAATATTAATAATATTTTTAGAATTTAATTTATATAATTTATTAATATAAAAAAATTATGCTATTAATTAAAGTTAATTAATTATAATCATTATATTATTTGATATATTTAAATTTTGCCGTAATATTTTTATGTTGTGTTTGTAAGTGATTATAATGTGTTTATAGTATAAACTATTTATATTGTTAGAATATGATAACTAAATTCATATTATTATTATTGTTATTGCAATTTAGATATTTTGGTTTTTACGAATTTTTTGGGTAGCAGAGCACGGTTCTGGAAAGATAAGGAGGGAAAGGGAAGGCACCGGAAGAATCTACGAGTGAAAGTGGAATTCAGTAATAAAATTGGCACAACGTTTAAGTACAAAGAAGTGTCCTAATAACCTAACAAGGACAGGTGAAGGCACTAGGTAGGAACTACTCAATGATAGTGTGGATGCTGCTTCAAATATGTGAATCTAGTGTACTGATTTCATAATCATACCAGAGGTAGTAAATGTATGTTAATTTTGCTGCCTAACCTCCCTCTTTAAGACCCAATTTGGTAAACAAAACCACATTGTACATAAACAATCTATTTACGAGCTTATGCCATAAATGTTAATGTTAAATCTATTTCTTATGATTTCAAAAAAGACAAAAATAAAGTCAAAACCTATGCTTGATAGGTTTCCGGACCGTGTGCTATTACAAGTACCAGATACTATATTTTATAAATAAAAAATTAAAGTACAAATACCTCAATAGAAAATATCAGTTTTTTATTATATAATTTAATTAAGAGAATCATATTGTTCAATTTATAATACAAAATCAAAATAAATACTTAAGGTATATTCAGAGTGGTTGTGCGTTTCTGATTTTTTATTTTAAAAGTCAATTTTAAAATCAAAATTTTTTCGAGTAAAATAGAGTTGAGTTTGTTTTTTAGTTAATTTTAAAACAAGTTTTTACTTAAAACTCAAACAAAAAAATAAATTTTATAATTCTTGTTTATTTTATTTAAAAATTAACATATCATAAAAATCACTCCAACAACAATCAATTACTGTCTTTGACCACCCAATACCAACAACTACCACCGCCTTCTTTGATAACTGCCATCATCACCGATCGTCCATCACTAATGACGTTCATCTATGACCGCCGACATCACCACCAGTGATTATCATGAATGACTAGCGCCGCCACCACCAACCACTTCCAACCACCAAATCTCATCACCACCACCATCTCTAACAGCCTCCATCATTACCATCCACTCACCTTCGACCACCACAACACCATCAACCACACACCTTTTACAACTGCCACCATCATCTCCGACTACCACCATCACCCACCTGTGATCACCGACCACCATCTTCGACACCTACCACCAACCACCCATCTCCAACTATCATCTCCCACCACCGACACCACCACTAAAGTTATCGCAATCACGCTCAGACCACTACCTCTAACTATCAACGACTTCTTTTGATTGTTGAAGCTGTATTCGATGATCAAACACTACTACAATTGTCATCTTTCATAATTACCACTTTTAATCACTATTACTAAAGTTATTATAATTAAATAAATTATAATTTTTTATAATATTTAAATTATTTTAAAATAATTCAAATTTAATATTATTTTTTTATTTTTAATTATTTTTACAAGTCAATATTTTTTATATTCAATTTAAATAAAATAAAAACTTGAAAACTAAAATTGACAACTCAAAATTGAAATTGGTATTAGTTTATTAAAATTTCATGACAGAAAATAAAAAATCAGCCCGAACAAGCATTAAAATGTTACAAATTGTGTTCTCTTATAACAACAAATTAACTCAAATACATAAATAATAATATATTAATATATAAGAAAATCATCAATTTCGCTCGTAATAAAATAATGTGAAAAAACAAAATACTCATGAGTACGATACGAACACCAGTATCATGTATCGAGTACGAGTGTTTCACCATTTTAGAAGTAATCATGTTTTATAGAGTTAAACTATTTTGATATAAATATAAATTGTGTGGTAATTTATGAAAACTAGGTGAAAACAATTTGTTGACATATCATACGCTATTTCTATCACCTCCTACAAATATACTTAAAAGTATTTATGTTATTATTAAAAGTGTGAAATTTAGTGGATCATATTGCCCTTGTAGTAGTTAGTGAAAGTCTAAAAAAAATTATGTATTGAGAAATTATTTCAATTAATTAATGTAGCTATGAATAATGATTATTGGCGACTTATAAAACTTGTCGATGGCCTAAACTTGTCTTAACTAGCCATTGCAGAAGCTAGTGAGTATAAGTGAGACAAAAATGAATATATTTTTATCAAATAACATCAATGTGCATGTTAAAAATCAGATTTGTGATATAGATAATGAGCAGCATGTCCATACAGTTTGTTGGAATCATATTTGTAGGCCTAAAAGTTGGGGTGCTTTCTATTTAAACCAAGTTTCCTTCATGAAATTTGGTTGGAATCTCATCAGTGATTGTAAGACCCTCTAAATTAAAATATAAATATGAAAAAGATAGCATTCCCTAAATTAACCATAATCGACCTGATACTAATCTTTAGCAAAGTATTTGCTAATCTTTGACTGATTTTCTATAAAACTTTGGTTGCCGACATCACCCCCAAATTTCTTTTTATATAATAATATATTATATGTTATCTAAGACATATATGATTCATGGTGGAGGTGTGGATATAAGCATTGGACTCCACTAGTAAAAGTAACTAGCAAAGCCTGGTCAATCATGTTGGTTGCTAGTTTAGCATCTTAATTATTTTTTCCTAGTGCAAGGATTACAATTTGTTGTGCGATTATCTATTTTTTTTCAATAAAATTTTAGGATAAGAAAATAGTGTCATAATTCAAAGTAGAAAAATTTTTAGACTTCATTAAACACTTACAAAAAAATCTACATTAGCATTCCTTTAATAACATTAGCGGGGAATAAATCTACAACCTATCAAATTCAATATATTTTTTTTTACCACAAGAACAAACAATTTAAGTTGCCATGATCTAATTCTTACATTGATGTGTTTATAAATTTTATTTTATTTTATTTTCATAGATTTTTTCTACATAAAATAAATCATATTCGAGGCACGTCAAATATTAAATATGAATACCTCTCTCAACAAAAATTTATACCTGAATTTACCATATTATGGAGTCTGTTCCAGTCTGCTAAACCCAATACATATCAGTATTCTATAAATTTTTTATAATATGCGTGAATGTTTTTGGACCCTGATGAAATTATTGCAAACTCCGACACTAATTAAACTATAATGTATAAAGAGATTGGTGGACTTTATTTAGTATTTTGTATTAAAGTGTTAATTTAGAAAAATCTAAAATATACCAACACTAAAATTTTTATAAAATAGTCATTAAATCTTAAACTTTACAGTTATATAAACTTTTTGTATATTTTATTATCTCATCTATAAAAATATTTAAATAAATTATAAAATAAATTCGGGAGAGCCCACTTAAGTATACAAATGTAAGAATATTTTTAGATGGTCTTCGAATTTCTATGGTTGTAAATGTTATTAGTTCAGCGTTCTAGAATGGCGTCTAGAGAGTGCAATATTTTGTCCAAGCTAAATACTAGCACTCGTACAAGATCAGTACTCCCCTTCAAAATTACAAAAAATTGTGGGTAAACTACTTAAATCAATTAAAATAAGCTATGTATATTGTATTAAGTATAATAAACCTAAAATTCTTGAAGAACAAAAATTAAAAGAGTATATACGTACTTGCTTTTAAATAATGGTTTAAATATGTTTTGGATTTTTATAAATATAACTATTTTTTATTTTAGTCCTCGTAATTTTTTTTTTGGTTTACATTCATGTAATATCAAAAAAAAATTATTTTTAGTCCTTAACGTTAAGTGGACGTTACAAAAACGTTAATTGACAAAGCGAAACAATTTTTGATCCCTGTAAATATAAAAGTTTTCAGTTTTAGTCCCTGTAAAATATTTTTTTGAAATTCATCCCTGCAATATTCAAAAAATGAAAATTAATTTAATAATAATAAATAAATAAAACTGAAGATTAATAAATTTTAAATTATTGAAGTGAAAATATTTTAAACATTACTTGACATAAATTTATTATTAATAAAGATTAATTTGTATGTTATTTTATATTTTTAAATTAGTTGATTAAGTGACTTTACTAAACACTTGTTCTACTAATTTAGAATTATAAAATAACTTAACACTTGTTTTAATTTGATTAAGTTTTAAATTAGTGATCAATTTTTAAAATGATTAAAATAAATCCATCACCTAATATATATTTTATTTATTTTAAGTTATAATGAACAAAATTTAAAGCGTACAAGGAGATTTTAGTTAAAATTATAAAGATAAATTAACAGAAAAAATAATTAACTATAAATTTTTGGAAGTGTACAAATTAACTATAAATTTTTGGAAGTATACAAATTAACTATAAATTTTTGGAACTATACAAATTATTGCATTTCATCATAAACGTTAAGGATAAAAAATAATTTTTTTGAATATTTCAAGAACCAAAACTGAAAACTGTTATATTTACAGGGACCAAAAACTGTTTTCGTTTGTCAATTAACGTTTTTGTAACGTGACAAAAAGTAAATTTTTTTTTTATATTACAGGGATGTAAATTAAAAAAAAATTACAATGACTAAAATAAAAAACAGTTATATTTGCATAAACTAAAAACATATTTAAACCTTAAATAATTGTACAATTAAATTTTTTAAATAATAAAATTTAAGGGCATTTTTTTTCTTCATATTTTTTGTATGATCTATGACTTATCTAACTATAATTTTTACAAAATTATAATTTTTTTAAAATTTATTATAATTAAAAAAATATTTTATATTAAAAACAATAAAAAAAAACTTAAAAAATATATATTTAAATTTTCACTAAAATTTATCTTTTTGTTTGAATTTGACTAATATAAAGCCGAAAACTTAGATATTCAACCCAAAGAGTACGCATATATTGAATATATGGTCCTTTCAAGTTTGAATGCTTCCAACTCAATATTTGACCCATTCAAAAAATTCTTCACATTTACTTTAAAATAAACTCTTCAATCGACATGTATTTTTTTTTTTAAAGAGCAAATCGTTATCGTCTTAACTTTTAATTCAATTAACAAATGTCAATTTTATTAAATTATTTAAAGTAAAATTTATTTTTTCTTCAAAGACAAATAAGAACACGAACAAACGGATAACACGGCAAAAATAAAATAAAATTATATTATACCGATAATATTTTTTTTTAATATTTTATTTTATCACTTCTAAGTTTCAAGTTAATAAACTAAGAATACACACACATATGATGTATGTTTGGACATCTTATCCCTAATTCGAGTATAGAACCTCGCAGTTGTGTGAGTTAAACATGGTAGAATTTACTGTCTCTTTTAAGATAAAAAAAAACATTAAATTTTTATATATATAAATGTATATCTTTCAATATTAAATTTACCTCTCTTTCAAGTTTTTCTTATATATATTTTTTAAAATTGATTATCACTGCAAACTTAGCTGTGAAATATATGTTTATTGCATAATATTTATAAATTTTAATTTATACATGTCGTTTTGTTGAAGAATATAGTCATATACATTTTTAGGTGAATTATGGTATCTTTCAATGGAAACATACCCTTCTAAAATCAAATCTCTATTCACACACTTATAAATAATAAATATGGTTCTATCTATCAAACTTACCATACAACATGGGCAGCTTCACACATATCACGTCCTCAGATTTTTGTCTCATTTTAATTGTCAGATTGGAATTGTTTACAGTTTTAAGAATTATTGATTTTAATGATAAAATTAGTTTTAATTATTCAAATACTCTTATTAATTACAGTTAGTTGAGAAATTTAATGAATTGAGATACAATAAATAAAATTATATTAATAAAAAAAATAATTAATATTGTAATAATAAATGAAACATTAAATATGAGAAAAAGAGAGTAGTTAAATACAAACTATAAATAAAATTACTTCATATACGGATAATTTTATGAGTGCACACAACATTTTTTAAGCAAGGATTTTGATTTTAAAATACACATTGAAATTTGACCGGTATTGAAGGAGAGAGAAAGAAGAAAAATCGATATTAAATTAAAGAATTATATGAGTCCAGATAATTTTTTCTTTGAAAATTTAAGACAATATTAATTAAATAGTAGTATTGTCCAAATTCATGTCGCAATCATATGTGAAGAAAAAAGGGCCCAACGACCTGGTATTACTCACGATCTCATCTAATGGGCTATCTAAACAATACATTGTTGACAAAAAAAAAATAACAATACATTTTAATTTCCTATAAATACAAGACTCAACTACATTCATAAACCACACAAGCAAGCTAGCTACTTCTTAATAATATCTTATTTCTCACACTAGCATTCTTAATTCATCATCATGGGTGTTTTCAGTTTTGAGGATGAGGCCACCTCAGTTGTAGCTCCTGCTATTCTCTACAAAGCTCTAGTTATAGATGCTGACAACCTTACTCCAAAAGTTATTGATGCCATCAAGAGTATTGAAATTGTTGAAGGAAATGGTGGTCCCGGAACCATCAAGAAATTCACTTTCGAAGAAGGTACATATATATATATATATATATATATATATATATATATATATATAAAGACAAATATTAAATAGTGTTCTAAATATTGTTTATTATGTGTGATATGATTATTGGTTTGTAACGAAAAATAATTGATCAGCAACTAAATATTCGTTAGAAATCAAATGTACAAAAAAAATGATTTATGACTTTGTATCACTGTATATGATTAGGTGGTCTAAAATATAATTTATAAAGATATACAAGAGAATGTTTAAGACACTACTTATGTTTAACATATTTGAAGTTTTCAATGTTTGAAGAAGGTTTTGTATTTCTTTTTCTTTTATTAAATATAATTTTATTCAAAAACTAATTAAAATAGTCATTTCATTTTTAATATAAAA
>JBBPBP010000002.1:8765077-8775637 GCA_037974735.1 Cicer chorassanicum
TTTGTTAAAATTTTTGGATTAATATACCAAGATTACTTGAGTTTACCCTAATATATTACCTAAAAAAATTGTATAATTTTTCTATGATTTTACCTAATTTACTCAAATTTATCTGAATTTACTGAGAGTTAAGTTGAGTAAATTCATCTCTTAATTTGTCAAAATTCGATTTTTTTCTCTTAATAATTTCAAAATTGTCACCTAAACTCATTTTTTTAAAATGCCTTATTTGATTGATAATAAAAACTAAGACACATCAAGATCCTTCAACAACAATTACACGGCTTAAGAGGTTAGGAACAATATCAACATAAACCTCAATTGATGTATAGTGTAGTTTTGATCATCTCCAAAACCATGTTTGGTGTCTTAAGAAAACACCAAAATAGTACCATTCCAACTTGTTTTTACTTACTAGGATTCCAACTATTGTATTTAAAATCCGCCCCCTTTGACCAATCTATCTCACCTTTTTTCTTCCAAAGACATTTTCTTCTCACCTAATATTATCATTCCAAATTTCACCAAAAAATAAATAAAAATGATTTCCAATGACAATAAATTACACCACCAAACTCACACACATTTTCAGTTCACCTAACCCCTATGCACATGCCAAAAGCAGCCAATACCTTATAATATAAATATATAATAACGTTATGTTATTTATTCACTCACTACTCAGAAACCAACACACAAAAACTACATCTTCAAGTCCCTTTGTGTTGATTTCATTAATTCTAAATCATCATCATGGGTGTTGTTATTCAAGAATATGCTACCCCTGCTGCTGTTCCCCCTGCTAAGCTCTTCAAAGCCATGTCAATAGATATTCATAACCTTTTCCCAAAAATTGTGCCAATTATTGATAGTGTTCAGTTGACCGAAGGAACTGGTGAAGCTGGAACCATCAAGATACTCAACATAAAAGAAGGTATGTAATTAAATACCATCTTTTAAATTCATCATCACTTATCAAATAATAGGTAATTTTTTTATCTAAAAAGTATAGAGACGAAATTCATATACATTAATAGGTATTTTCTTTTTCCTTTTAAGTGAATTTTTACAACAGAGTCTATAATCATGGTTGGTTTAAAGGAATTGAGAAATGAATAATTTTGATGGGTGCAGGAGAAGAAATCAAGCATGTGCTGCACAGAGTGGATGAAATTGATGAAACAAAATTTATATACAATTTCAGCATAATTGGAGGCACTGGTTTGGCTGACACATTGGAAAAAGTATCATTCAAGAGTCAATTGTTTGATGACCAAAATGGAGGAACAATTAGGAAAGTACATGTTGAGTATTTTACCAAAGGTGATTATAAACTCACTGAAGAGGAGCTCAAAGCTGGTAAAGATAAGGTTGAAGGCCTTATAAAGATTTGTGAAGGTTACCTTTTGGCTAATCCTGATTATTGAATTTCTTTCATTAAGGATTAATTAATAAAACTTGGATGTGGTGCCAAATTAATAATAGTCAGATCAAGTTTCTGTTTTAAGCTGAAGCCTAAGTATGAGTTATGAGTATGTATTTGTATTTGAAGAAAATTTATGTTGCTGTTGGAGTATAGGATGAAAAATTTGGCAAGTGAGCCATGGACTAAAGATTGGAAGGGTTGTATTTTTTATTTTACAAGAGAAAATCTTCGGAGGAGTGCGGTTTGTTCAAGAAATTTGACTTTTCTATCTATTGCTGAAATGTTTGAATATTTCAAAATTCTATGAGTTGAGATCATCTATTTATGAAAGAAAAATAATAATAGTAATTAAAATATTAAACGCATTTTTTTATATTAAATAGACTTTCAAGTATTTAGAAATTTTATAAAATAATTATATTTTAATTCACCTAATTTTCTTAATATTTATTTAATGTCTCATTTCTTCTCGATGCTTTTTTTATTACATAACGGATATATCATATCATTTTATTTATTTTATTCTATTTTAAGATATATACATATTTTTTTCTTTTATATCACTATTATCATATATGAGAAAACAAAATCAATATAACAATAAGGTTTCTAAGGGATTTTCAAAATAATTGAAGTTTTAAAACACTGAGAGTTTTTTTTTAAAGATCACTCCCTATTAGTCACCTCCATTAAAGAATAATAAATATAATTAAATAGCTATTAGAGATTAAGTCTTCTATAAATATTATCTCTTTTCTATATGATGCGGACTGCACCACTAAAAAAAATATAAATAATGTGTTTTTGCTATTATTGTTGTTAAAAATAATCATATAAAGTTATCAATGATCTCATAATTTTTTTAGAAGTCAAGGAGAGTTTATTAAGGACTATTAATAAAATAAAATAAAATAAAATATAATGAGTGATGCGTGCACGTGGCTCCATACGGAACTAATTTAAAAATTCATTTTACAATTCTTCATTGTGGATCTATAAAGCATAAGTACTTTTAAAATGGTTAAGTGTATGAATTAGATTTTATTCGAAATTGGACTAGTTAATATTCTACAGATTTAATTCGTATATTTTATAGTGACAGACAATCATAAATGTTAGATTATTATTATCTTTTCTCTTCATCGTAATTACTTTAAAAAGTTACATATATGAATAGTTGTAATGTTTTGATAGTGTAAAAAAATCTACATTAAGAGTACATAACAATATTTTAAATTATAATATTCATATACTATATGTGTTTAATTGTAGTTTTAATCCTCTATCATTACCAATTTACGGAATTGGTCTCCCTATTTTAAAAGTCGACATTTTAAAATAGGGAGACCAATTTTGTGAATCAATAAAAATAGAGAGACTAAAATTACAATTAAATCTTCAATTTATGAACTCTTTTGTTCTAAAAGAAAAACTTAAATTGCTTAAAGAATGATTGAGGTGGTGGAATAAGAAGGTTTTACGTCGGATTGATTTGAAAATTGAGGAGATTGTGCACGAATTAAAGTGTCTAGATGATTTGGCTGCAATAAAATTTAGAGGAATTGGGTGATGCAGAGGTACCACAAAGAATGATTGTATCTAATTCCTTTTGGCAACAATTTCCTGACTAAAGTGGGTGAATGAAGGTGATGACAATACCCATCTGTGTGCCCGGTCAAACCTTAATCTTTGGAATCGCGCATCTGTTATTGTCCGCGTTTCTCCCCAGTTGGAAAAACACACTAAAAGCTCTCTGCATCTGAGGCTTTTCTCTACTTCTTCCTTTTTTTCTCACTTCTTTTTCTTTCGAGTGGTCATAGTACCATATTACGAGTGACAGCCATATCTGACTGTCATATTGAAGAGTAATTCTAGAACGGTTTTCTACGGTGCAGTAGAACTCCGATACAGTGTATCTGGTCTGTTTTATCCTAGGGACTTCGTAGTTGATAGTCTGTCTTGCACAATTTGGATTGTGCCTCGAAACATCTTAAAGAGAGCGACCTAGTCCGCGACTCAATCTAATAATATTTTCGGTGACATAAATTGATTTTTAAAGTTTTTTCAAAACTCAAAACTAACATATTATTTCAAAATTGTTGAAAGCTAGGATTAAGGTGGTGTTGGATAACATTATTTCCAAATGTTACACATCTTTTTATTGAGGAGACAAATTTTAGACGAAATACTTGTGTTGAATTAGATTATTGACTTGGTTAAAAGGCAAAATGAGGAGTGTGTTTTATTCAAAGCCTATGATTGTGTTAGTTGGGATTATTTACATTAAATGTTGAGGTGTATGGAGTTTGGTACTAAATGAATTTGTTGGATGCAAGCTTGTGTGAGTTGCAATAACATTTGTAAGCCTAAGGAGGAGGTTGGTTTAGGGGTCAATAATGAGATTTTTGCTCAAAGTTATCTTTGAAGTGTTACTTTGCTCAAATAGTCTGGACAAAAGTTATCAATTGACTATTAACGGCTGATTTTGATGAATTTGAGGGCACACGTCACTTTTCAGTCTTTCCAAACTTGATGAATGGAGATTGCGCAAAGAAGACTAAAAATATATTTTGACTTGCTACAACTTGGTTTATTTGGCTTATGAAAAATGATATTATTTTCAATGGTGGTATTAATAGTGCAGACACATTTTTGGATGAAGATGAATTATCAACGGTGGTTCTGAAACATTTTATGTATTGTTGTTTCCGCACTCTAAAAAAAAACAAGAAAAAGAAGGAAGAGGAGGAAAAAAATTAGAGAAAAGTGGGAAAACAACCTAAAATAGTTATGATTTTTTAATTTTTTTTTTGGGTTTTATTTGTTTTTCGCTGTAAAAGAGATAGTAAATATCACCATAAATTTACACACAATTGTAAATTATCGAATTTGAATTCAAGACAAGACGTCTCAATTTACACTATTAGTATTTGTCAATTGAACTAGAATTTAAAGACTTTTTTATTTCTATTTTTTTAAAAATAATAAGGAAGTTAATTAATGTAACTCTTTGTTTATTCATAAAAAAAAAAAGCTCTTTGTTTAGAGTTGTTTCTTCTTACCAAGTAGCTAATGTTACCATACAAGGGGATATGGAATTAATACATTTCTAATACAAACTTTTGTCAAAATTAAAAGTCTATAATTAATTTCCTCTCTTCTCTTTTATGCAAATTCAAGTTAGAGAATTGTCGTTTTGTAAACTATGATTGAATTATATGTTTAATAGTGGATATATAATCTATATCAAGAAACTCTAAACTATCATGTACATGTTTAACTTATTGCAGAAATTGGTGAGAAAAATAGAAACTAAAGCTTACTATCGACACACGTTTTTGAGTAATAATCATTTGCTTCATCTTTATTTTGTTAGGGATGAAAAATAATCTTCTGAAGTTTAGGATAAAATCTGCCATGAGAACCAGACATATAGTTTAATGGATATCTATAGATAAATTAAATGTGTTGTAGGCGAATGTAAAAATATATTTACCCACAAATACCTATATTCGTTGGTGAGTAAAAGGAGGAAAAAACTCTATACTTGATTACAAATATATAAAGTTATTAAAATATATAAAGTTACTAAATTATTCTAAAATGAACTATGGATATAAAAAGCACTACAAGAAAATTCACATTTAGTGACAGTCAAAATCTGTAGGGAAAAGTATAAAAACCGTAGGGATAGCCAAAAAACCTATACTGACGGGTTTTTTTCGTGGTACATAATTACCCAATACCTACGAAATTTTCGCCGTTGTTATAGGTTATAGTGACATAAATTTTTCCGTTGTTGTAAACATTTAATTTTACCTACGGACATTTCACCATAGGTATATAGTTTAGCCATAATTTTTAAAAGTTATACCTACGGTTTTGATTCTGTTGCTATACATTTAAGTGACAACTTATTTTTGTTGGTATAGGTTTTAACAGTAACAAATTTGCTATAAATTTTAATTTTTTGTTATCAATAAAAATTATATAATAATTTAAAATCTTATTTTATAATATTAACCAAATATAAATACACAATTAAATATATATATTTATTTAAGAGTCAAAATAAAATAAAAGGTGTTCCTCATATATATTAAAAATTAACATAAAAGTCTTACAACGATAAAACAATAGTTAAACAATGTTCACTATAGTGCAATGTAGAGTATTTTTACTTAGTAGTGGAAAACATTGTCTTACTAATATTTAAAATAGACATATTATGTCATACAAAACAATCTCAAAAACATTAAGAAATTGAGTCCACCAAATTGCCAAGATTTCATCTTCAACAACAAATTAGCTTTTAATCTTCACCTACAATCAATAAAATAACAAATGAATAAATACACGATTCAAAATAAAAATATTACTAACCTTCGATTTTTTGGAATGAGGAATCTTGCCCATACAACGCACACGTCCGTTTTTATCAGGTCTTTGTACTTGATAAAATATGTCATCCTTCCAAGATATAGAACCTTGTGTTTCTTGGGTTGATTGAGAAGTTCCAACCTCATTACTATGTTTTTTTAGTTCTTCCTAAAAAATAAAATAAAAATTATTAATGATTGAAAATACCAAATTGAAATTGACATTCAAAGCTTGTAGTAATACAATAAGATCCAATTAAAAACTTACAATAAGATACAATAAGATCCAATGAAAATTCAGCACTTTGTCAAACTTAATTTATAAACATTTTATATATTGGTACCGTTTAATTATTATCAAAACTTACAATCAATCTTGCAGCCTTTTCATTGACAATTGATCCGTCTTTACGAGTGCGGGTAGCAATGTAAATCTCTTTACGTCCAGGCAAGACTCCTTTGCCCTTTTTTATCTACAACCAAACAAACAAGTTAAATGCATTTTATTTTTTAATTCAAATTAAAGCCATGAAAATACAAATAGAAATAAACCTTCTCATCAATAAGCTTTGGGAGACTTTTTGAACCCATACAATGAACATCTTCAAACTTAGCACGATTTTGCCTATTAATTTTACTTATTTTCTGCAATTGATACAAAATATTAGTCTAAGTAATAAACTCTTTAATATATTACTCAAAATACATATGACTTACTTGTCCTTTATCAGAAAACCAATGATGAACCAAACCACGATATTGATTTGGGTCAACCCTATCATCTGGTACAAGAGATGCAACTTCTTCTTCTGTTTTAGTAGGGTCATATGCTATTGACTTTAGATCACCCTTCCATTGCCTCCACTTCTCATTCAGCTCAGATAACATTTCTCTTGTTAAGTCATTTATTGGAGAAACAAACTCAAATTTGCTCTACACAATAAGAGATGTTAAAAAAACAGACCTCTACATATCGATATTCTTACAGCTATCAATTGAGATATACTTCTTTTAAATGTTTGACAAAGCAGAACATCATCTCTATCTAGTATCTATATAATTACTCAAAAAGTTTGACAAAATATGATGTAGTCTGAGTGTGCTAAACATCTATATTCCTAAACTATGAGTATTCTTACAAATTGTTAATCCATCAAATATTCCTAACATCATCATTGTACATCAACACATGTTAATTGTAATAAGACATGTTGATTGTACATCTCAATTGTCATCTTAAAAAAACATGTTATATTAGTCAAATGAATAATCACAATACCTCTAGTAATTTCAACATTTCTTCTTTGTAATCATTTGGCATGTCTTTCCATGACGTGTAGTCGATAGGAGCATATTGATGCCTTCTAGCCACGCTACCAATGAAATGGGTAAGAGTTGTCCCTTCCTCACCAATGGGTCGACCATATTTGTCCAAATTAACGATTATTAAATCACCATCTTCCATTTTCCATACATCTAACATTTTTGTAGGACCCCTAACCCGTTTAGGCTCTACTTCTACAAACAAAACAAAAGGCAAATAAAACTATGTGTGCATATAAGTCACAATAAAAACAATATAAATAAAGCTTTAAATCAAGAGTATATAATTAATACCTTTTTCAATTTGTTCTTCTTCAGCTTCTATATCGGAGGGAATTGAGTGAGATTCTACAGACTCATGTATGACACCTTCTGCATGACACGGACTAGAACGAGTTTCTGCAACATTACTTCCTTCTACATTGGTTGAGTTTGTATTATCAGAAGTAGACTGCTTTCCTTCATTATCACTTGCTCGATGTCGAATATTTAATTTTCTTTTACGAGCCATTGCTTCTCTAACACAAAATTATAAATGAACATTAGACAAATTTCAGAAAACATGGACAAGTCTAAAAGTATAAGAGAAACATAATGTATAAAATCATACACAAATAGAACACATTTACTTCAACAAACTAGAACACATTTCCTTCATCTTCCTCGTCATCTTCATCATCATCCATATTATCAACATCAACAACTTCAAAAAAAATCATTATCATCTTCAACTTCTATCCTAACCAAATCATTGACATTATGAGTAGCTTCACTTGTATCGCTCATTAGTTGCTCATGAATTTCTTCAATTTCATTAGATTCCTCATCACCCATATCATAGATATCCCAAACTTTTTCATTGAGAACAACAAGCCAATCCTTATTTCTCTTATCATATATATAAAACACATTTTTCCATTGATTTGTGAATTTTGAAAAGCAAATTCAAGAAATTCATTAACTCCTCGAACATATTCTTCACTTTGTTTTGATGGATCAGACATCCATTCTCTATAAGCCATTTGGAAAAATTAACTGAAAATGGATGATACAAATTTTAAAAATCAATAAGTTTTTTTCCCTTTTTTTGTTTTAACACAGAAAAATTTAAGACAAAGGCAACTAGAAATATTATCAAATTTCGAATACACAACAGGGCAAATAAATTAACATAGGCAAATAGAGAAACAGGGCAAATAAATTAACATAGGCAAATAGAGAAACAGGGCAAATAAATTAAAGTTTGCTTAAACTAACTTAATTCTATATAGTAAGTTGCTTAAACAGGGCAGTATAGAAAAACAACGCAATCAAAACAGTGAATTTATTAAGCAATCAAAACAGGGCAGTATTGAAACACTCCCAGACATGTTATATCTAAACAGTGAATTCATTAAGCAATCAAAACAGGGTAGTATTGGAACACTCCCAGACATGTTATATCTAAATCATTTATTAAGCAATCCAAGTCATCTGAGATTTTAAAATAACAATATTAAACACCTCTTTCAAATTTAAAACATGCTTTCTGGTAACAAAAATTTACTGTCCAATAATGCTTTAAAAACTAGACCAAAATTAAGGCAATAAAAGTACATAATACAAGAGAACTTCGTGCTGCTGCAGACTTCCATAATACAGTAAGCTTGGATGCTAAGATACAGCAAGAACGACAAGTTGGAAAAAAGGGTGAAAAGGAAATAATTCAGTCCACTCATATTTCAAAAAAACAAATGTGTGAATTCACAAGAGGGGAAAATGCTGAGGTGTTGCAGGATGAATTGATTTTAGAGTCTGCAAAGCAGTTTCAGATCCAAAATAAGAATAGAACTGATGAGGAAACTGTTTCTAATTCTGTTGCAAAAGGTGACAATGGAAGTGTAACTACCTCAGAATTAGGATGTTCTGAAGTTTCAGCAGAAACGTGTCCTAAAGAAGACTCCTATATTCAATTTATTTCGAATACAGAAAAGGAAATGGAAATCCAACCAATTAATAAAATTGATGAGGAACTTTCTGTATCATTTCAGGAATGTTCTCAATCTGAGAAAGTGATATGTGTTGGAGAAAATGCAAATGGAAGCGAAGTTCATCTGTCACAAGATAATGGGGAGCTAGAAAGCTGTGAGTTGACTACAGTAGTTCCCAAATCAAATGCTGGGAAGAAAAAAAAGAGAAAAATGATGGAAGACACGACAAAGAATCAATTCGATTGCAATGACTTTATTAGAAGTCCATGTGAGAGGCTGAGGCCAAGAACTGGGAAAATTCCTAACTCTCACAAACTCAAGTATGAACCCTAACTCTCAATCAAACTCGCGAAAATTCAAAATTTATCCCTAAAATGAACCCTAACTCTCAATCAAACTCGCGAAAAATTCAAAACAACACAAAAATAGCAAAGAACTAAGGTCACAGGTTTTAGGTTGTGCGAAATTCAAAACAGTACAGAACGGTGGTGCGAGAAATTACATAAATAGTATAGAAATTCAAAATTTACCGGTGGTGCGAGAACGGTGGTCACAGAGTCAGGTCACGGTGGCGCTGGTGGTGCGAGGGCGAGAACGATGGTGCGATGGTCACGACGAAAACTATGGTGCGATGGTCACAGCGAGAACGATGGCGCGAGATTCAACGATGGTGCGAGATTCAACGACGGCGAGAAGGCAACAGATTCCAGCTCGGGATGGATCGACGGCGAGAAGGAGAAGGTAAGAACTGGGGCTCGAGATTAAGTGAAAGAGGAGAAGGTAAGAACGCGGGCTCGAGAGTTACGTGTTTTGGGTTTAGATGTTTTGAGGAGAAAAGGTTTATTTGGTTTTTGGCTCTATTTTGTTTTTGGCTCCACTGAAAAAATTGGATTTTACCTCCATTAAAATTTTTTTTGGCTTACATTATGAAAAATTTGTATAAAATTCTTTCACAAACAATTAAGATTTTATCTCCTTTAAAAATAATTTATTTTTCAATTTTGATGTCTATAGCCACAGATTTAAGTGTGTAACTATAACAATTAGTAACAAATTTATGTCATCAAAGGTATAAGACACCTATACCAACAACAAATAGTTTATCGGTAGGTATAGCTTATCTATACCTACGGTTTTTAATTTGGTCACTATAAACCTCCGTAGGTATATGTCTATTTTCTTGTAGTGAAGGTTATAGAAAAAATTAAAATATTTTCAAAAATTTATTTGTGATTTTTCATAAATGGTAATTTGCCATCTTTTGCAATTTTTGAAACTAGTTTTTTTTTTTAAATGTATTCTAAAATATAATAAATCTATATTAAATATTTTAGTATAAATATAACATTACAAATTATAAAAATTGAATAGGATTAAATACGTAAAAAATATCAAAAACTGATTTTTTTTAAATTTATAAGATTTTGTCATTAGGATAATATTGACATTTTATGTAACTAAA
>JBBPBP010000002.1:8783136-8799865 GCA_037974735.1 Cicer chorassanicum
GTTAATCCTTTATGTTTGTAAAAGCTATAATATTAACTATTTTTAGTCCTAATCTCATTTCAATTATTTTTAGTTAGAGATTTTTAAAATTGGACTATAGATTTTGTTATCAATCATATAAAAAACAGCATAATAAATTTCTATCTCACTCGAATTCTCTCTTCATTAATTATTTTTCTAAAATTTGATTGAATGCTTATGTTCTTATGATTATTGCAATCAAAACCTCTTAAGAATTACATGAGTTTATTGAAAAATTTGGAGAATTTTATATTTCAATTTTGCTTATTTAAAATTAGAACCATTGGTGTGTAGATATTTACAAATATAAAAGACGAACTTGATACCAAAAGAACATTGAATAACTAACTTGTTACAACAACAAAAAATAATATGTTATTTTTATGTAACTTAAAAGACAACGGAATATATTTTACCTTAAAATTATTTATAAGTTATTTTGACCCTCTCGCGTATTCTCCCGTCCAAATTTTTTCTTAACTAAGGAGAGCAAAATAGGTTTAGATGAGATTTTGCTTTCATTTCCGTTAAAAATTAAACTAAACACAAATATTCTCTCTTTTCCATTTCAAAACTCTCTTACCAAATGGATCTTTAAAGTTATGCACACTTTATAAAAAAAACTATAGAAGGTGTTAATTTTTAAATGATAAAATTAATTTGATTAACTAAAAAAATATATGTTTCTAATAAATTGTTAGTGTAGTAGTTCAATTGATTAAGATAAAATAAATAAAGATATTAGAGAAAAAATTTAAACAATATTTTTATTAATATTTTAAATATACAAGAAATATAAAGTATTAAATATTTTATCCCTAAAAGAATTAAGGGTGAGACATTTATTTGATCATTATATATAAATTAAGAAAAATGTATAAATGTTTATAGGATAGTTGTAGCAACATTTGATATGTTGAGCCACAATTTTAAACTCAAGAATAACCTTTTTTGTTTCTATATTTAGTGTGCACGAATTTTCATGCAAAGAGTCTTTTAGAAGAAGAAAAATTGTACAAATAAAAGAAAATAATATTTTTAATAAATTACCATTACTAATTATCAATGTATTCGGTCACCATTATCATGAATTCAAAGTGAAATATATTAATTTGAAAGTTATACAAATAGGTATAATAGAAAAAATAATGGTTTAAATATTTGATTTGTCAATGCAAATTAGTGTTTTTCTCATTTTCGTTCTTCCAAGTTTTGTTTTCCAATTTAAATCTTGTAAGTTTAATTTAATTTTAAAATCATCTATGTTGATAGTTACTGCTAAAAAAAGCGTATATGACAAACAGAGAAGTGACGCCGCAGATGAATAAATTAAATAATTAAAAAAATGAAATTAAATAATTAAAAATAAAGGAAATTTGAAGGTGTTATGTTTTAGTCCCTCAATCTAAAATAAAATAAAAAATTTGGGGATTAGGATTCTCTCCTCATTTTTCTAGCATCGCATCCCCATAATCGCATCACCATTTTCGAATCACCATCATCGCATCACCATCGAATCACCATCTTCGAATCATCATTGTCGCATCACCGTCATCATTGAATTACCATCTCTGAATAGCAAATACATCTCTAGCTAATATATCTTTTATTAATAATTTTATAGACTAAATTGATTAACGAAAAATATATTATGAAACTAAATTGTTCAATATTTACGATTTCAAAGATACGTATATTGTTTCACTCAATTTAAAACCCTACTAGTAATTTTTAAGAGTAAATATTAATTCATTTTAGTCTCTCCATGTGTTAGACGCTATCAATGTAGTTCTTGAATGTATATCGAATTAGCAGATACATCTCTAGCTAATATATCTTTTATTAGTAATTTTATAAACTAAATTGATTAACAAAAAATATATTTAAACATTAAACTGATTAATTAAAGATATATTTGAGGACAAAAATGATTAACAAAAGAAATATTTAAATATATTTTTATAATTTAAATGCATTCAAATACTATTGTAACAATGTATCACACATTAAAAAATCTAAATAAAAATTCTAATAATTTAATTCAATAGTAAAAGAAAAAATAGATTTTAAGTGTGACATATTGCAAATTTGAGATTCGTTGGTGTCATTAAAAAGAAATAAATATAAATCTAATAAAACCTAAAATCGTCAACTTTTACATAAAAAGGGACCAAAATTGATGTATAATATATAATTTTTAAACCGTCTTTGAGTGTTAGACTGGTTCATATAGTCTTTTTTCCCGCAACCCAATTAAATAGTACCGTCTTATAGTCATGTTAGCATTTTTCTTAAAAGATTGTCCAAATTCAACACAAAGAGCATTGACCCAACAACCTCAATGAACTTCTTGAGCTAAATATGTCCTACCCAAAGTCTCTATAAATACCATCCCTCACTATGTCATAAACCGCATCACAAACAATATTACATACACAACTCCTCCTATATTTTTTGTTGCATCTATATATATATATCATGGGTGTTTTTGCTTTCGATGATGAAATCCACTCAACTGTGGTTCCAGCTAAACTCTACAAAGCTCTTGCAAAAGATGCTGATGATATAGTTCCAAAGGTTATTGAGGCCATCCAAAGTGTTGAAATTGTTGAAGGAAATGGAGGACCTGGAACCATCAAGAAGCTAACCGCTGTTCATGGTAATTCAAAATATAAATTTTACACGTCTCTAGTATAAAATAAATACTCTCTCTATGAAAAGAAATATAAATAAAAATGATATATGAAAATTGATATATTTAATTAAAAATTAAGATTAAATACATTAAATTTAGATTTTTTTTTCAGAGTAGTATATTATAATCGTGATCAATTAATGATGTGTGTATTTTAAAGTGATTATAATTGAATATGGTTGGTTAAATAATTTTATTCAATGATTAATTTATAAGTAATTAGTTAATTTATTTTGTTTATTTAAAATCTATAATTACATGGCACACGATTAAATTATGCAATCTTTAATGTTTTCAGCTTACAAAATCAGTCCAACATATCAGTTTTTTTTCCCTTAAACTGATTTCATTGTGCTTAAGTGGTTAATAAATTTTTGTTTAAAATGAATAGAAAAAAAAAATTGTATGGATTATGATGGTTGTATTGCAGGTGGCAAAACAAGCTATGTGCTACACAAATTAGATGCAATTGATGAAGCAAACTTTGGATATAACTACAGCTTAGTGGGAGGAACAGATTTGGATGAAAGTTTAGAGAAAGTTACATTTGAGACAAAGATAGTGGCTGGTCCATCTGGTGGGTCCATAGTGAAAATCTCAGTGAAATATCATACCAAAGGCGATTTAGTTTTATCTGATGCAGTGCGTGATGAAACAAAAGCCAAAGGAACTGGAATTCTTAAGGCCATTGAGGGTTACGTTTTAGCTAATCCTGATTACTAAGTAAATTAAATTAAATTAAATGCTTATTTTTAATTTTGGTTTTGTTGTGTCATGCGAGTGACAAATAATTGAAGTTTATGATATGGTTGTTTAATTTTGATGTGTGTGGGATATGTTGGATGTTGTGAGTTAGTGTGGGTTTGAGTGTTGTTTTGGGTGAGTTTGGTTGGGTGTTAAAATACAAAAATGTATGTGTTGGTGTTGAGCTTTTGCACCATATGTATTATGCGATAAATAATGCAAAAGAATTTCGTATCATTTTCTGTTATTATTGGATGAATTGCACGTAGATCCCACTACTTTGAAGACAAAATACCACCAAATACTAAGAGCCACATGATATGATGAAATTCTCATAAATTTCATCCGATGTCTTAAAAAGGTTATTCAAATAGAAAGTGTAATATTTAAGACCATCTCCCACCATGAATCAATGTAGTTAATAAACTCATTTTGACGAACTCATCATCACAACTTTAATAATTTTACTATAAATTTTTTATTCCAATGGTGCATTCATTAATCTCTCATAGTCTCATGTTATCTCATGATGCACTATATTGTGAAAAAATTGCTTCTAATGCTTCCACCATAGTGGTTATGTCAATTTCCTCCGACTATGAACTATATAAGATGTAGGGGTGTACAAAGAACAAGTAAAGTCGGATTTTATGTGTCACTTATCCGGTTCTAAAATTTGATCAGGACAAATTTTATATCCTAACTGATCCCTTAACCCAATCAAACTTAATGAGTTGCGCGTTGATTAGGACAAGATGAAATAAAGACACGACGTCTCAAAACGAGACACACACTTGATAGTAATCCTTAAAAAATATTTCCAAAAAAAAACAATTAAACATAAAAAAAAACTAATAATAAGTCACATCTGATTACCACTTGTCAATTCATTAAAAAATAATAACTCATAATATTATTTTACAAACTATGTAATTTTTTTTTAGAGAGAGTGAATCAATAGTAACATAAAATAATTATTTATCCTTAAAGTAATTTTGGACGGAAAAGGTAACACAAGGGATAATCCGAACCCAATTTTTTTTACTACTTTGTCATTATTTTCACAGGACAAACCAGATCTTGTACACCATTCGTTAGATTCTTGACCACATGGTTCCCGTATAGCTTCTTTCTTTGTTTTCACCACTCTTTCTTTGGTAATTTTTTGGTTGTTACAATGTTATGTGCACCCCTCTCCTCATGTCAGATAGCTATGTTGTGTTTGATAGCTTATTTATTAGACAATTGAAAGAAGTTGCGTGAGGGAGTTGAATGATCTTAGGTTGTTAATTAGTTGGGTGAAATACAAGGAGAGAAAGTGTGGTTTAAACACGTAAATAAAGTTCAAGTTTCAAATTTTATCAAAAAACTACTAGTTAACCATTTCATTGCAACTTGTTAAGTGTAATGATTATGCTTAATTACATATCAAGGAGATAAACTCAAAAGTCAAGAAAATTTCTGCTTTGGCTAATATTACTAATGCATATTACAAATAATTATACATCCAGTTTTAGCAGAATTTGATGACGACAAAATGTAGATGGATATTCTTGCAGAGCTTAAACCTCAAATTGATCAAGATTAAGTTGCAATCAAGTTGGTATCATCTCAATTGAGACACTCACGTGCTAGCTACTGTTCGGCAGTGTCCGTCATAATCTTCAAAAGAAGCAAAGCATTGTTTAGAAAGAAAAAAACATACTAAGAATAGTATTCAAAAGCAACAACACAAGACAGTATTAGTTATTATCGTTCAACACCAACACAAGAATTAAAACAAATTCCCTAGGTTGTGTTCTATTTTATACAAATCAAATTTTATAACTTCTGCTCAACCATAGATACCACCGCAGTACTATATCAGCAAATTGAATTCAAAATTTAAGAACATTCAGCGAAACAGAAACAAATTAATACAATCCTGCACATTCAATGTTCTATTCTATAGCCGAGTCGCAGAAAATAGTGTTCAGCAACCACTTATTAATATAAATAGAAACCGTTCATCAACATTAGGCTAGGCATCACCCAAAAGTTCATAAAGATAAGACATCAACATTTATCGCCAAATATTGAAATGAGTTAAATGAATGTGAAAAGAAAGAAGGAACAAGTCACAAAACATTCATAATTTAACACTACCTGAGATATATATTCCTTGACCTTGTCGCTGATAGGTCCGTCTGAAGCTCTCTCAGCAAGCTCATAGTATATGGTATTGCCTTCAGGACCATTAACTTTGTCCTTTTGTAAATACCTAAACATAAAAAGATGAATTATGAATTACTTCTTCGGTCATCATTTTTTTATGAAACCAAATGTGCCACAGAATGCAATGAATCTTGTAATTTAAATCCACCCTAATAAACAATTTCACCTTTGCTGAACAAGAAGTTCCAATGCTTGCTTAACGTTTCCAAGGACGGGATGACTTGCTTCGCTGTCACTCAAACTCATCCTATTCAATTGGCTCCACAGACTTTCTGCAATACTCCACAACCACATTGAATTCTATTATGTTAAAAAGACAGCATCAAATATCTTAATTACCCTTGGAAAATTGCAAGTATCAGAACATTATATTTATTGCATTCATCTAGAGACCTCAAAGTAGCAGGATTTGATTTTCATAAGTTCAACAGATGGATAAATTATGCGTACATAATTATCATTATAAAACTTCAATCATACCTTCTGGAATTTTGCCACCAGCAAGATGTACAATACTAATTATGACAAACGTGAAACCAGTCATGTACGCTGTATTCGCATCCACAACATATTTTTCATATAAATCAGGAGGAAGTTGACTTGTCAGAATATACGATTTGGAATCCGCAACACCTGAAAGATGACATCATAAACCAATAATTAGAGGAAAAGCCAATGGTAATAAGTACAGCATAGTTGAAAACCTAGTGAATGCGGACATCTGAACAAATAAAAAGCATTGTAGAACAAACTTATTCATTCCCTTAAAATGCATGTTCACAGCACGTTCATAAGATTTATTTATTTTTGCCAACACAGTGTAATTAGGATCTTTGACCCCAAGTTCACACCCCAAGGTATCTCCACAACTTAGGCCCTTTGGACCTGTTATTAGACTAATCCTCAAGTCAGCAGCGGGGGACATCCATTTTTTTTTTCACACGGGACTGGAAGACTCCAGAAATCAGACTCAGGTTCTTTTTCTGGGGGAGAGTAATGTTCCCAACTCTCCCGACACTGTGTTGGTACACATTCAGAGATTTATGAAAATAAAACAAAAACATTTGTTGCAACTTTTAGTAGGCCCAACAGGAAAAAAACTGAGAAAAACCAAACTTATTTTTGAAACGGCTCCAGATTTTTGTATTACTTCTCACACATTATTAGTTTTAAAGAAGCTTTACATTACCTGAGAACTTAAATCACAGCTTATCAATTGTTCATAGAATAGAACTCATAATGCTCAAGCAATGACCTAATAGTAAAGCATTCATAAAACTTGAATCAACAGAGTGAGAAATTCAGAATTTCACACCATTAAGTGCATAAATAGTGTAAGAGGAACACTCACTTTGTTGCGAAGCGCGTGTCTGAGATTTGGATGATGGGAGAGACCTTGAAAGCTCTCTCATTTCATAGCCAAACACAGTAGAAAGCTTGCCCTTAGCCTCGTTGATGACAAAACTAGGAAGGTTACGCTGATGATAATTCTTTGTAATAAGCTGAGTGAGTTCATCTCTCTTAATTGGGCACCCAGAATTTTGATGGGTTTTGAAAAGCATGTAGCGGATTACTTCTCCAACAAGCTTATCCTTTTCCTAAATACCAAAACAAAATCAAAATGCCATTGTTCCCAAAAAAGGTTTGACTTTTTAAGAGGAAGAAGGAACACACCTCCTTTGAAATGCCAAATTGGGAGAAATCTTCCCCATTGTTCGCCATCCTGCAAGCATTGTTAAGATAAATTTTAAAATTGGTTTTATAAATTGGGAAAGAACGTGGTACAAAAACAAAAATGAAGGTGGAAAGTCAAAAACTACGTTAAGTTTTTCTTTCTATTCAAACTGGGATATTATTCCTTGGTGCGAAACAAATTAGGGTTCATCAATGTAGGCATGGCAATGGAGCAGATCAGGGGTGCTTTATATTCTCCCTTCCCTGTCCCCACCCAAACAGAAACTATCAAAAACAATAATCAATTAATCACAACAAACCAAAAAAAAACCAATGTGACCAAGAAATTTCCAAAGAAAACAACATAAAGACAATTACCTATGAAGCACAGATACGGACATCGGACACACACTTACATTTACACGTCAACACCGGTAACAATTTTAGAAGATGATTTAATTGAAAGTAATCAATGTACTAATAAACATAAATAAAGGGTCTAATCTTATGAGGAGGATTCACACGTTACAATGATTAAGAGCTAGGTAGTTAATCCCAGATAGCGGTGTGTCGCGGCCAATCCCAAAAGTTGGACAGCGGGATAGCGCGTTCCGGGATAGGCGGGATAATTTCTATTTTTTTAAACAAATTACATGAATAATATTATATAAACCTATATTTAATGCAAAATTAACAAATGATTCAAACACCGAAACATTCATAATTAGTAGTAAGAATCTACAAGTCTTACTCTTAGTCAAAACATACATTGAAATACCAACAAAAGTGAAGGAAATAAAGATGATGCATATTGAAGTCTTTAACACATTGTAAGAAAATAACTAAATATTAAAACTCAAATGCATGTTCTAGCATAAGAATCAAAGATAAGCATCATCTTCATTAGCATATTCTACTTCTTCTTCTTAGGTGAAAGTAGAAACAATAAAACAAATAAGGAAGAAATAATAGCGGGATCTCGCTGGGAAACGTTGGGATTAACTACACCGAGATAGCGGGATCTCGCCGGGAAACGCTGGGATTAACTACCTAGATTAAGAGTTTGGAAAATGTTTGAAAGCGGTAGAGCAGAAAGATGACACACAGTCGAATAGTTTAAGAGAATTGTGATGAAAAAATGACATTTTCATAAAGTCATCACATTTGCTAACAAGCTTTCTATATTTTATAACTCTTTCACACAACTCTTCATTTTCAGACACATAAACCTTCGATTTTTTAGATTTAGAAATCTTGTCCATACATCGCACACATCCTTTTTTATAAAGGTTCTTGTACTTGATAAAATATGGCATCCTCCTAAGACATAGAACCTTGTGTGTTTTTGGTTGATTGAGATGTTCCAACCTCATTACTATGCTTGTTTAGTTCTTCCTATAAAATAAAATAAAAAATATTAATGAAACGCCTAATATGCATTGCAATCTCTTTCTACAGATACGTGATTAGTGTCAACACCTAATGCAAACCAACACATTCAAATTAATATGCAGCATGAAGAGTGCCAACTTCTTCCCGATACATTCAAAATAAGTTCAATTTCAAAAGAAAGATTGTGCAATTAGTATGATTAACAAAGCAACTCAGACACAATCTCATAGTGCCACAAAGTTACTTGCTAATGATAATCAACCCATAAAAAAAATATTTAACACAAACAACAGAACTCAAATCCAGTCATTAATAGAAGCCACAAGTATCCTTCAGACATAACATTTCTCTAATATTGATGTATTTGTTAGGGTTACCTAGACACGGACCTCATAATTAACTACCGCTTTAAAAGTAGATTGCTCTAAAATATAATTGATGCTCCATTATAAACCGTAGTTCTTACAGATAAACTTAACACTTCATGTTAATAATTTGAGTAGTCCCTTAACTCTGTTGAAAATTATCCTAATACATGCAAATATATCACTTTGATTTATAATATTCTACTAATCAAGTCCTTATTTTTATTTTTCGGAAGACCTATAACTCCTTTTAAGAACTTAGTGAATATAATACCATCCTAGTAAGTATCAAAACTAGCAAGCAAAATCTTTGAATTTAAAGCTAAAAATCCAATTCATATTCAACAAGACAAATAAGCAAGGTCCTAAACTTACAAGAAGAGGAATGATAGCTGCAACTGCAATGCTTTAATCAAAGTAAGTGTTCACTGCAAATTATTCCACTACTCTAGCAAAACAATACCACAAAATTTAAAATAGAAACAGTCACGAAATAAAAAACAAAAAATCTGATACAAGCAAAAATAGAGTCCAAAACCCAAAGCTAACAAAAACAATTTTCAACAGAGTAACCTTCAGTTCATTAGTTCATTAGTTCCTTATCATCTAGAAATCCAATACTAGCCATATAATACTATATTTTAGTTTGAGAAAATTTCATGTTTTCATAGCGGAAAATAATGTTCACTGTTTTCTAGCACAATCACAAACCAAAGAAAAAAATAAGTACAAGTAACAATCGATATCTTTGAGTTGAGTTTCCCTTTAGCTCATAATCGGTACCAATCGATGAACAAAAAAGTGTAAACGCAATACCTATTTCAGAATCGGTTCCTGTTAGTTTGTATTTACTGATTAGTTGGTGTTTACTACAGAATCGGTTCCATCAATTGTTCCCGATCAGTGAAAAACGGAAACCTAGAACGAAATATTCGCATAGGCATAGAGGGAAAAATGTACCCGTGAAGAAATCGTGGTGTGGTGTGAGAAAGATTGTGAGAGAGGAGGCGTTGTTGTTGCTGCTACCGTCGCGGCTGTTGTTGTTGCTGCCGTTGCGGTTGTTGTTGCGGCTGTTGATGTAGCCAACAAATGGCGCTGTCGTCGCGTCGCGGCTGTTTTTGCTGCTGCCGTCGCGACGGTTGTTGTTGCTGCTTCACGACCGTTGCAGTTTCCGTTTGATTTAGGGTTCTGTAGGCGGCAAAAATTGGGGGATTTTTTTTTTTACTAAAAAAATTGGGAGAATTGTTTAACTTTGTTTTTCTTTTTAACAAGTGGCTTCTTAAAAATCTACCCTTTTCAATTTTTTTAATTAGTTTTTTTTAACAGTAATTTATTTTTAACAATTCGATGGGTTTAAAAACAAAAACAAAAAAGATATCTATTCCTATAGAGTTAGGTGTCACGCTATCAATTAGTTACAAATTTACCCACACAAGAGAATCCATATTTTTTTTTAATATCCTACTTTTTTTTTTCACCAAAATGTCACACATTGAAAATATATTACAGCAATGTCTTACTTTTTTAATAATAATAATAATAATAATAATAATAATATTAATTTTAATAATAATAATAAAATTATATTAATAAAATAAAAATATATTAAATTGAAAGAAAAAATACATTAAATTAAAGAAAAAAAATACCACAAATTGAAAAAAAAAAAATACATCAAATTTTAATTAATTATTTTCATCTAAATGTCTTCCAGTTCCACATCTACATGGTCGTCGAACTCGTTTAGCCCTTTGTACGGTTTGAGGTTGTTGTGGTTGATCCTCAATTTGAACATTATCGTCGTTATAATCTATATATGGATTACAACCACTACCACCTGCTTCGTATAATTTTGAGGTTCGACGTTATACACGAAATCAAAAACAGCATAAGCCGACTCAGGAGTTGTGCAATGAGTACCAAACAAATTATAGAAAATTATGCTCCCTGTCGGATGAACGGGGGTTGATATTGTTGGCACTGAAGGAACGTAATACTGAGTCAATATATCTGCAGATTCGTGTAGATATGGTGGTGATGATAAAGATGGTGTTTGGTGCATGGTATGTTGTTGTGGGGTTGATTGAGGGGTTGAGTGAATATTAGGATATGTTGAAGGTTGAAACTTGGATCGCGCAAATATCTTTCCACAGATATATATAATTTGGTGTGATGTATGAACCAATTCATATATTCTTTACTGTGGCGTAAAACACGCTCTACGAATTGACCTTGCAATACGTAATTCTGACGTTCATTCCAATGTTGAATCTCATCTTTTCAAACCACACTCCAATTATCATCAATGTTACGCCTCATGTCGACCTCATGGTAGATTGTCATATCATCTAGTGGTTACGGAATTTGTTGATGGAAGCCGAACTGAAGTGCGACTCTATCTGCATGATGTTTTTCGACGATATGATAACAGTGCAGATAGGTACATCCAGTGTAAGTGTTCATCTCTTGTTTGGGTACCTCGTGTTGGAACCGGAGATACGGTCTTCAACGAAACTGATATGTTAAAAATAAGCTAAAGTAAATATTAAGAGGTATAAAAAAAAATATAATTAAAAAAGTGTAACTAAATATGAATGAATATATTACTTCCTAAATCATCATATGATCGATTGTATTTTGGTATCATTCTATGTCGTTGTGAGGAACTCTACTGAAATTTAGACCACCAGAATTAAATCTGTCGAATATAAAAAAAAATATAATAATATTAGTAATATGGTAAGTAGTTAGTTTTAAAAAAAGAAAAATATATAAAAATTATTTGCAATAGTTACCTTTGTGCAAGTGGAAATATTCATGCACTGGGTGATTATAGAGCGACACAAGTCAAACGATACCATGTCCAGTTTTGCAACAACAATGCACATCCTCCGATAGACATTACGTCGGATTTTGTAGTAAGACATAATTATCTATAAAGCGTTGCTAAAACTGCCGAACCTCAACTATATTAGGATGCTTTATTTAAATCGCCCAAGAGTGAAAGATATTTTAAATGTACACGATTGTTGGATTTGTCCGGCATCAACAATCATCCAATCATACGTAGTATGTATGCTCGGCAGGATGCTTGTTTTTCTATTTCGGATGCATTTTCACCAATATCGTCAAAAGTATCTTTAAGCCATTTTAATTTAATAAAATTACCCTTTGTTGCTCCCTCGGGTGGGATAACTCCTAAGTATTCTTGACAGACATCTCTAACATTCACAAAATTCGAACTGCTAACAGAAAAACCAGAAACATTTAATCTTAAAATGTAGTATACGTCTTCTAAATTTATTGTGCATTCACCTATTGAGAGATGAAAAATATGAGTTTCTGGTCTCCATCTTTCAACCATAGCAGTAATCAGACCAACATCTATTTTGTAGTTTCCAAGTTTGATCACTTCACCAAATCCGCCCTGTTGCAAATACAGTAATATGGCTTCATTCGGTTTTTTGTTGACATGACCATGACATTTCAATTTGTCTTTTGAGGGTACCTGAAATTAATAATATATAAATACTACCCTAATATATTTGAAAATAATATATATGACAGTAATATAAAATACTCAATATATATGACACGAATATAAAATACTTACAAACGCGTTAATGTATCAAATTTCAGCTATGTGATCCGTAGATAATTCCATCAGTAAAACAGAAATTTTGACTTTGAACGTTCAAGAAATTTTCAGCTATGTGATTTAAGAAATTTAGATTGAGAATGTTGGAGAAAGTGTGATTGAAAACGTTGGTTTGATGTCCTTATATAAGACGTCGCATCCCCGGGTAGCGAACCCTTAGGGAAGTCGCATCCCCAGGTAGTGAACCCTTAGGGAAGTCACATCCCCAGGCAGCGATCCCTTAGTGACGAATCCGGGATGCTCATTTCATTTAATCGATGGTTGTGGATCCTTGTTACAATCAAAAGTGTGGATCCTTGTTACAGTCAAAAGTGTGGATCCTTGTTCATTTCATTTCATATAATCCGGACCATCTAAATTAATTTATCAACGACCGTGGATGGTGCAGTAGAAAAGTATGAATCCTTGTTATTTTAGTTGGACCAATCAAATTTATCTATTAAATCTTTAATCTTGACCATCCAAATTATTTTTTCAACGGCTATGGATGGTGCAGTAGAAAAATATGAATCCTTGTAATTAATTCTATTAAATATTTAATTTTAACCTTCTACATTTTACTACCTTGTATAAATAGAAAACTAGATCACACTATATCACCACACCTTCTATCTCACCATATCTTCTAACATTTCATACTTAATCAATTACTTAATCATGGCTGCTCAACAAATCATTTGTATTAAAAAAAGGCGTTCAAAGTACATTCTAGCAGCAACCTTGCTCGTCTAAAGAATGTCATTAAAAAAAGTTACAGTTCGACGACAAAGTCACGATAACTGATATAGTTTATCGACACGTTGTCTTCTTTGGTGAAAATACAACCAAGTTTGAACTGATGAAGGTTTACGATGACGAAGAAGTTCAACTAATGTTTGATGTTTATGCACAATGGTCACAACTCAGCACCATCGAGTTATATGTTACATTTAAGGGTGGTCCTACATCAACAAACATTGATCAACCATCAACCTCAAACATGCCTAATCCCGACTACACCCCATCGTTCGATCATTATCAACCCAACTACATCCCATCTTTCGATCAAAGCACCCCTTATCAACCCGACTTATATTCTCTATCATAACACTATGAACCATACTCTAGTCAAATTGAACAAACTCAACAAGTCCACAATGTCTCCCAACAACTCCGTCGCGAATCTCTTTTTGAGAAATGTGAGAAAATACGTCACTCCACAAGCCAACATTTGTTTAATTTTAGATAGACACGAATCTATTAAGAGTGCTTATAATAATCCGAATAATGGGTGGCAAGATCCTCCGTCAAAGCATGTGTTTTGCGTCCGACATATTTCACAAAATTTTGCAAGGGGATTTAAAGATAATGTTTTGAAGAAAAAAGTTATTTCTATAGGTAATAATTTCATTCTTACTTCTTATAATTAATGTAATTTTTAATAATTTAATTCTTAATTTTTATAATTAGTGTAATAATGCATTCTCTACTGTTTCAATACAGGTTACTCAATCAATGAGCCTACATATCGTTACTACTGCAGAGAAATCGGCATAGTAAATCCAGAAGTTTTGAAATGGTTAGACAACATACCGCAACAAGATTGGATTCAAGCATTTGATGGAGATAGCCGTTGGGATCAGATGACCACCAATCTTGTGGAGTCGATCAACGGAGTATTAAAAGGACCACGCAACCTTCCCATCACTGTTTTGGTCCAATCAACATATTATAAAATAGGGACACTGTTTCCAACCATGGGAAAACAACACACATCAATTTTAGCTTTTGGTTAGGTATACATAGAAACATGCATAAATTTTATGAAATCGGAAATACGTAAATCCAATAGTCATAGAGTAGATAGTTTTGATCGGAGCAACCATACTTTCATGGTCCACAAAACGGTAAATCCAAGATAAGGTGACCAATTGGTCATTTTAGTGTAAACCTTCTTAACAATTGGTGCGACTGCGAGAAATATCAGGCTAAACATATGCCTTGTTCACAAGTGATAGCAGCATGTTCTAGCATCAAATATGATTATTGGAGTCTTATACCTGATGTGTATAAAGTGGGAACGGTACTAAAAGTGTACGACGAAACTATTAAACCTATACCAAATGAAGGATATTGGCCATAATATGAAGGTGTTAAGGTGTGTCACAATCCACTAATGCGGAGAGTCAAGAAAGGTCACCCAAATACCAAACGCATTAGAACAAAAATGAATACTGCAGAAAGAGTCCCAAGAAAGTGCGGATTATGTCGGGTCTCTGGTCATACTAAGAAACATTGTCCAAAAGCTGCTGACAATCTACTCAAAATTGATGTATTTTTTTCTTTCAATTTAATGTATTTTTATTTTATTAATATAATTTTCTTTTATTATTATTATTAAAATTAATAATATTATTAAAATTATTATTATTATTTATTAATGTATTTTATTTTATTAATAGTATTTTGATTTTTTAAATATTTTAATTATTTATAATTTATTAAATAATAATTAATAGTATTAATAAAATAGAAATATATATATATATATATATATATATATATATATATATATATATATCAGTACATGGTCACATCCCCAAGATGCGACTTTCTATTACCATTAAAAATTCTTTCAGTTTGTCGCTTCTTCAAGTTGCGATCAACAACTGAGTTTAAAAAGTAAGATATTTCTGTAATATTTTTTCGATGTGTGGCATTTTGATGAAAAAAAAAGTAGAATATTAAAAAGAAAAAGTCTAAGGATATAATACAAAATTTGTCTGTAAGTATAAATTAACTAAATTAACTATACCCAATATTTATAGTGTTATCACACTATAGTACACGTCTGTTTGCTTGTAGTGAAGTATACCAAAGCACGCTGACGGGAACAAAACCTTTGTCTTCCCTATGTTCCTATGTGGATAAGTGTAATTATTGTTAACTTTTTATTGGTTTTTTATTTTCCAGCAGTTGAGCATAAAGTTCATCAAAAACAAAATATAGTTGCAGGTCTCACAAATGTCATTTTTGAGTTAGAGTGCAAAAAAGTGGTTAACGATATTTATAATATAACTTTCAATATATCAAAATATAGCTCTATTATTAATGATTGTAGAAAGATTCTTAATAGGTACAACAACTTTTCAAGCTGTGTTTACCGGACAACAAGCTAATGATAGTGCTCAAAAATGTTTTGATAATGGTTTCTATGTCGTATGTTCCTCTAAGTGATTTTCGTTACCCTCCCGATTATATTCTGAATTTGTTTGGTAATAATATGAGTTAATTTGGTTTGAGGAAAAAAATCAAAAACAAAATATTTGTTTTTAATGTTAAAATTTCGTTAAATAAAAAAGCAGAAAACGTCTTGAAATTATAACTTAATTGATAGTTGCAATGACATCTATCTACAAGAATATAAATTCGAACACATTATTTTTTATTTCTCCTCATTAGATATTTTAAATGATGCAACGATCACATCGGAAAAAAAAAAGATATATATGTTCAAATTCAACGAAAAAATCTATTTGATCATCTATTTTACTTCTTTTACAATTTTAATCATCATATTTTAAATCTACGATTTCAACTCTCTAATTTGTAAAATGAATGACTTATCTCATCTATGCATTTTGATGAAAAAAAATATATGAAATGTATATGTGGCAATTCAGCTGATCATCTAACACTATCTAAGTAAATGCTAACTTGACATTCAATACTAATTTAATCAAAATATACATTAATGAATATCACTAAAGAAATAAAATTAGCTATGAGAGACTATTACGATGGATTATCACTTAATATCTTATTCTAATGTTATCAATTTAGTTATCATATAAATATTTCTTTTGCTGAATCTTTAAAAATAAATTCCAAAAACATATATGAAGAAAATGTAACACATTTTTAAAACTAAGAGACTAAAATCATAAATTTGAAAATTGATAAATGAGATAAAATAGAGAACTAAAG
>JBBPBP010000002.1:8807586-8839004 GCA_037974735.1 Cicer chorassanicum
ATGATTATATAAATATCTTATATAAGGTTAAATATATTTTTTAATCCTTATAAAAGTTCAACATTTCAATTTTAGTCCTCGTAAAATAAAAATATAATCTTTAGTCTCTACAAAATTATCCAACAAACAGTTTTAGTTCTTATTGAAACGAAACATGTTTAATTGTGTTATAAATTAAAAAATTTGAATGATTTTTTGCTAACATGTTTAAAATATTATTAAAGGTTCATCACAAAAATTTAGAATTTTTTAACTTATGTTGAATCTAATATGAGTTTTTAAATGTGAAAAACTAAAGACAAAAGTGAGGAAAATATAGACTTATAAATTGAATTTTAAATTCGTTTTATGTGGAGAAACTTTTTATAATGTTAATAAACATGTCTTGAAAAATTCATTCAAAAATATATGTTAGTTAAACAACATAGACTTAAATTGCATGCATGATAATTTTGTAGGAACTAAAATTTGTATTTTCATTTTACAAGGACTAAAGTTGAGATGTTGAAATTTTATAAAGACTAAAATTATATTTAACACATATCTTATATTATTAAACTATCCATCGTTTACGACTAGGACTACTAGGGTCTCTAATCCCATTCGCTCCCCTAGCTTTCGTTATGAGTGTTTGTGTCGGCCCAACAAAGTGTTTTTACCGTTGGTGTTCCTTCCAATTTCTACGCATTTCATCAATCCACCAGAAATTTCCTATGCCCACACCGTACTCTAGCTTGGTAGTTTTTACCACTTGTCCAGGGTTAAGCCCTGTGATTTGACAAAGAACTTAGAAAGCAACCTATAGATTGTTTACGCTCAATCATTTCAGATAACTACATACATTTTACGGCCAATCATGAAACTCAAAATATAAAAATCTCTATATTTTTTCTCTAATGTGAAATAAAAGTACTCGACTAATAATAATAATAAATATAATAACTAATAAACAAAACCCTTGTAAGAAAATAAATAAACAAAATCAACATTTACCATTTGTTTGGTGTATAGAAGAAAGATAAAGGAAAGAGAAAAGAAACGGAGGGGAAAGAAAATAAAAAGAATAGAAAGTGGGAAGATTTTTTTAGTGATTTAGTTTGAGAGAAAGTGATAAAGATCTCAAGAGCATGAAGATGATCCATATTTTTAATAAATTAGGATGAACTTTATTTATTTTTATTTGGTTTGTAATAATTCTTAGTTTGCTTTAATTTGGAATTCTAATAGTTTTAATATAGACTTAGTTGATGTTATATGTAAGTGAAGATATTTTGCTTTCTTACATTTAGTTTATTTTTTATTAAACAAAAATGATGTAAGCCCAATTTGGGCCTAGAGAATGGTGTCACTTATGACCCATTTAGGTTTACAGATAATTTTACTATAACTATGACTTTGTAACTTCATTGAAGGAAGATTTTTTTTGAATGAATTAAAATTTCTCTAATGAGATTTATGAGTGAGTTTGGTCTCCTCTTTGAGTTCTTGGATTAGAACTTGCTTAAGTCTTATCAATGGCTTCCTTACCATTGTGGCAATTCTTCAATTGGCTTATCAATCATTCATTGATTGTGGCGCCTTCTTCATCTTCTCAACCTAATCCATCTTTCGTTTCTTTATAATTTTCAGTTTCCTTTACATTAAACCCTAATTACACAATTTCTACCAATTTTCGTGTTCAACAACCTGCAATCATATCTCGAGTTTTACTAACTTGTTTTCGGTGATTCAACATCCTAACTTGCGTTTCGGAACGTCATCTTTCACCTCGTTTTGGAATCGTCCGATTCTGAGTTTTGTAGCTCCGGTTATCGCGTCCTCCAGCAATACGCGATTTTGGATCCAATCTGTAAGTTTCCAACCTAGAACGATCCTTAAGGTGAATCGTGAGAATATGATCATATCAGAAAGTAAATGGAAAAAAGTGAAAAAAAGAAAGAAAGAAAGAAATGTGTATATAAAATGGCATAAATCTTCTAAGTATAAAATGAAAAAAATTGTATGGTTACACTAAATTTAATCGGGACAATATTATAATTTTAGTTAATTAATATCTCTTCCAAACATTTTCTTGATAAATTGAAAAGAAAATTTTTTTGTATTGGGAATCACAATTTTTTTCAAACACACCATTAGAAACTTTTATTCATGTCAAAAGAAGAAGAAAATAGACACCTTGATTTCACATTCGTTTGACATTGTGAAACTTGACTTATCGAAAAATATATTAACCTTTCACTTTTTTCTCCAAATTTCTCAATTGGCAAAATGGAGGACTTTATCTTCTTCATTCATTTTGTTTTTGTTCTTTACCGAGCAAGAAATTACTCAATGGAAGACAATTTGATTCTACAAGTTTAACCTTACTTTATTGTTCGAAAAATTAAAATTGATTGCAAAAATGATACAGATAACAAATCTATGCAAAAATCGAAAACCATACAGATAACAAATCTTTGAGAGCGAATATATATAAATATTAATTGCATATATGAATGAAAGAAAGCACACACAACACACTTAGTTTTGCTGAGATTATTTGCATGACTGAATCAAATTAACAAACCACACACACAAGTTTCATAGCTTCCATCTCCTTGAAGGGTTTGAACTCTCAAGATGATTTCATCCAGGTTTGGGATGACATGAAAAGCATTTCTTTTAATATCTCTGAAGAGTTTATCCAGAGGGACGATAGTGTAGCGTTCCACGTGGAAACTATGAACAAAGGTCATGATTTGATTGATGATGATTAATGGAGAAAGAGTATGAGACCTTCTTCTGCGTATCCCATGTTTATTTATATAGACAGATCGACAACGTTGGAGTGTAGCAAGTTGGATTAGGTTACAAGTGTGAACCGTTTATTGCTTTGTTGACGACATGCACTTCTTTTTCTTAATTAAGTAACATTAATTAATTCTTCTAATACAGCTTTAAAGCAGAAGCACTAGCTCAGCTGATTACTCCAAAGATAAATTGATTTTTAAATAGTTCATATTTATATTTTTGTTTTTAAATACTAAAATATAAAATATTAATTAAATTTTTGATCATCTATTTATAATTTTAGGGATCAATTTGTCAATCCACTCTACTTTAAATGTGAAAGCTAATAAAAAAGTTAAAAACTTAGCTTGTTCAAGATGATTTTTGATTTTGATATTTTTAAAAATTAAAATTAATTTTAGTTTTGTGTTTTCAATTTTGAGTTCTAAATTTCAATTCTTAGTTGAATTTTAATTTTATTTGAATTGGATCTCTATTTAATTTACTAATATAAAAAATATTGACACGTAAAAATGATTAAAAATAAAATAATAAAAATGAAAATAATATGATGTATTTATTATGTGGATATATAAGTATAATTCAATTATGTCTCATTGTTTATTATGAAATTAATGATGAGGTGGGTGGTGGTCGAAGATGATGGTGGTTGCAATGGTCGGTGGTGGTGGTCAATGGTTGTTGGAGTGCTACTTATGTTTATTAATGGTGATATGTTAATTTTAAAACAATAACAATGATTTATAAAACCTATTTTTTTGGTTTTCAGTTAAAAAAAAATTAAATCAAGTAAAATAACCAAATCAATCTTATTTTATCTGTACAAGTTTTAGTTTTGAAATTAAAACTAAAAACTAGAAATTCACAACATCCGTAAGAGACCCTTATTTAAAAGTTGAAATTAATTCAAAGTTTAATTAATTCAAATTGTGCACTTCTTTTTGTTAATTAATTAATTAACTAACAATACATACATCATTAATTCTTCTAATACCGCTGTAATCTCCCAAAGCTACATGAGTGCGTGGGACCCCCAATTCTTTTCCTTTCCAATCACTCCGATAATTATTCCAAACGTTCTTCAAAAAAGTTGAAATTCAAAACTTAATTAACTCAACTTGTGAATAAATTTTTGGTATACCCTTAATAAAGAAGGATC
This sequence comes from Cicer chorassanicum, assembly GCA_037974735.1. Lineage (NCBI taxonomy): Eukaryota > Viridiplantae > Streptophyta > Magnoliopsida > Fabales > Fabaceae > Cicer > Cicer chorassanicum. The sequence goes on from JBBPBP010000002.1 coordinate 8,811,536, forward strand.
ACATATCAAAAGGAAATTAAACAGAATGTCTAATTTATTATGTCTAATTTATTATGAACAAGTGCGAGTTTTCTCCGACTAGTTGAATGCGAGGGCAGGAGAGGCAAAACTCGTCTGAACCCCGATGTGTCCCGTTGTCATGCTTATAGGCGATGGTTGCTCACGTCATATGACAAGATAAATACATTTGTTTCAAAGATGAAAGATGGAGGATTTGTTGCCTTTGAAGACAACTAGAAGGGTAAAATGTAATAGTTTCATCATAAAAATTATATTAAGTGATTTAATCTATTGAAAATTCTACTTGATAGTGGTTCATGAGTTGAGTTATATATATGAAATGTCATAATTTAATAATAGTGCCTCTTAAATTATGCATATGAAATGTCATAGTTTTCATTTACATTATTACAGTGACGGTAAATATTAAATACATCATGTATTCTTGATGGTAGAATGTTTATAAATAGGTTTTTGGCCCCCTTCTCGCTCAATTTTTTCATATATACCATCTATAGTAGGAAAGTCGATCAAAGCTTGGAAGAATAAATTTGAAGTTATTTCTCTTTGCAACAATGGCTAGAGGTAATTATTTTATGGATATAATCTATTATGTATTTGATTGACTAATATTTCTATTTTGATTAAAGAGATATTAGTAAATTTCTTACATTTCATATCATAACCATATTTACCTATACTTTGTTGCGTTTTTTGTTTTTCCAATTTATGGTATTTTATGATTTGATTTGAATTATGAGTTTTAGATCATTTTATTTTGAAATATCGTAAGTAATATTTAATTCATTTATTTTCTATGTGAAACTCATAAAACAAATTGGGTCGCAAAACTAGTTCAAAACATGTCAATCTGACTTTAAGTTCTTTTTTTATTTTGTCAACATTGGGTGTTGGAACCAATGGATAAGTTATTTAGAGCTTTGGAGATAGTTTTACGGTGAGGTGTGTATTTCAAATGAATCTCAATCCTTTATTTTATCTAATGGCTGTTATTTGTCCCTCTCATCTTTCATAATAAAAATCACTCTCATGTTTATGCCCTCTATATATATATAAGAGACATTATTGGTAGAGCTGTCAAAATGGGCTAGCCCGAATGGGCCGGCCCGCCCAGCCCGCTAAAACATAGGGCTTGGGCTTAAAAATTTCAGCCCGAATTTTTTCAGGGTTTTTGAGCCCGATCCGAATAAACCCGTTACCCATTAGGGTTAGCCCGTATGGGTACCGGGTAGCCCGCAACCCGCATAATCAATTTTAAAAAAAATAAAAAGAGTAAAATTGGTCTTAAAAAAAAGTCCGAAAAACAAAAATAAAATTTGGCCGGTTCCAATTTTTTTAAGAATTCACAAAGACACAACAAAGTACAAACCCTATTTTGAAAGAAAATGTGACGGCACTCTCACATACAAATTTACGGTCTCACTCATCTCACTCCATAGGCATACAGCGATCTCATCGTTACTACTACTCAGGGTCTTTTTGTTATACTCTGTAGAATATGACAATGACAATGATACGAATCAAAATGATCAAAGTGGAAAATCATCCAACACTTTGAAAAATGTGAACATTGCTCAAGGAGTCTAAAAAGATTTATTTTAAAGTTACATTAGAACTATTTAGCACTCTATTTAAATTTGATTTGAGTTTTTTAATTTGTGCCATGCTAGACAAATCTAAGTTGTTTTTGGTAATTTGAACTTATTTTACTTTGTGTGTTGTTTGGATAATGTGTTGTTTGAATTGAGTTTGTGTTAATTGGAAAATCCGAATTTCGAACTTAGTTTTTGTGTTATTTTATTGTGTATTTTTAATGATCTAGAATATCATATAAGTTGTTTTTAAATAGGCATGTAGAACTAAGTTGTTTTTAAATGGGCATGAAGAAATTTTGAACTAAGTTGATTTTAAATGGGCATGAAGAAAATATTTCAATTAAAAGAGTCGCAAGAAAATTAAAAATATAATTAAAAAAATTATAAAAAAATATGCGGGCTACCCGCCAAGCCCGCGGCCCGTATAGGGCCGGGCTCGGGTAGTATTTTAGCAGCCCATATTCAAACAGAGCTTTTTAGCCCGGTCCAAAAAAGCCCACAACCCATTAGGGCCGGCCCTAAATGGGCCGAGTAGCCCGTTTTGACAGCTCTAATTATTGGAGTTTGTGGACCTTGAACTCGGGTGTTCACGGTTCACCGAAGAAGTAGCATAAAAACTACTGGGATTCGACCCCATGTAAGCCAATGTAGTTTCTATGGTTTTTAACCAATAGGATGCAAGCAATGCTTGTTTAATGTATCTGTTTTTTATAATATCATATTTATATATTTATATTGTTTCCCTTTCTTAGTAATTTTGAGTTTGAATAATTAAATTGAAATAAATTTATTTTATAAATACTTAATATTATGTTTTAATTATGTAATTATATAAGAATTTTATTTATTATTCAACTATAATTTTGTTATTCTCATATAATTTTATTTATTATTCCCTTTTTTAATTTTGTTATTAGTTATTGATTAGTTTTGAATTAGCCACAACATTCACAATTAATTAAAAATATATATTAAGCTTGTGAGATCACATAAGAAATATATTAGACGTAATATTGTGATTAATTATACAAGGTATTGTGAATTTTATCCCACATAAATTTTCATTATATTTGTGTGGTTAATTAGGATATTATTATCAAATTATTTTCATAATAACTTGTCCACGCGAATTATGAATTGATACATAATTTGATATTTTTATTATAAAGTAAAGTTTGAATAAACAATTAAATTATTTTATATGCATAAAGTATGAAATTGTGATCATAAAATTTAAATAAATCCCATTAAACTAAAAATTTAGTTCATTGGTAATTTTTATGTCACAATATTTATTTTGTCGTATGTTTACATTGGTAATACATGCAATTTGGATTAATATGCTTCAATTTTGACACGAGCATTTGATTTACAAATTTAAGAAATCTATATATGGTTTAAAACATGTCTCCCGTCAATGGTATCTTAAATTCCATGGAATAGTTTCATCATTTGAAATTGTAGAAAATCGCATGGATCAATGCATATATCAGAAGGTCAATGTCAGTAAAATTTGTTTTCTTGTTTTATATGTGAATGATATTCTACTTGCTTCAAATGATAAGAGTTTGTTGCATGAGATGAAACAAATTCTCTCTAAAAAAGTTGATACGTAGGATATGGGTGATGCATCTCATGTTATTGGCATTAAGATCCGTAAAGATAGACCTTGAAGTATTTTAGGTGTATAACATGAAACCTATACCAAAGGGGTTCTAGAGAGATTTCAAATGAAAGGTTGTTTGTCTCTTGAATTGAGGCTACCTCTCATTGTGTATAACTTAAGAGATTTATTTTAGGGATTAAAATTGTAGATTCTATTTCCAGGTCTTTGAATTTTTTTCGTTCATTCAGTTGCTGTCTTTGTGGCTAAGAACAACAAAAGTGAAAGTCAAAGCAAACATATCGACGTTAAGTACTTTGCCATTAGAGAAATAGTTGAAGATAAAATAGTCGTTATTAAGCACATTAGCACTGATTTGATGATCGTTGATCCTTTGGCTAAGGGCATGCCACCATTGAAATTCAAGGATCATGTAGAGAGATTGAGACTTGGTTCCTCCTTATGATTGTATGCATACAGTTCATTAAGAAAACTCTTATATTGTGATGTTTTCTTTGAAAAAACATACTGTCATTCGGACTAAAAATAAATATTAGATTTATTCATTAAGTTTTATTGTGGGATTAAGTATAATACTTGAGAAACTGAATATGTTGTAATACATGGATGATAATACATGAATAACATCACTATAATTCACATGTTTATTTCTTAAGAGAGTTTTAGAATTGACTCTTTTGGTTAACGAATTGATTGTTGAATCAAGTGAGAGAATGCAATAATTTCATCATAAAAATTATATTAAATGATCCAAATTATTGGAAATTTCACTTGATGGTGGTTCATGAGTTATGAGTTATGCATCCGAAAGATCATAGTTTAATGGTAGTGACTCATAAGTTATGCATATGAAAGATCATAGCTTTCATTAACATTATTATAGTGACAATGAATATTCAATGCAATCTTAATAGTAAAATGCCTATAAATAGATTATTGATTCATAAGTTTCTCACTCAATTTTTCATATACACTATCTATAGTGAGATAGTGAAACCTTAGAAAGAACCAATAATATAGAAATTTTAAACTCTTTCACTTTGCAACAATGACTAAAGATAATTATTTTAAGAGGCAAATTTAATCCACATTTCTGTTTTGTTTTTAAACAAAACAATAAAGATATAATAGTAAATTTCCTTACATAAACATTTTACCGGCCAGCTATTGATAATGTTTGTTTGTAAAATGTTTAAAGTATAATCTATTTAAAGTAAATCAATTATGTGACAGGGGTTATGTGATTTGATTTAATAACAATATTTGTGTAGTCAAGAACAAAAAGAATCAATCCATTTTGTTCATAGCTAAAAAAAAAGACAATATCTACAAAACTGATTGGTATGAACTTACCAAACAAGAAGTGTGCCTCATTTCACTTTATGATGAGAATGGATTTGACAAGAGATTAGTGCATGTCAATTTTAGATTAATTAATTTCTTAAATCAACAAGCATAACCTTTAGTGGATGATTACACCATATGGGCTTGAGTAGAATTTCTTGCCCATAAGGTTGAGTCATTTTAAGTCTACTCTGTATTATGCAAAAAAAGACATTTTTGAAATAAAAAGTGATCATGGTCCTAAATTTAGGAATGAGAGCTTTAAGAATTTGTGTAGAGAAAATAATCTCACACAACTTTTCAAAATAGAATATACATCAAATCAATCTTCAACATTTCATATTTTCACACTTTTGGATGTGGTTTTATATTTTGAGAAAATTTGACTCCAAGTGTGATAAAGGAATTTTATTGGGTCAATTATTTGAGAAATAAAAGGAATTCATTATAAATCATTTTCCATGTCTTTTACTTCAAAATAAGTCACTTCATAATTTACTTTTTAATCAAACTCCTAATTTCCTTGATTTTAAGGTGTTTGGCTCTTTGTGTTATGCATCCACTTTGTATAATCATCAAGGCAACTTTGAACCAAGAGATGTGTTATTTGGATATAAAAGTGGTATGAACGCACCAAACACCTTGAAATAGATTGTCATTTTGTGCGGAATAAACTCCAAGTAGTAGATTTTCTCACTAAGGCATTGACTGCTCTTGTTTTCAATTCCTTCATCTCCAAGCTTGACATGTTTGATATTTACTATGCTTTAGTAGTTGAGTTTGTGGGAAAATACTGAATTAAGATTGTAGGTATATTAACATCACTAAGAACAAATGGATAGTTGGATACTTATTACTTAAAGTTGAACTTTCTTGAATTGAAGTATCACCAAATCCACTAAATGCTTTACAGTGAAATAAAAATCACAATGAAACTAATGCAAAACAAAAAAAAAACTATCACATTTTCAGTCCTTTACCAAAATTTCCTTACACATGAATGAAGAAATGAAGCTGTACAAATAATGACCTATTTTGGAATATGCAAGAATGGAAATCTAAGGAATGGAAGGAACAAAAAAAATTGAGCAACTGTTTTATTTTGGAAAGAATGTGGCCTATTCTTCATCTTGTGTTGAGAATGATTTATTAAAACCCTGCAGTTTTTCGACCGAGACTCATCAAGTAGAAACACGATGACGATGATGATGAAGATGAAGAATTTGAGGCGTTACGAAGTTCTTGACAAGGTTCAGGTAACACTGAGTCTGAGAATCCTGACACATTTGAACATTTCCATGTATTTGGAGAAACATTATTTGTAGACAATGTTACATTTGAAAGGCAAATGTTTGTGAAAGGAGATTCTTTTATCCCTTCAAAACTTCCAGCAATTGTGATATTTTTGCCAATAATATCCTTCAAAGTAATGTGATTCAAAAGTGGAAAAGCTTTTGGATCAAATTTGTCATCAGGATGAGAACCACAATCACCTTTAGCACCAATTGCTGTATACACATTCTCCATTTCAATGTTTGATATAGCAATTTCTTTTATATAACCACCTCTTCCTTTGGTGGTTCTGAATTCAATTCCACTATTTGAGTTGAAAATTTTAACATGTTCCACAAGAACATTTGAAATGCCACCAGACATTTCGCTACCGAACGAAAGAGCTGAGCCGAAAAATGCATGAAGATGAACCCTTCTGATGTGCACTTTCTCAGTTGGTCTTCCATAGGTAATGCCATACTCATCCCAACCACTTTTTAGAGATATTGCATCAAATCCCATTGAAACAATACAATCTTCTATACAAACATTATCAGAAGAATCTGAAAACAATAAATGCACAAACATTAGCTAAGTGATTCTGACCTCTGTAGCACCAACATTTTCGATTGAAGAAGTGTCTAGTGTCTGGTGTTTGACACTAACATATGTACATTAAATTAATTCATTTTCTCAAAATGTTATCGGTATCAATGTGTCAGTGCTTCATTGAACCTCACCGAAGTTTGGTAAGCTATTGATATTTAACAGGCATTGTCATTTTTCACAATGAGGATGAAAAATTGAGTCCATAACATGTTACAAACCTGGTACTATGCCAACAGTATAAGGGGAATCTGGAGGAGTAGAGATTGAAATGTTTTGAATATGTACATTGCTGCATGAAATTAAATGAAACATTATCAATATTATTTATTGCTTTTGTTGCAAAATAAGTATCAAGAAGAAGTAGAAAATATATATACCTGCAATAAACTGGGTGGATGCTATATGCTGGAGCATTCAAGAATGTAAGATTTGAAACTACCACAAAATTAGATGATATAATTTCAACCAAATGAGGACGACTATGGTTAAGGGAATGAGAGTTATACAAATCCCACCAAATCATTCCCATGCCATCAATGGTTCCATTATTGCCTGATAAAGTTATATGAAAAAATGTGAAAATTCAATCTTCAGAAACAGAAATATGAAAAAAAATTGGTAGAAGGAAACAAAGTGTTTGGATTAGAATAGAAAAACCTGTTATGACCACATCATCCAACTTGTAACCATTTATCAAGCTCTTATGTCTTCCTTCAGGAACGTCTTTCCCTCGGCCATAAGACGGTAAAGGTTCAATAACATCCCAATGAGATGGATCCTACACAAGAAAAACCACTCTTCAATAAGCCATAAATTGGTTGAACATGAAATATTTCATACACAAGAGATCAGTATTGTCAATCGCGAGTCACGGAAAATAGCAGTTTGTTCAAATTCTACTATACGATAGTTATAGCAGATATTTGACAACACTTTGCATTAAATAGCGCATCACGGAACAATATCGATTTGTTCAAATTCCGCTATGCTATAGCAGCATATAGCTGTTATTTTAACAACATTGCAAGAGATCAGAATAAAAAAGGCAACACTATTCAAATTTCAAAAGCCAGTTGTAAATAAGTAGCAAACAGTCATTTTGATCCTTAAATGTATCCATCGGTGTCAACAAAGTCCCTGAATGTATCAAAACTTCAAAGTTCAAACATTCTTAGTGTGTTTTCAGTTAGTAATTTCATTGACCAAATTGACAAACGGAAGACACGTTTTGAAGACTAAACTAACTAAAGACACAGTCGAGAACCATATTGACCGGCAAAAGAGAGACTATAATGACACCGTTTGACATATCCAAGGACCCAAAGTACGGTTTACTCGAAAAATAAGCAAGAGGTAGAAAGTACCTGAGATCCAATAATGACAGCACCTTTTTCCAAAAAGAGGGTAAGATGGCTGGTAAGATTGAAACTACCAGTGAGCCATTGTCCTGGTGGCAAATAGAGCTGAGCACCACCTTTATCAGCAAATGACTTGAGATAGAAAATTGCATTTTGGAATGCAATTGTATTCAATGTTTTACCATCTCCAACTGCACCAAACTCCAAAATTGAGACACTGTGTGGTCTAGGATCCAATTTTGGATTCAAACCACACTGCTCAACATCTCCATAAACTATCAAGGCATTGCTCAATGCCAGAAGCAAGAGCAATGCCACCTGAAAAAAATGGTCACAGAAACCAATTAATCACCAGAGTATCCAAAATCAAGAACAAGAAATAAAGCCAAACATAATTCAACAAATAATTGTTCATGAAGCAAATAATTAACTTCAGATAGAGATTTGAAACAAATCTGAAACAAGATTGAACAACCACAAAAGTAATAGCAAAAACAATGAAACAAATCAACAATAATGCTAAATTTTCACTTCAACAAAAATATTCATATCAATTCAAGATATTTATAGAGAACATAAGCAGATGAGAAAGAACATCAAAAGGGAATTCAAAGCTGAAATCAAATTAAAATGCAAGTTTATGAGATCAATTTATCAGATCAAAATTAAACAAAAATTTGACAGAAGCCCCACCATGAACAACAATCACCATTACCTAACAAATGAAACAGAACAACCCAAAATGAACCACATACATAAAACATGACCCATATGAATGAAAACACAAAAACTTTGACTTAGACATATAAAATTCCAACCAAAGATCGAAACTTGAAGAGACCCTTTTAGTAATTATCAACAGAAAACAATATAGTCTCAGATTTGGAACAAGTTTAAGGTAAAAACTCAAAATGGAAAAAGAAAACATAAACAAAATTGAACCCAGAGAGAAACGTACTTACAAGCATCTTCTCAGGTCAAAGCTGGAAAAAAGGGTCAGAGAGTAAAGGAGACAAGAACCAGCACTAGTGACAAGGCAAAAACAAGTAAGAAAAAATGAAAAAGAAAAGAAAAAGAAATTGCTGAGAGAGAGAGAGAGAGAGAGAGAGAGGAAGAAGAAGAAGAAGGCAGAGGAGGAAGAAAAGAAGCAGCTTTATGCAGTTTTGTGAGTATTATTATATATTATTATTGTAAGAATTAATGTACCAATGTAAAAAATGACAGCAAATGAAGAAGATTAATGGTCCTTTCATATATGGACATGTATATGCACAAATATTTGGTAAGAGATTTTCTTTTTTAAAACAGGAAATTATTAAAATGTATTATATAAATGACAGCTTTTTCATTTCAGGCATCAATTATTTTAGTATTAGTGTTTTCTTTTTAACTGAATATCATTTTTACGTTTAAGATATTAATCTCTCAAGTTGAGGTGGACTAAAGTTGCATATGAGGTTGGTCCCTTCTGTTTAATTGATTTCGTGTAAACGTGATTTAGGCTGGTTTATCTATAACAAGTTATGATATTATTGATTTGAATCCACTCGCATTGATTTACAATTAAATGAGAATTGATCTGCATATCATAAAAATTAAATAAATAAATCATTTAAAAAAGTTAAAAAGTTAGTATTATAAAAATATATTTTTTTTAAAAGTTAAAAATTTATTTTTGTTGATAATTTTATATTGTGCCACTTAGTTTGACAATCGTAGATGAAATTATAAAGCAAAAATGTATAGTCACTAAAAAAGTGTTACAAATCTTTTTATTTAAAAAAATACAATTACATAGTTAATACACCAACACCAGAATATTTGAATTTAAACTGCATAATCTGAGATCTAAATGATCAAACTCACGAAGACTAAAACATAAATCGACGAAAGTTGGTTAAGGACTACAATGAACGACACAATTTTCTTTCAAGAGTTTTAATATTGTTGTATTGGCTGAATTTGAATCTAGAACATATGATTAATGGGAAGAAAACTGAATCATCTCGTCCAAGCATTTTTTTTTAATTGATTTTTGGGCTATATTTAATTTCTAACACTCTTTTCGCCCCTATAATTGAATGACTCGTTTGTAAAACTATTTATCTTAAAATGAATTATTCTTTCAATGTAATATCCATAAGTAATATAATAGCATCTAATTAACAGTATATATGCATCACTCACAATGCAATATCTTTCTTTATATCTTTATATAAATGGTAATGGTAAATGCATGAATACTGTATAAGAATAATTTAACACAATGATAGTTGTATTTGACCATTTCACACCGATTAAAAAATATGATAAATAAAGGAAAGAAAATGATGATTTTACTATAATATATTTATTAATCATTGATTTATTTCTATTATCATAATGCAAAGTGGAAATAAAATAGTAACTTAAAAGTGATGCAGATTGTATAAATTAAATAGTAGTGCAATTGAGAAAAATAATTAAAATTATATTAGAAGCTATGTATCACTCTTTTTGATATAATTTTTTTACTAATGCAAATTATTATTAAATAGATAGAATATTTTATTTACTTATTTATTCACTTTTTTAATATGTATAGTAAGAATGTAGTAATTAAATATTCGTATTTTTAAATATATTTATAATAGAATATTCTATATGTCTCATGAAAATAACTCAATCAACAAGTGTAAAACATTAATATATAGACTTTGGTTGAAATATTCTCCATTTATCTGCGTTCGAGGACTTAAGGGAAAGAAAAATTACACTACATGAAGTAGAAAAGACACGAAGAGAATAAATTAATTAGCACTAATTGGTGATTGGCACTGTTAATGAAAATGATTAGTAACGTCTTTTGCCGACAAAATTGTTTGAAACGGCTTCATAGATTGTGGCTGCATAGTGTTGGCCTGGGTGTTTTAACATGTCAGAGAATTATTACATTATTACTTACTAGGCTTATTTATGTGTGATTTTTCTTCTGTGTGTGTGTGTGTGCGCCATAGCGTTAGAACAACATCATCAACAAACAACGTCATTGTTCTGTTTTTACATATGTAAGATGCTCATTAGTGGGAGAACATAGGACTTTTCGGGGTGGAAACAATAAAGCTTCGATCGAAGTCGTGCTGGCAGTGCCACGTGGCGCTAAGAGGTGACATCAAAGTATTCCTTCGTGAGACGTGGAAGGTGATTGAAGGACATAAAAGTAAAAAAATACTTGCTTTAACATAATATTTAAATTATGACACATAAATATAAAAAAATAATTAAATAATAATATAACTAAATTATTTTTCAATTGATTTTTTGATTTGTGAATATGTGCTTAAACCTTTTAATTTGGATATAAAACTATTTAAAATTTATTCACATAAAAATCTCTAAAATTGTGCTATCTACACATCAATTTAAGTATTTAATTGAATTTCATATCATCGTTTGTTTTATAATTTTATTTGTAGTATAGTAATTCTTAATAAATATTTCTTTTTAACTCAGTATTAAAAAATTATTAATTAACTATTACTCTAAAATATTATTACATTTTAATAGTGATTTATTTTTAAATATTAAAATAAATTAATAATTGAAGAATATAATATAGTACATGTGGGGCTCACAAATGATAGGAGGGAGTGAATTTATATATTTATAATAAGCATCCACTTTCTTTCCAATAATAATATATTTATGCAGACAATGTTTACAAAAAGAGTAATCTTCCATTGTTTGGTCTAAAAAGAAGAATACTCTCGTAAATCTCATATAAATAAATAAAATTATTTTCACGTCTATTAAAAAATGTGTTTGTTTATTTTTTAAATAATAAAAAATGTCATTGTATTTTAAATTAATCCTCATGGGAGTTACTAAAAATAAATCTAAATATAGCCGAAGTAGTTAACATATGTTTATATTTTATACCAGAAAAATTAGGTTTATATTTGAAATGATAATAATATAACTGAAATAGAATTACTAATAATAATAATAATAGAGAAGAATAAATAATAAATTTGGGGGGTGCATGTCATTGGGATAGAGATTAGAAGGGAGCATGTGGATTGACAGAGGGGAAACAGGGGAATGGTGGTACCCACTCCAATCATAGCCAAGATGCTAGCCTGGCTGCATTCACTTGACAGAACATACCAAACTACACTCTCACTCACACACATAAGACACTCTTTCTCTTCTACCTTTTTTAATTCAATTTTATATTAACAACAATTGTTTCTTTCAATCTAGTAATTAGTACCAACTTGGTATATGAAGTTTGAAGAGTTGGTAACCTCACTGTCTCCAAACAACTCACATTTTATTTTATTTTTTTATTGCCTTAATTGGGTGTATTGCTATATTGGTCATTAGTTTCATATATAGACTTCAAACAATATTAAGTAGTGTGGATGATGACATGAGGCATCTCATAAAGACCTTAATTACGAATAGTTATTAATATATAAAAAATTCTCTAAATTTATAAAAAGTTATTGTTTAAGATTTTTTACACATTTAAAAAAGTAAAATAATTAATAAATAAAATTTAATTGTTATACATTGACAGTATAAAAACTCTTTATCAATAATATAAAATTATTCTTATTAATTATTGAATAACTTTTAATAAAGTATATTGAGATGGTAGTAGTCTACATAGAGTATTGATTTAGAATAAAAAAAATTATTTGTTGTGTCATGAAAAAAAATGTCAATTTAATTTTTTTTCAAAAGTGACAATCATTTAGAATCAAAGAGGATATTATTTTTGTTGAAAAAGTATAAATTCAAATATTAAAAATATTAATTGATAATTATTTTTATTCATATTTTTAGTGATATATTTATTTTTATTGTATTTTATATTAAAAACTAAATCAATATTTAGTTTTTTGGCATATATAATTTTTTATTTTTTTTTAATTAACTTAAACATGGCAGCCAGGTCAATGATTTTTTTAAGGTAGAGTATTATTGGCTTTCGAATTTTTAGGCAAAAAAAGGTTGGTGAAATATAGTAACTTGGAAAAGTGATTAGCTGTTGTGAATTTGACAGAGAAAAAATGGCTTAATTTGTTTATTTTTAGTTTTAGCTTTATTGAGAAGAATAGAAGATATCACTCATTTTGTGTGAGAAATTTCATGCTATCATGAAAAATAAATTGGGATAAACTTACAAAAATGTTACGTCAACGTCATTTTTATTGTCCAACGCGGTATTTTTATACGGTTTGAATATAATGTTTTTTTTTCTTCTTTTTCTCTCTTCTAGTTACATCAATCAACAGTTATGAATAATGTACTTTTATATAGTGTCAAAATACACTGCAATCATTTTTATGTTCACATTATATCACTCTAAAATAGAAAGATAGTCGATTCAAAATATATACATAAGTGATAATGTTGTAGTGTTTGCTCATGTAGGGTGGTGGATCGAACAATAACATAGCAAACTAATGTCTTCATCAGCGAAATATATCTTTGTCGCTTGCTCAACCAAGTTGATTTGTTTTTACTTTTGGCATAAAATGACGATAATAAATTATATTAAAAAACAATTGGATGAGATGATATGGCCTTTAACGGTTTAAAAGAGCTCTCAAAATGGATCAAATCAAATGCATCGGAATGTTTGACCCACATATTAGTTCAAGCCGACTTTAAAAAAAAAATTAAAAATGAATAGATTTTTTTATCTAAGCTATTTAGTCCACATTAAAAATAGAGTTGGACCGGATCGACCCAGTGCAACTAAAAAAATTATTATCAATAAAATTTGGGATGGTTCAATAATAGTTTTTTTTGGCTATTTTTTATTGACTTTAAAAAATTGTCAAACAAGTTTTGGAAAACAAAAGTAATATGTCAGATCATAATTAAGAACGAAAAAAAAAAACTAATTTCCTAAAAACACCGACTAAGAAAATGTATTCCGCTAAAAGCCAAAAACAGCATAGTATTTTTGTGGTGCTTCTACCTCGACCAAGGTTAGAACAGTCAATCCAACACCTTTGTCAGTTCAGTTTCGTTTGTGATTGTCTTCTACTAACCGAGACCAATATCGATTCCGACTTCGCCTTCCTACTTTGAAGATTGAATGCGACCGAGTTCTATGTGATGGTGGTGTTATATATTATAATTTTAATTTATTGTATCGTCTCTATTGTGGTAAGTGATTGAGGGTGCTTTTGTATTTTAATCTTGTTTTAATTTTTATTAATTAAAATAAAAAATATTATTGCCCCGTAAGTGACCATTGGCCCGCATTGTCCATAATGGGCAGGTCAGTTTTGATATAACACGACTCCGCAACATAATCAGTTGAGCCGAGCTGACTCATTCATGTGTGCGAGCCATTCGAGTAAGAGCGAGTAGAGCTAAGCAGACTCATTTGACAACTCTATGTTTAACCAACAATTCCACTTCAAATCCTAGTTTCAAGAATGATATAATATTAAACTTATTGATTGAGTCGACCCAACGTAAAAAGAGGCATAAAGTAAACTTTAATATGAAGTCTACAAAAATATTTTAGTAAAATTACTATTTTTTTTTACACTTTAAAATATAAAATCATTTCTTAAGTAATACAATTGATTTGGTATAATATTTCTTTTTCAATTGATAATATAATTAACTGATTTAGTATTTGTTGAAAAGGTCACGAGATATTCAATAAAAAATTTAATGTAATTAAAATAAATATTAGAATATTCTATTAAGATTATTTTGATTTTTTAAACAAAGTCTACAAATCTAATGATATTTAATCAAAGTTTTATTACGACTTATAAAAAAATCTCGTGATATTTAAAAAAAAATTAAATTTTGATGAATTGTTTTCTAAAATATATTTCTTTTGAATTTATTACATTTTTTATTGAATATTTAAAAGAATTTATTTTTCCTATCACATGAGATCTCTATGCATTTTCATTTATTATTTTTTTCAATCATCATCTCTCTCCCTCCCTCCATCCCTAACCTTTCTCACCTCTCAAAATCTCCCCTTCCCCTCCATCTATGTCCTATCTCGTTTATCCTTTTTATCAATTTCTCTTCTTAGTAATTTAGTTTATCGGTTAAACAAATTTTTAGTCTCTATTTTGATTTTGAATTTTTATAAAAAAGTGACACTTCTAGTTACTCATAAAAATCCTCATAAAATTACAATAAAACTAAAAATAAATAATAAGAAAAATGAAATGTATCAATGTTATTACGAGATTTTGTAACTTCAAATTTGCATCACTTTTCAACCAGTTGGTTTTGGAAAAGGAAGAATAAATTAGGATAACCTTAAATATATGTTCTACTTATTTTTATTTTTTTGTGAAGAAATTGTAACATCTTTCCAACAGTAAAAAAGTCAATCTCATTCACATTTATTGCACAGCTAGTGTTTGTTTCTTTGTTTTTTTATTGCTCCAACAATGATTTAAAGTTTAGACTTTAAATAAATCAATATCAATGAGACATCAAAGTTCACCCGACCCTCAAACAAGTAGAAAAGTTGATGATTCTTACCTTAAAATTTCCTGAAGCAAATGTTGATTCGAAACTAGATACCTAGTTATTTATTTATTGTAATAATTTCAAAGCAAAAGAAGAACACAACATACGTATTTAATGTAACATTTTTAAGCCTACAAAATTTGAAGGTATTTATTTTTATGGAATATCTGTTCTATTTTCAGCCATCAAATCAATAAACGTTTATATTAATTAACTCATTTAAGTTATCCATTACAACTTATGAAAATAATTTAAAATATGTCCATAAATTGTTTTTGAGTTATTTTCATAATTTTTAGAAAATCACTTTTAAAAATAACTTATAATTTATATGAAAATAATTTTTTATTTTATACTTATTTTTAAAAATAAATTATACATAGAAGAGAAACTCACATTTAGTATTGGGTATGTTCTCAATATTAAATATTTTAATTGATTAATTAATTAAGTTGATCAATTAGTTACACTAGTTAATTAGTTATTTTATTTTAGTTAGTTGTTTATTTAATTGATTATTTAAGTGTTTGTAACCTTTGATGTAGTTAACTTTCTCAATTATTAATATTATTCAATTTATTTTTCTTTATCTGTCTCTTATCAATAATTTAAATCAAGAATTCTAATACTTAAATAAGATTAATTCCGGTGAGAAAATCTATGGAAAAAAAAACTTATATATTAACTTTTTAGATGTGTTGTAAAACGACCAATATTCATCTATGGAATGAAATGGAACTTCTATGGCCATGTTTGTCCTTTTGATTCCTTTCTATGCGCATGTTATAAGCCTTTTTAGACACAAATTGGAGAACAAGTGATGTTAGAGTAGTTGTAAACAACTAAACATGGGATATGTATAGTACTTTGATGCGTGGATTACATTCTAAGGGAAATCAATGAAAAGATTGTGTATGTCTAAACACGCTGTACTGTCTTGGTCCACATCAAAATCAAAATGGGATATGACCAAACATCTCTTCATCCAAAGAAAGGGAGGGGCATGATTTATACCTCAAAAAATATTTTAGTATTTTAATTTTAATATTATAATTATTATTATTACTATTTAAGATTTATAAAAAAAAGAGAATAATAAATATATTTTTGTTCACATTAATATTCTTTTCTAATTAAGTAGAATGTAATAACTCCAATAATACAAACCACTTTATTTATATATATATATTTTAATGTTAATAAGAGTTTGATAAGTAGTACCAATCAATACGAGATATAAAAGCGTATATATAGGAGATTACCTAACTCATTGACAAGTTTTATTATTTTCAAAAATTTATAGAAAATACATCATGATTTATCGTAATTGTATACCATACATCTAATCTAATTCTCTCATATGAGTTTAGAGTTGGACTCGTCCTCCCAACCCATTAGTTAATAGAAGCCCACTTGGTAGTAGGACAAATTAGCAAGTCTCAAATCTCACCTACAGGTATTGGGTGTAGGTTTACAATACACTCTATGTTCGAGGACAAGCCTTTAGTTTAGTAGAAGGAAATCAAAAACCATTCATGTAATCTTGGACAACATAACCCACCTGTTTCGGCTAATCCAACAAGTCACCTATCAGAACGTGATATATCTGCCATTCTCTCGATGGATTCAAGTCAACATAAGCATATGGGTGAAAATGGAAGATACTAGACATGAAACAATTTTTCATCTCATCCTTGTAATACACCTAATTGGACACGAACTTATGTTAGTAACTAGTAAGAATTGTTCTGAAATAGCCATGAATCTGTAATACACCTCTGGTTCAATGACAATAGAAATTCGTCAACCCCCAAGAAACTGTGTCGCCAACCAACTATAGTCAAGGCAAGACCTCTAGGGCAGAAGTTACTAGACCTAAATCTTAGTGCATATAACATCAAAAAGAAATTATGGAGTACAATTAAAATATTTGGACTTACCTATGTACAAAAAGCCTTATCCATAATGGGTGGACAAGTTGGAACTTCTGCCTAGAGATTATAAAACTTCGAACTTTGCCACTTTTTTCGGGGAATATGGAAAACCAATAAAGGAGAATATTGGGAGATTCACCGCAGAGTGTGGAGAAGGAAATCATAATGAGTTCCCTAAGTTGCAATTGTTTCCATTGTCATTAATGGGGACAACCTTTGCTTGATATTCCTCATTCCCACCAAATTCCATATATACTTGAGCAAACATGGAAATATGCTTTTGTGACAAATTTTATTAGCCTCAACTTGAAGTTACGACAACTAATTTAATGAACTTGCATCATCAAGTGCATGAATCAGTAGATAACTTCATTGAGAGATTCAAAAAGACAACTGACAATTGCTCAATGCAACTCCTTGAGTTTAAATATGCAAACATGGCCATAAGTTGTATGCATTCTCAATTTAAGGAGAAATTTTGTAGGTCATACTTGCTCTAAATTGGATGAACTAACATCCAAAGCTTTGCAGATAGACGATTCATTCAATAGAAAACAAAAAGTGTACTGCGAGCTGGATGCCCTTATTTGGTATTGATTTCACAATTGGAGTCAAACATTGATACATTAGTTGAATCCTCGAGATACATCATGACAAACGAAATCATGAGAGGAAAAAGTTATTCATGTGCAACCATAAATCTAGTCAAAGGCAATGATACTAAGTAAGCTAAAAACAAATACGAATACACAATCAATATATCAAGGCAGACTAGATCTTTGATTATTTTCTGAAAGAAAAGTAGATAAAATTAGTAGATGAACATAAAAGGCTTCCCCATGAATAGATAAAAAAAGTTATTGCAAATGGCAAAAGTCTTACAGTCAATATACGACAAATTGTATCGTCTTCGAAAGAACTACTCATAAAGCTATTAATGACAACATATTCAAATTAGTCAGTAAAAGTGTATTAGAAATGGTAGTAGATACATATCATTTCTTAATAATGGCCATGATATCTTTCACTAAACCCGATTATTTCAAAGGCTCAGGAAAGGTGAAGGCATCATTGCGTATGAGTAAAAAGCCAAATTAAAATTGAATAATTCAATCCTGACTCCATCTTTGAAGGTCATAACCTTTATTTTTTTACAGGCTATGTGTTCCACAGTCTGAGCATAATCATGTGGGAAGAGTTGAGACCCAAGGTAGGTTCTAGTTGACACAATACCTGACAAGCAATATGTTTATGTTCCAAGAAAATAAGATACTCACATATTTTCAAATGACTTTTACCAAAAAAGTGACCGTTTATCGAGACTAAAATCATGAATTAGCCTAAAGAATACAATTTCTATTTCTTTAAATATGTATACTTTTGACCAAAATCACAATTATACTTCTAAAATCAAATAGATGTTGTTGTGGACTACCTTGATAGGTGGTCCATGGTGACCTATGCTTAAAAGTCACGTGAAACTTTAACGACGATTGATAATATTCTTCAAAAATATAAATTGATTGTCCTCTGCAGTGCCAGAGCTTGAACTAAAACATCGAGGTGACCAAATTTTTAAAATTTTAATGGATAAATAAAAAGTATAATATTGTATTGTATATAAGAATTTTAAGTTATAAATTTGTAAAATATATTGACGATTAAACTCTTAATGTTTATTATAGCGAGGTAGTAGATTAAATGTTGGTTGACATTTTTTATAATTAAAAATTAGGTAAAATAAATTTTAATCCATATACACATACTAATCTACATGATGTACTAAGGATCTATACGTAACAATCTACATGATGCATGTCATTTGGTTAGATTAATTCATGTAACAAGAAAAGATGCACAGATAACATATCATCTTCACATATTAGACTCAAACATACATTTCAGTAAGGATAACCCAACAACCACAATTCTATTAATAGAAACAATTTTACTCATAAAATACACCGATTATATAACTCAAAATTACAACAACATACACAATAATATTTATAATAATTAACATACTATTAACAAATGTAATGTCAAATCTAGTCGAAATTCATCACAACCAATTAACATATATATCAAACTATAATTATACTATAGACTTATATAATTTGGTTTTCACAACATTTAATTATTTATTTTTCCATTTTTGTTAACATAAATATTTTTTTTCTTATAAAATTTATCTACCTCCATACATTCAATTTACATTTGAGATAAATTCATATTCATCCACGCAAATATCCTTTAAAAGAATGTGGTGACTTGTAGTGGATGTGAAGAGGAGATGAGAGAAGTAGTAGTAGTATTTTTAGAAATAACATACGAAGAATATAAGAGGAAGATAGAGAGAAATGTCTAATGTAATCGCCTGATTAAAGGATGTACATCCATAAAATATATTAAATAAATCCATCTTTATTGACTAAAGTATAACTCTATCTTTAAAAAAAATTAAAAGTAATAGTATATTTTTAAAAAATTATTGGATATTTTGGGGACATATCCGTTGCCACCCTATGTCCCTTCCGATCCAGTCTTCTCAGACTTTATAATTGAGAATATAATTAGATCGATGTTAGTTAGATAAAAAATAAAAAAAAATATATCTTTTAAAACTCAATTTATCAAATAGATCAACACTAATTATGTCACTATTTCAAAATTAATATGGAGAAAAACTATTTACTTATATTTGGAGTCAATAAAATTTTAAATAATTTTTAAAATCGATTCATAGTTAATCAGCTATCGGTCCGTAGCTAATGTTGTCTAGAATTATGTGTAATTTTTAAAATGCATTATCATTAAAATGACTTGTTTTTTTGGAAGTAGGCCACATGAACTAAACATACTACGTGCGAATACAAAACCAATGTGCTGTTGGGCCCAACTTGTGTGACTTGACTTGTACTAAGCTCTGCAACTTTTTAATATCTTGTTCATCAGATACAGCCACACAGGACCACATGTCCATATTTACTAATGTACTTGCATGACTATAACTTCAGGATAAAAGACAAAGTTAAACTCAATTACCAACAACAATGTTTGCACTCACATTTATTTAGAATGAGAGTTATAGTGTTGTAAATTGAATAAAAGGTTTGAGGATATTGAGAATTTTGAAAATTTTAATTGATAAATAAAACTTTAATATTTTAATATATATTACAATTTTAAAATGTAAATTTGTAACGTAAATATACAAAATTTGCAAATATAATTATCGAGAAAGATAAATTATGCTGAAAAGTTGTAGAAGTTTGTGAGAGATAGAACTATGAGAGTAACATATAGGTTTGATTTATTGCTGCTAGATATGAAAAAACTTGAACGCCACTTTGGTTGTGTTTTTCCAATTAAAATTGTAACAAGTCCGTCATAAATATTTTGGAGGTTCTGTTCTAATTTTAAAATTAAACTTTAATAAAAAGAATTTAATAGTTAAAAAAAGAAATAAAATAAATTTTAGTCCTTATAAAAATATTTTGAACTTTTTAGTCCATAATTTTTTTATTTATTTTCAATTCCTATTTTAAAAAGTTATTTTTGTAAAAAAAAAAAATATTTTTAGTCAAAAAAAAACCTATAAAATCAAAATAGAGACTATAAGTGAATAAACTTTTTTAGGGGCTAAACTTTAAATATCGTTATTTTGTAGGAATTAAAAATATATTTAACTAAAAAAATTCACCCTCATTTTATTATATTATAAAAAATTAAATTGGGGACCTCACCAAGTTGAGGCTAAGTGGTATTGAGTTGCTTGCACAACCCAATAGATGACTCTAAAGCCGATGAAAAATATATTGATTTAGTTCGTTTTAATTAAATTGACATTTAAAAAAAATTAAAACACTTATTTTAAAAAATCTATTTTTTTTCAAACAATAGCTTTTTTATTTTTTATTTTTTTATTTTTGAAACAAGTATTTAATTTATATACATTGTTAGTGTAAATAGTATAAATAATTTATATACATTCAAATTGTGAAATTACTTTTCTATCAAATGAATCTCAAACTTTTTTTGTGTTCCCTTCCATGAATTTGATGCAACCGTTGAGGTAATTATGCACAAACACACACACCTAAGATCCTATATGAAAACACAAACCACAAATAAAAGAATAAAAAAAATACACTATAATTTATGTAGTTAGACACTTTTCACCTACGTCCACGAAAATACCTCAACAATTATATTCACTATCGCAAATAAGATTACAATAATTTGTAACAAACTCTGAATTGTGTATCAATCTACATATGCTCTCACTCCAAGTGTTACAAGAAATGATGACTTTTTAGTACAAAAGATTGACTCAAATGTTATCTTACACACACATTTGCTCTTGAATGAGATGATACAACACTTCACAAACCTCTCAATTTATAGAAGAAGAGTGTAACTTTCTTCTAAAAAATGATTAATAAAAGTGAATTAATCTCCACAATTCTAACGTTTTCTAAAAACTCTTAATTTATTATTTAAAGTTGAATTTACATTCTCAAATTTCAAATAATAAATTCTAAGAGCTTAGAATATTAATCTCCCTTTCCATACATTGAAACTATACATTTTAATTATTTATTGAAAATTTGAATTGAATTTTAAGAGATATTACTTTTATCATCAAATAAGAGGTTTATGGGAAAAGTGTTTTCTTATCAGTTAAAACTTAAAACACAACTAATGTCACAAGTAGTGACATGTTAAAATTGCAGTGTCACCCACCACTTTTCACATCTATTATTTTTTAACTTTGAAAGATGAATACTTCTGATAATAAATTTATTGTATTGGATATGTTATTGATATCGGAACTTATATCGTATTTGTAAATATTTTATTTATTTTTATTATATTATTGCGAGTAAAATTGATGATTTTTTTTTATATATTTATATAATTTTATATGTGTATTTAAATTTATTTGTTGTTGTAATTGAAAACAACTTTTAATTTTTTAAATTTTTATAGTGATTTTATAATGTGAATTGAATAATTTAACTTTTTTTTAATTAAATCGTTTACAAAATTTCATGTTTTTCAATTGACGTACTTGTAATTTAACTTTTTTTAAATACAACATCTTGAACCCGTGGAAGTACCTAGTACTATTGTGGTTTTTTTAACCATTAAAGTTGTACTTGTCCTAGTTTACATTAATAGAATACAGCGACTTCTTTCTATTTATTAAAAAAATTAAGTAAATTGGTAAATTAGTCCATGAAATTATAAAACTTTATTCAATTAAATTTTACAAATTAACAAATAATCTCTGAAATTATAAAATATTAATTAAAATAGTTTTTTAAATAATTTTTACAGTTAAAGATTTTGATGTGACATTGTAACTGGATATGTGATTTATTAATATTAATCTCACATCAATGTCATCTTTTTAAAGACAAAATTTTCAAAACAAATTTGAGAATAATTGTAATTTTGCATGAACTAATTATTGAAAATTAGTCCATAAAATATTTAAATTTCATATGAAAATTTGTTCATGTTGCGATGACATTGAAATAAGATAATCGTAGATAAGTTATATATTCAATTAACATATCACATCATAGTCTTTAACAGTAAAAGTTTAAATACAGACTATTTGATTAACATTTTATAATTTCAGAGATGTATTTGTCAATTTACAAAATTCATAGATTAATTTGACTTATACTTACAATTTGAAGTATCAGTTTGACTATTCATTAAAAAGAATCATCTCAACGAATCCTAATCAATTTTCTCAATATTGCTTTAGGAATTAGTTTCCTTCTTCAACTCTATAGGAATCGAGGATGAGAAACTTTTATATATTTTATATTTATATAAAAAAAAAGATATAGAACAATTTTTTTTTCTTTTTATGTTTTCTTATACTTTTACCGATGACTGATCAACATGTTTTGAGCATTTGGTTTTTAATGAAGGCATTAGATTTTTACCTTTACAAAGAAAAGAGTCGATCTGTGGAGGTTTAAAATCCAACTTCAAACTAATAAATGTGTATTTTCTTAGGATGAGTCCGACTAATTAATAATTAAGCTAAACCCTATTAAAATATTAAGTGTGAAGCATCACTTAATCACAATTCCTCTTAACCATATGGACCTGTTTTTAGGTGAGGATTAGAACAAGGACTTTGTATAATTTAACCCTATTTAAATATATGATGTTGATAAAAATTAAGGTCCTTGTATTATAACCCCTCGCTTTTCATTATTGTATTCGTGCAAATCATATTTTTCGTAACTGAATTCATGCTAAATCTCTCTGGTCAACTCCTCCTCAAACCTCTATTGCTTCATCTTGGTTTGTGCCCCCTGTTGGTTCTCTAAAATGCAACGGGGACTATGTTTTTTTTTGTTGACAATTTATATGGTCCTCTTAAAAAAAAAGTGTATCAGTACTTGTTAATGTTTTAATTAATAAATGTGTTCATTTTCTACACGCCAGCATTTATATATTATATATTAGGTTGACTAAATTAGTTGTACTCTTACATTTATCTTTACAATTTATTCCTCTTAAATTTAATAAAATATTATCCTAATTTTTTTTATTTTAATTAAAATTAAAACTATTATCAGGATTTAGAATTCTTTCCCTTTCCACTACCAAAGTAAATCACTCATCTGCCGTCCTTTCACCGTCTTGAGAAGAACTCTCTACCGTTCTTCTACTACCGCGAGAATATCCCTCCTCTATCTCACTCCCAATTCACTCATGTTTTTAACGTAAATAGAAGTGGTCTTATCTCCTTCCTTGTTTATGCTAATACTAAATTGTTATCAGTGGCTTATGGTTACTTACTCTTTCAAGATTGTTGATTTTGATGATATTAGAGTTAATTTTATTTTGTGGATTATCGTGAGTTTTGTCTTCGCGGACAACGTTTGAATCGTGCGTCCGATGCAATCCATATAAGCAGACTCTCCTTTGAATTGCGGTCGCGACCTAGCAAATCAATTGTTTCTTCCATTCAAAGTCAAAAGGCTCCGGAATCGTGACCCTCCAACAAAGAAAAAGATTGATTATTCAACAAAGGTTAGAATTTTGATAGACGGTGAAGAACAACGGAGAGATGATAAAGAACGACTGCTAGATGGTGAAGAATGGTGAACCGGAGAGATAATTGCACCGAAAAACGGCAAAACAGCAGAGAAAAAACTTGAAACTTGAATATTTTTTATATAATTTAATAAATAAATATTAATATTTTAAAATAAAACAAAAGTGTAAAACTTAAAAATTTATTGTTGTTAAATTTAAAATTATGGTCAAATTTATTTATATGTGACATGTCTAGACTATTGATTATTTAAGTTGATAGTACCAAAACATATAGAAAAAGCTTTTCTATTGTACGATAGATATCCCAATATTTTTTTCCACTATAGAGGTAAAATTGGTAAGGTAACTTTAAGTGAGTGATAATGTCCAATTTAGTAGACAAAATATTAACTTTAAGATTTATCCAACATTTACAAATATTTTTTTTCTTCTTTTCTTAAGTCTGACATTTGTTAGTTTCAATAGTAATATTATATGGCCTAGTTCCTTTGCTTGAGAGACCAAATTTCCAATGACATTTGCTTGATTTGAATATGCAACTTACAGATCATGCTCGTATAGACCAAACTACTATAGTTATTGGTAAGATACTAGCTTTGTTATTGACTCATCCCCACATCATTGATAAGATTCTAAGTTGTAATGAATATGTGATCATTAATGAAATTTCACAAAATATTATATTAGAAGTGATGTATGTAGTTGTTCTGAATTGGACTTTTCGGCTGGCCTAAACCTAATATCACCATATTTGATGCTATATAATCCATGCCTTTTACATACCTCAGTCATATACTGACTTGAGCGTTAGAGTATTTGCAGGTACCACGCCCACCAACGGATCTCATCTCATCCTTGGACTCCGGCCAAACACCATCACTAACATACCTTCTTCTTTCATATCCATCGATCTCCGAGTTCTCTCTTGAACATTAGATTCATATATGGGAATTGTGGTTTCCCTTTACCCAAGACCACTAAATAACTCATCTCACTTCATAGTGGATATGGAAGAAATCATGAAGATCTTTCAGCAGAACTGAGAATGTAGAGAAACGGTAAACTGAAAGGTTGAACTCTAACGACACAAATAAATCCACAAATGAGATTATAGCACACACAGGTTCAGACTCTCGATTTAATTATCTACTGAATTCTTCATTTGCAGTAAACATCTACATTGACCTCCTTGACATGAATGAATTAAGCCAACATATCAATTATTCCAACTTTATTGATAGAAGTCAATCCCAATGAATTAATAATCAAGGAAAGTAAAAAATAATGAAGTCACAAGTGATAAAAAGATCCTTCAATTCGTGTAGAGAGTTAAAGTGGGGATCACATTTTAGCAACAACACCTACATGTTATTTCGATTTTGTTGGTTCAATATTTATTTCCATAATGCAGGAGATGACAACCATAATCAAAGCATATGTAACTTATGTTAATTTCAGGGACCAAAACACTACTCGAAGAATCTACTCCGATAACATGGAACACAACTAAACTCAAAGCATACTACAATTGAGAGATTATTACTCCTCAAATGCAACAAGCTTGATCGTAACATCATAAATTAACTCTTTTCACAATAAAGAAAGTATATGATGACTTCGTAATTTTTACCCCTTTCACAACAAAGAGGGAAAACCATGACAACTTCGTAAATTTCATTCCTTTCACGTTAAAGAAGAAAGTCTAGGTAGTTTCTACTCTTTTCGCAGCAAAAGGGGAAGTCCATGACGACTTCATAAATTCCACTCATTTCACAGCAAAGGAGAAAGTCTACGACAACTTCTTAGTTTATACTCATTTCAAAACAAAAGAAAAAGTCCACGACTACTTCGTAAATTTCGTTTCATTCACGACAAAGCAGAAAGTTTATGACGACTTTGTAAATCCCATTCTTTTCACGGCAAATGGAGAGGTCTACGACAACTTCATGAATCCTACTTCCTCAAAACAAAGTAGGAAGCCTATGACGGTTTCACAATCCTTGCTACTTCTTCCACAATAAATAAGGAAGTCTATAACGGCTTCAAAATCTGACTTTTTCACTATAGAGAAAGAGGGCTACTCGACTTCACACAATATCACAATGCCATAACAACTTTTTCCACTAAACATAAGCTTGTACAACTTAACAATCTTTATGAGTCAGCAAACTCAAATAGACTAGTTTCTCCACGAAGAAGAAACCTATTTTAAGCTAAGTGAACTCTCTCAAGTTAGGAATCTCATTCTCATTCAAGGCCTCACCAATAAGGGTAAAAAAAAATACACGATGAATGCGACAACGCTTACATAGCAACACAAACTCGATTAGCCCGTTCTGTTCTTCAACATATAAGCGTGCATGCCATGCCTACATGACAACACTTACTTGACAAGCTCCTTCTATCTTTCAATAGATGGGAGTCCACATGCCTACTCAACTACTTTTACTTAGCTATGCCTATTCAATACAAAAGGAACCACCACACTTTGGGGAATGAAGAATTTCCCTTAGATCCAACTCTTCGACAAGACATTCTGCAGCCTTATAAGTTATGGCCTCCCTAACTTGAAACGACGAAATGGGGGTAACTGCTAGAGATTGGCTTAAGGCCCAATATGTCTTGATTAATATACACAAGACCAACGCGACACAGTCCATAATTGTACTCAAAGATAAACCTAGAGAGATAACTGACCTAATCCCAATGGTTAGGAGTAGACAAAGGCGAGAATCACAATAAGATATCAGACCTAAAAAGATAGCCAATTTAATCCCAACTTTTAGTTTTTTTTTTTGTAGTTTTGTTAAAAAAAAAAACTTCTTGTGGCTGTTAAGTGTATACGTGGCAAGCACACATTATCAAATTACATTACATTGTTTTAATAATTAATTTTTTATTAAAAATAAAAAACATATCAAATTAAATTTCTATTAAATAAAAAAACCTATAAACACATTTTGCCCTCGTCTCATTTTCATCATCTACATATTCAGATTTTTAGCTTTTTATTTTCAAATTCCTTCTTCATCTTTAGGACCAAACATCCAACAAATGTTCATCCCGGTAACTTCATATGCTTCCTTTTTTTTTTTTTTTTTTTTT
>JBBPBP010000002.1:8840153-8866146 GCA_037974735.1 Cicer chorassanicum
CATAAAACATAAATGACTCATTTAGAAGAAAAAAAAAAAACTTAACAGACTTAAGTGAGAACTAAGCTAAATTTAAATGATTAAAAATGTAATATTATCTATAAATAAAAATGAGTGTAAATATATGTAGTTCAAAATTTGGATCACATAAATTCATTTTCTTAAATCTATTTTTGCTTAATGGAATAATTAAATATCATTTAAACATTGAAAGCGTCAATTTGAGAGAAATGCAATTAGATTGAAGGATGGTAGGGATATTATTTAACTAATTTACAATAGATTACTTTTTTAGGGAAAAATTTACAATAGATTATTATTATAAATTCCAACGTCCCCATTCCTGTGGTGAAAGAGAGATATTTGATAGGAGGGACAAATTATTGAGAGCCGTTAGATGGAAACAAAATTACAGCATGTGCCGCGGATCTCGGAAGAATCTATAAACGCTTTTTTGCCAACCAAAACAAATATTCGCACGTGGTTTGCCCTTAACTTTTCAACACCAAATATGTCCTCAAATTGGGTATGATTGGGACTTGCAATTAATTTGCTTTTCACTAAATCTAGTTACTTACCGTTGATTACTCCACAAAATTTCAGAGAGCAAGTCGAATCTAAAAGTTCTCTATGCTTTAAAAGACTATGGTTTGCAACATTATATGCATGCACATAATTAATGAACATTCATTATATGTAACGTACCTACACTGACTACAAGATCTATGTCACTCTTATTTTGGTTACGTAAAATTTGCTAGACAAAAAGCAATGACACTCCTTCATCAGAACTAAAATTGAATATGCTAAATTTAGCTAATTTTGATCTTGACTAATTTATTGATAGTTATTTTTTTTACAAAAACAAGACTATTATTGTAAAACGGAAAGAGTAGTTGCTTCAAATAAACACAAGGATAAAAAAAAATTCCCGTGGATATTTATTAGTACTTTAGAGAAAAATTGAGTTGCCATGTGTTTTTCATTTAATTTCTCAAAGGAACTTAGGTTGATTTAAATGCCCAAAAGCCTTAAGCCAACCAACTGATGAGTCTATTCCTCCACTGGTAGAAGATGTTTTTGTTGAATTTTGGATTACTTAATAAAGTATAATATTTTACATATCAATTATTAAATCTTTATTATACTTATTATAAAATATGAATAAAAATTGTATATGAATTTGTGAATGGGCACGTGATGAGCTGAGTCGTTCTTATAATTATTCAGCTTAGGTCCTGATACTCATCGTGATTATAAATTCTAACTATCTCAATGTTGGTTCACGAGGGGTCTAATATATCATCACATTGTGTCAAAAGTAACGACATAGGTAGGTTGAATACTACATTTTTATCGTCTCACTTTATATAATGTGAATATATATTTTTCCATCAAATGTGGAACTTATTTACTTACATTTGATAAACCAACAATCTCTCCCTCAAGTGTGAGTACATCCATTTATTCGGAAGTCATTTCATCTAGATACACTTGCACTGCGTTGACCGCCGCACATCAACGAGACAAACCGCATGAACACCCTTGGTCAAGAAGACTTCTAATACAAGGAGGAAGATTTTTGATGCAAGGAGCTGGTCAAATCCTTGTTATCTATCGGATTTGATACCACTTTTGGATCATGAGGATGTCCGAGAGATCATCTCATTGGGTTAGCGACCACACAAGTGGGGTGAACACCATATCTTTACCCAAAACCTTAAGGTGTTAGATTTATAGATCATCCCACTTTATATAGTTTTCAATATTTATTTCTCCATCCAATGTGAAATTTCTTTACTCACACATGATATACCGACACTCAATATTCAGAGTAACTCTAGCCACAATTCATCAATATAGAAGGCAATACACTTCTCACGAACCTTTTATTCTCTGAAAGTAATGGATCACAACACAATGACAATTATACTTTGATAATAACTTTATAATAATATGCCCTATATATATATATATATATATATAATTGTAACTATGAGTTTGGTCTAATGGTAAAATTGAATCAATTTGTGAGATGCATGATGAGTCATTATTCGTTATTGGATTTTTTGTGGAGAGATGCTTTGAAGACTGTTGTCTACATTCTTAATCAAGTATCTAACAAGTCTTGTCGAAAACTCCCTATATGCTTATGATGAAAAGAAGAAATTTGATCTAAACATTTTTATTGATTTCTTTATTGTCTATCGTATGTATATGCTCTAGAGGTTGTAGATTTTATTGTCCTTCTCACTCTATGCGAGTTATTGAATCTGATCGAGAGGTTTTCTTTGAGAATGGCTTGGATAATAGGAGTTCTACACCACAACCAATCATTTTGAAGGAAGATCGTACTTTTCTACTTATTCCAATTGTTTCTCTTTCTATAGATATTATGGTTCTAATTACTCAGAATAAATGATCAAGCACAAGTAACTAATGTACAAGAACTTGATGATATCTCAGAGCGCATTGATGTTGCTGGACAAAATGTTGTTGTTGAAGTAGTTCCGTTGAGACGATCTTAGAGAGCATGCACAAGTCTTCAATACTAGATTATTACATTGTGTATCTTCAAGAACACGAGTTTGATCTATATGATGATGATCCTACCACTTTTGATGAAGCAATTTCTTGCTCTCAGGCTTGTGATTAATTGGCTCAATGTTATGCATGATGAATTATGTTCTATGTCTCGTGATGATTTTTGGCTAGTAGAAAAAGGCTACAATAAAAGAGAATGAATATTTTAATTTGGAACTTTGCCTAACGGATTTGAAGACAATTTTTTTGAATGGAGAGCTTATTGAAGATGTTTACATGGTTCATTCTGAAGGCTTTTTTGAAGAAGATAAAGAGGACTTAGTATGCAGGTTGAAGAAATCCATTTTTGGATTAAAACAAAAATCAAGACATGGGTTTTGAAGTTTGATAAGATTGTCCCCCTCTTTTGGTTTCAATGGAATTGCCTCAAATCAGTGCATTTATTTAAAGAGTAGTGGGAGCAATTTTATAATTTGTGTGCTATACTCTACCATTTTCTTCTTGATAGTAAGTTCCATTAACTTTTTTATTGAGACAAGACAAATGTTGGCCACTTTGATATGAAGGACCTTAGTGATGCTTCAATTGTTCTATGCATCCAAATTTTTCGTGATAGATCACATGGTGTTCTTTGATTGTATTAGAAATGATAAATTGAAAAAAAAAAAATCCTTAAACGGTTTAATATGCATTATTGCTCCTCGTGCACTACATCTGTTCAAAAAATGATAAGCTCTCTAATTGTCAATGTTCTCAAATGATAAAATAAACTATTGAAATGGAAAATGTCCCATATGCTTATGTTTTTGGGAGTTTGATGTATGCTCTAGTTTGTACTTGTCCTGATATGTTGTAGGTTATTCTAATTATGGCTTTTCAGGTTGCTTTGACCATCGTAAGTCCACTTATGGTTTAATTATTATGATGGTAGAATGAGATTGTCTTGAAAGAATGTTAAACAAACTCTAACAGCTACATCTACCATGAAGATAGAATATGTTGCTTTCTGTGAGGCTACTTGTCAAGCTATGTGGATGAAGATCTTAATATGTCAATTCAAAGTTGTTGAAGGCATATCTAGGACACTTGTGATACATTTCGACAATGCTGATGACATGCATTTCTCTCAAAATGTTAAGGGTGTGATTGGTTGAAGAGAGAGTGAGGTAAGAGAAAAGTTGGAGAGATATAGAATTTCTCTTGATTGGTTTAGAAGATAGATATATAAGAGAGATAAAAATGAGTGGGATCCACAACTGTTTGTGGTCTCTTTAAAATAGGAGAGAAAGAGAAGGGAAATGCTGATTTGTTACTTATTTTGGTAACAAAATAAGGGAAATGCTGATTTATACTCGTAGTTGCTTAATATTTAATACTATTTTTTAAGGACATTTTGGTACTTCAAAAAATAATTAAACATTTCTCTATTCTTTATTTTCCGTATCTTTCTCTTGTACCAAACAATACTTAAATCTTCTTTGTTTTCCACTTTTTTCTATTTTTCTGTACTCTTTTTTACTTATTTTTCTCTTCTCACTTTCTCCCCACAACCAAACACATCCTAAGAGCTTTTCTCATCCAAAGCATTTCGACATTAAATATCTATTTGTGAGAAAGGAAAATGTTGAATTTTAGACTTGAACTAAGCATCTTGCAACAAAAAAACATGTTGTCACATCCACTAACCAATGACTCAACTATTAGAGATTTTCATAAGCACGTAACCCATATGGATTTAGTTAAGTCATTTGATATTTTGGATTAGTGGAAGTTTGATTATTATATTTAAGGGCAAATTACACTCATGTCCCCTAAAGTCTTCTTAAATAACACTAACACAACCTCTAGTTTTTAACTTAACACTAACCTCTAGTTCTCTGTTAAATTAACTTCTTTTTACTTTCATTCACTCTGATTCACGGTATCTCTGCTATGGGCTATTTTTCCATATTGATGTTGAGCAATCTTCTTCCAGTATTGCAAGTGTATTTGTAGAATATTTAATATCAATTAAGTATTTCATTTGAATAATTACTTGGTATTTGCTGGAAAGTAAAGAACGATGATTTGATTCATGGGACAACTTTAGTGTCTTTGTTGATTTTGGAGCTTTCACAAATGGGCTTGTTCATATTTTGATGTTGAGTGATAGCTATGTAAAGGATGTTGCAATCGCAAGTGTTGTACCTATTAGACAAGAAGTGAAGAGGAAGCTCATTGAAGGGAACACTAGAAGTGAAACTCAATGTATATACAGATAAACAATATAAAGATGCACCTATCAATAGAAAGAAAATTAAAGGCAATAATAAAAATAAAACATCTAGTTGAAATAAAAAATTCCACAAATACACCAGCCTCATTGTAAGAGATTGCTCAACAATATGAGAAACGAGCTCATACCCCACATAGAATGTGTGAGTGAAAGTGAATGAAAGTGGAGGAGTAACATAGAATTAACGATTTTATATGGAAAGTGGTGTTTGCCATTTTGAATAAAAATTAAGGGAAGTTAGTGTAAAGTTAATAATAAAATGGGTATTAGTGCAATTTAAGAAGACCTTAGGGGAGGTAAGTGTAATTTGCTCTATATTTAATTATTGTAATGAGATACATATAGATTACGTCACTTTATAATTATATCTCTTATAGTATTTTAAATGTTTAGACCATTATTAAATTGCATATTTGTTAATTAAGTTATGTTAATCTACATTCATTATTATTGTTATATGAAACATAGGTATTTGACATGTATTTGTTTCTCTATTACATACAATTTTTGCATTGTTAACACTTACTTTTTTTTGTTTATATTGGTTTGGTGACAAGTGCTATTAAGTAATTGATATACTAGTTTTATAATTTTTTATTTTTTTAATTTTTAAAAATGGGTGTTAGTTTTATAATTTTTAATTAAGATCATTCAAGTAGAAGAATTGTTGAATTTTGGATTGCTTTAATTAGTTAATTAAACATAATATAATTTTTTATGTATCAATTATTAAATTTTTATTGCGGTTATTTTAAAATATGAATGAATATTGTATTAAGTTGAATTTGTGAATGATCTGTGATGGGTTGAGAGTTAGTTTGGTGAGAGGATCACAACATTCTTCTGGTGAATATAAATTACGAGTATCATATTTTTCAAGTTAACACTAGTCACCAATTCATCATTACGGAAGGTAGTACATTTCTCACAACCTTCTATTTTCTGTTTCAATAATATAGAAATAATTATTTGATGAGTTATTTTACTTAATAATTTAATATAAATAACAAATTTTATAAATTCAATCGTTAATTATTGACATAAAATATTAATGATCAAGTATTTAATTTTTTATAAATTCAAAATTCGTAGTTGTGTTATTTAGTAATTGATATTTACTTATATTTTTTAAAATCTTATTATATGTTCATTTGAAATTATCTAATTAAGTATCGATTAATTTTAAAATTTTATAAAAATTTGTGGAGTTGATCTACTCAATAAGAACTTTTGATTCAACGATTGGATTAGTAAAATTCATCATTTATATCAAGTTATTAAGCATAATTACTCCTCACAGAATTACTCGTAGAGTCAATTGATCTCCACCCTATATATTGTATCAATGATTTTGGTCTAATTCTAAAACCCCTCTAGTTTCTACATCGAAAAAAATTAATTTTAAATAAATTGATTTTGTAAAATTGTTTTTAATTAAAAGTTAGTTGAATCTAGAGTGGTTTGTGTTTTGATAAATTTATTTAAAATTAGTTGAACAATAAATTTGAGCGTTAAAATCATGTTTGAAGTTAAAAGTTACAAATCTTAATTCCATGTTACTATTAATTCTAAAGATAAACTCAATTCTAATTGGCATCACTAAAAAAAATCAAAATCAATAGGTTTAATTCTAGTTTTAGTCCCTCTATTTTTACCAATTTACAAAATTAATCCCTTTATATTAAAAGTCGACAGTTTTGGTCCCTCTATCAGATTTTTGAACTAAAAAATAACGATTTGACGTATTTTAAATATCACGAGATACAATTTCATGATATAGAACTATTTAGATGCATTAATTATTCATATGTCTTTAATTAAATTATAAATATGAAAAATTTATAAAGTTGAAAGTTAAATTTTTACAATTTTTTAATCCGAATTTATGAGTGTTAATCATTCTATATCATCATATCATATGACATATTATTTAAAACATGTCACGTCGCTATTTTTTAGTTAAGAAATCAGATGGAGGGACCAAAATTGTCGATTTTTAAAATAATATGATCAATTTCGTGAATCAGTAAAAATAGGAGGACTTAAACTACAAGCAAAATCAATATTATATCTCTATAACTACTTCACATTCTCCTTACCCTTATACTAAATATACAATTATTGACTTCACTCAAATAGGTCAATCAATTTTTTTATCTAAATCGCTTTGGCCTCTTTACCCTGAAACTAAATACTCACTCAATGTGCATTGATTCTATGATAATAAAAATTGGTTTTGAATCAACTAATTTTAAAATTTTGATTTTAGTTATAATTGAATTGAACGTAAAGCAGTTTATTATTGAATACATCTATTTAAAAGGGAGTTTTTTTTTTTTTGAATAAAAAATGTTTTAAAAATATCATTCATGATAATATATTGGATACAAATAAAAACACCTATAAATACGTGGAAACTAACAAAAAATATAGTCATTTTTGCAAAATGATGAACTGTCTCGTTCTTTCTGATGAACTCAGCATGAGAGTTTCTATAATAGCAAGTAAAGAGATGCGAACAATCTTCAATTACAGTACTAAATTCTGCGACACCTCTCTTAGAATTATGGAAAAAACCAACCACACTTTATGAATCAAGAAGTCCTAACGCTTCTTCAATATCAACTGAGACGAGGCGAGAAAACCAAGCTGTTTTTGCTATCACAAAATCACCTTCCGCATCTCGAATACAAATACCAATACCAACTCGATTCGAACAATGAGAGAAGGATGCATCCATTACTGGAACCTGCCATGCCACACTGCTGCGACAGCTGCGGCCAGCAAGCTCGCGAACTGGCCGCTGCGCCAGCCCCCATTCTGTGAACATGTTCTTGGCGCTGCTGCTCTTGTGCGATTGTTTCCACAGTTTGTTATTGTCATGTTTCCAAATACTTCAGATAATTGCTGTTGATGTGTTGTGTTGGAATATTTTATTATATTTTTTGGATACATATTTTTAGTTAATTATATTAATTATTTATCAATTAGCATTTAGTTGATTAGTGATCAAATTAAATAAAAAGATTTATTAGATTTATATTTTGATATCAGACACATTATGTATTATCTTCTCTCCATCTAATAATGTTTAGAGTAGTCTAAGTTGAGGAAGAATCATGGATCAATAATAATTTTTTTTTTCAAGATCAATATGCTTAGAGATTATTTAAGATTGTCGTCGAGGAACTATCAAAGCGAGGTCATTCTAATATCTTTGATAGATTAAACATATAGTTCATAACATGCTCATAGGTTTATTTGGTTTACACACTAAATTATAATTATATGTTTAATATGAATATTGAAAATGTCTCGTATAATTATTTAAGTTTTAATAAGTTAATCCCAACGAGTAGTATCGGATTGAGTGGCGTGTTTGATTCATTGGGATATTATTGTTATTCAGCATAAAGTTCTCTTTTTTAATTTTCATGAATACTTGGTCGCATTTTTGGGAAATTGGCTGCAATTTTGATCTTTGTCCAAGATAAAGCTTTTTTCCTTTTAGAATAATATACATATTTATATTATAATGGTGCTGCAATGTTTTTTTTTCGGTTTCTTCAATTATTATATATTTTGCTATCTTATTTATTCGTCTGGTGAATGGTGAGAAATGGATCATGATTAATCTGCATCATTATGAATACATGTTGTTAATTTGCCTTTCATGGTTATTAATAATAGATACATGTCTAGGAATTTTTTTTTTCCCAGAAAATTGGAATGGTAAATGAAGGCAAATTCTATTTCTTTATGTTTTCGAGAAATTGATTCTTTTGCTTGACCAAATTGAATATTCTTTAATTTGGTTTTTCAGTTATGAAACAAATCTTTTATATTTGATTTTATTTTCAAATATGGTTTTATCTTTTTCTTTTAATTATATTGATCCAATTTTAATGGCCTTAATTTTTTTCCCTCTGTTAAAACTGTTTTCATATCAGTGAGTGAAAGATCAGATTCTTTTTCTTTTTATACATATATGCCAAAAGAATTGTTTTTTTGCAATAAATGTATGAGGATTGGATTTGATTTCAAATTCAATTATTAATTTATTTTATAAAATTATGGATTTTGCTCGGCATTTATTTTGTCTCTATTTTGGCTTGGTCTTAACTCCAGTGCCGGTATTTAATTTTATATTTGAATCCAGATTGAATATCTTGGGGTATATATATAAGTATTTTATAAATTTTGGATTTGATCCAAGATAAATTTTGTTTTCATATAATAATGTTTATTATATTTGTTAGGAAATAAAGATTTTGATATGATTTCAGTGATTTAATTTTCTTAAATTGAAAAGCTATTATAAAGATTTGATTCTTTGAATTTTTAGAATTATAGATTCGAGAATTACCTATTTATTTATAGACATATAAATATTTATTCCTTTTAGGAATTCTAATTCAAGAATTATTTAGTTTTTAATTTAAAGAATTATTTAGTATCTATGTGAATAATTTTAGCATGAATTTTTTTACCATTTTAAGATTCAATTTTTATTTAATTTAAAATTGAATTAATGGTTTATATACATTACAATTATGTTTAAAATCATTGTTATTAGGTATTCTACAATAATGTACTTTCAATCATGTTTTTATGAGTAGTGCCATGTAAATTTAAAATATTTCCTATTTAATTTAATAAATTAATTTGTTTAGTAATTTTGATAGAGTTAGATTGGAATAACAAGTTGAATGAAACAAACTATCTGCGTAGATTTGAATCGACTAAAATTATAAAATATGTAATATGAAATTAGTCATGCAAGTTATCGTCAATCTGAAGGAAGACATAATTTGGTCGGATAGTTACATAACTGTAGTTTGTTAAATTGTCTGGTAATTTTTCTGTTGAGTCGGTTGAAACAACAAGTTGCATAAAACAACCTATGTTGATTAGATTTTATTCAATAATAATTACAAAAGATGTAGTAAAAAATTGTTCATGTGAGCTATTATGGTCGGCCAAAAGAAAAACACAGTTTGGCTGAATAATTTTATACATATGACAGTAAATATGTAGTAATTATTATAAAAAATCCATGTGGATGATGAGGATGTCAAAAGGCACTCATTACTTGATATAACTTATTATCAATATTTGAACATTGCTTTGAGAATACCACTTGCAATTAACTCATGGAGTCAAAAGATTACGAATTAATGGTGTGTTTGATATCTTGTTTGGGTTTTTTATTTACAAATAAAGATAAATTGTGGACATCCTTATAATTAAAATTTGATGTTCCTACTAATGTTGTATGTATAATTACATCCTTCAATTATTTGACCGATTTTAATTTACATGGTAAATATGTGACAATTATAAAGATTTATTATTTAATAATAGTAATTGTTACTCTTTGATCGTTACAACAAAATACAACTAGCAATTAATGTTATCGTCTAAAGACTTTAAATTAATGTTGCAACAGGTATTTTGATGAGTACATTTTGTTATTGTTCTCTTTAAACTATTATAACTTATGTATATGTTTAATTCTCATAAGGATATCATTGTTCTTCCTCTTAATCAAGTTGATGAAGTTATTTATGAAGATTAAACTCAACATTCTAAAGAACTAGAGCATCAAGTGTCACAAATGATCGACTATAAAGAGAAATTGTATTTTATACTCTTTAATGACTCTATTAAAACAGTCATGACACTTGTTGCTCATATGATTTTTAGGGGTGTACGTGGGTTGGGTTGGGCGGGTTTTGACAAAACCCAAGACCCGACCCGATCGATTATATTTGGGTTGGGTTAAGTTCTAAACTCGTAATTTTTGTATTTAACCCGAACCGACCCGACCCGATCAAGAACGGGTTGGGTTGGGTTGGCGGGTCATACATAAATAATAACCTTTTTTTATTTTACAAGAAAACATATTGAATGAAAATATATTTAATACTTGAATGTCTCAAAACTATAAAATTTTAAACAAATTATGCAATTCTTTAAAAAACTCATCAACCTCTCACACAAAAAAATAAATCCAACAATTTTCAAATACATAAATAAATTCAACAACAGTAAATCAATAAAAATTGGGCCTAATAAAAAAAGTGCAATTTTAATAATTAAAAAATTGATAAAATAAATTTTAGTCCATGTACACATATCAATCCTATGAGATCTACACATACCAATCTTCATGTCATTTGGTTAGATTAATTCATGTAATAAGAAAAAATGCACATATAGTATGTTATCTTCACATATTAGACTGAAACATACATCTCGACAACATAACTCAACAACCGCAATTCAACTCATAAAATACACAAATTATAGAATCCAACATTAAAACAACATAAAATTCATGTGTCCCTATCAAATGCTTTTTCACAATCACAAGGATAAACCTAATTTAATCTATATT
The DNA here is from genome assembly GCA_037974735.1 of Cicer chorassanicum. NCBI lineage: Eukaryota > Viridiplantae > Streptophyta > Magnoliopsida > Fabales > Fabaceae > Cicer > Cicer chorassanicum. The sequence continues at coordinate 8,851,373 of JBBPBP010000002.1, forward strand.
AATTTTTATTTAACAAATTATAGTATTATAAATAAAATAAGAAATATTTTTAAAAGATTAGATAAAATTTTGGGGTGGCCGTGATCAACCTATGTCCCAACAAAGATTAGCCACTGGTTACACATAATCCACCAACAATTTTAGTTTACTAAGTACCATTTTTAAATAAAATACTAAAAAAAGTGTTTAATAGATTTAAATATAAAAAATTTAAACTAAATTCATGGTAAGCTTTTGCATAAGCCTCAATTTTGCTCATAAATAGTATTTAACTCAAATAAATAGTATTTAACTAAAAAAAATTGTATTTAACAAATGTAAAAAATTTAAACTAGATTCATTATAAGTATAAGCTTTATGTTCATACATTTATTACGTAAAACTATAACAAAATATAACATTTAAATAAATAGTATTTGATGGAGCTAAATATCACTAGAAGGGGGTTGAATAGGGATTTTGGCTTTTAAAAATTATTTTAACAAGGTTATGAATTTCTGTCCTCTCTGAGAGGATGCGATAGAGGATGGAAATTCAAACTCTTTAATCAAGAACAAATTAAATGCAGAAATAATAAAATGAGATAGACACACAGATTTTATACTGGTTCACCCAATTATGGCTACGTCCAGTCCTCACACTCTTGTGAGATTTCACTAACAATCAATCTGATCAACCTCAAACTGAGGATGATTACACTTTGTGTATTTTCTAGCTTCACCAAGCTTACAATCACGTTTTTGAATGTTTTCAAGTAACCTTACTTGAATAAACACAGAATGATTTGAGTATGATTGCTCTCTCTTCTCTTAAACACTTTCTATAAAGATATTACAAAGATCTATTTTGTGAATGTAGAAAGTTTGAAGAGAGGATGGATATTGCTTTTGATAATCTTAAGATTTTGATCCTTTTCTGCAATATTTGTGTGTATTTGATTATGGAGAACTTGCTGGCTTTTATAGAGTTCTTGTACAGCTCTTCCATGTGTTAAAACACTTCTTGACCGTTGAGGAGGATGCATCAAAGAGTCCAATGGTCTTTGTGCTGAAATTACAAAACTGCCATCCAGCTGTCTTGAACAGTGTTAGTCCATCCTCAGCCTTGAGATTCAAACCTTCTAAATACTTGGTCCAATGTAGCCTTTTTCTTTTTCTTTCTTCAAGACATGAAACGGCTATTTCCTTGACTATGTGTGCTACAGCAGGCTGAATTCGTGGAGTACAAGGTTTGAATACAACTTTTGAACAATGATGTGACAAATTGTTCAACCTTGTGCCTAGTACTAGCTGTCCTCTTCCTAGAACAGTCTATCCTCGTACTAGTCAAAATGTGCTTTCTGACCTCTTTAGATAATATGCTTTATTGGGTCATTCTTGGTTACAATCTTTACATCTTAACCTGATTAAGACTTGGATGTATTCTGTGCTTTTATGAGGCCATCCTCGCGTAGGCTTAACCCATCCTCTTGCTTGCAAATATGATGGTTTTGAGTCATATGTTCATTCTTTCAGCCTTTATGATTAATAACCTGTTTTCTAATATAAATCCACTCAAGAGCACAGATTAGTCCTTAATCACAATCATAATCTCTTAAGTAATTTTGTTATCATTAAAATCAATTGAGAGAGATTTATTCTCAATAGTATTTAACTCAAATTAAATTGCTCATTTGAAAGAGACAATTCAAAAATTAGATATGAATTTTATGAGTAGGCATATACGAGATTACAATGTCAAAACAAATTAAACGAGTTCAGTGTTTAGCCTAGACGCATGAACACCTTGCATCAACATTCATATAAAAATCACTAGTTAATAATATCTTATTATAACTAATTCGTATAAAATCAGTTATGAGCACATGTAGAACAAAAGAAGAAGGTGTACAGCGGCGCGACTTCAAAAAGTCTTGAAGAAGGTATAGGCAGAAAGTGGATGAAGACAGCTGAAAGTCTAAATAAAAAGAAGAGTAATGAAACCCTATTGAACTAGCCAAACAATTTTTTTTAAAAAAAATATAACTAGTTACCGGGTCGGGTCGACGGGTTCAAATTGTTAAACCCATTACCCGACCCAAATATAAGCGGGTTTCAACGGGTTGGGTTGGGTCGGACCCGAAAGTGATCGGGTACGGGTAAAATCGTGTTGGGTTGGGTTGGGTGATCGGGTTGACGGGTCGACCCGCACCCATGTTCACCCCTAATGATTTTTGGAGCCACATTAAATATATATTTGTTTCTATATTGTGTGTGCAAATGTTGAATTCGCACTTCAAGAAGTTCAATTTGATCTCACTAAGATTTCAATTAGATTAGTTGGAAATAGGCATGAAATATAGATCACATTGCATTAATTTTTCATGTCACTTAACCATATCAATCTATGTCATCAAGTGCATTGATGTGGTGGACATCGGGGGTTTAGTCACATTATACGTTAGTGACGACAATCGCGGTCATCCCATTATTGATGTATGAGGTGGACCGGATTGTAAAGAAGAAATCTAAAAATAAATAACATTCGGATGCATGTCTAAAGAATTATGGTATACTTCTTAAGATATATTGTCCAAGTGGGAGATTGTTGGAATATTTTATTTATTTATTATATACCAATATTATATTTTGGGCACATATCTTTAGTTAATTATATTATATATTTATCAATTAGGAGCCTTAGTTGATTAGTGATCAAATTAAGTAATAAGGCTTATTAGATTTCTATTTTGATAATTAATTATTTAATTAATTGATATGACTTAAATATGAGTGTTGATGACCCATTTAGGAATAATGGAAACCCTAACTGACTATCAACCCCTAATATACAGACACATTATTCATTACCTCTTCTCCCTATATGAAGAGACTGTTTAGGGCAAAAAGAGTTTAGGTCGAGGAAGAACCACAAGCCAACGGGTGCTCGTCCAACGAGTGCTCGTCATTCGTCTCTCTTTTCAGGGTTAATATGCTTAGAGATTATTCAAGATTAGCCGTCGAGAAACTATCAAAACGATAAATCTAGGTAATTCTAATATCTTTGATAGATCCTAAAATATGCATGCTCATATGTTTATTCAGTTTCCGCATAATATGATTATATGTTTAATATAAATATTGAGCATGTCTTGTGTAATTACTTAATTGTTAATAGATTATTCCAACATGTTGCGCTTTGCAGAAACGCGGAGATGGATGCTGCATCAGTAAGGACAACAGGTCCTATATTTGAATGCTGCCAAATCCATAATTGACACATCACATTGGAAAAATAGATGAAAATTGGTTTTGTCTGAACCTTCACACAATACACAATGGAGATGACATACCACGCCACATTGTTGCAATTTGCTAAGCATAGGAAGACATCATCGGCAAATGCACCACAGTAAACTCCTGACTTTAGGCGATATATCCATTTTCTAGATGAGGTGTCAAGGGCTTGCAATTCTAATATCTAAAGTGTCAATTAATTCATTTATGCATAAACGATAGGAATTTTGTGTAAAAATAATGTTGAGTTTGTCAAAAATTACAAATTCTAATTTCAAACATTAATTTGAATTCACATCACTCAAATATACTAAAATCAAATTTTATATGTATGAAATCACTTCAAAACCTCATGTTTGATATCCCATCTTAGTGATTTCATAGCCTAACTTAATCTTTAACAAAGTATTCTCCATTTTTGAGTAAGGTCAACAAATATGATGTTAACTACAAGTCCAACTTATAGGTACTTGGATAACTCTAATACCATTATGAGGCTCTAAGACATTATAAATTATGAAAATCCTAACAATGATTCATATTTCACAGAATCATATAACTCATTGGATATTTGAAGCAATAATAAATTTTCACCTTATTTTGTTGCAAAAGGGCTAAAAGCCCAAAGTGAAAAACCAAAAAAATATCAGCTAAATAAGCAACAAAGATAAAAGGTGAAGTCAACTCACATATCCTAAGTTCAACATCTAAATTATTACCAAACAAAGCTAAATAATCAATAAATTGATTTGTCTCACGAAATATAACATATATAAATTTTAGAATAAATTATCAATTTGGTCCTTAAATTATCACTATCTCTTAAGATTAATCCTTAAACTATTAAAATCTATTAAAAAAAATCCTTTAAGCTATTCCTTAAGTCAACTATTTAACTTTATTTTTGCCACGCGAAATATAATAATTCAAAACTATCACCTTTAATTGAGAGGATAATTCATGCAAATATAATGTATTTATAAACCATAAGCATAAAGGTTTGTTAACCAAAACATCTTCATGAGCATCCAAACACTCTCACAATAAAAAACATTTAACCTTGTATAGTCTTAAAATCATTTAATAATCCAATAATTGAAAGAAAAAATTAAAATGATGCACATGATTAATCATGTCCACATTAATTCCCATTTTTAACAACAGGCACTTTAATTCCCTGCCATCCTTCAGTCTCTGGGGGCTCTATAACCTTAATAGACCCATCTGACAGTCCAATTGCAAATTGATTGGGCTCATGTGGATGTGCTGCGACAGCAACAGGGTATACATTTTGGCTGCACCAAAAAAAAAAACAAATTTTAAGGATTATTATTCTGCAAAATGTAAGAAAAAAACATGTCAGAAAATTAAACTCTAACTACTCCAACTAGTCAAGTTTCATCAAATGAAATATCAATTAAACTTCTATTAGCATATTTCAAGCCCAAAACTCTAAGCATGTGACAAAAAAATGCAATAGGTTCTCATAACAACAAACAAATAAATAGGGATTGGACTAGGTAGTGCCAAATATAGGCTGTCCTGTTGAGTATAGCTCATAGTAAATTGATAAATGGGCAAGTCATTTAAGCAGAGTATTCAATTGTAATATGTAATTTTTAATTTTAATTATAATAAAAATATTTGTAATTGCTCTTTTGAATTGAGATAGTTGTTTTAACAATTTTTTCCCCTCCAAACAAACAATTGTCCAAATATCAATCTATAATTTATTATTATATTTGTCACTCCCATTTCAACGTAATCTTCTTTATTTGTTAAATTTTAGTCTAATCTTCTTTATTTGTTAAATTTTAGTCTCCTACGATATATCCTCATGTTGTGTGCATTCACAATCCTTCTGATGGCACGCATTCACACGATCTCAGCCGTCCGATCATTTGACAACTCAAATTTTAAGAACAAAATTTTTATTTAAAAAAATAATTTAAATCCACCTTTAAATTTGAAATGTCTATTCTTGATCAAACGGTCGAAATCGTGTGATTGCATGCGGTCAAACTACACTCAATCAAAATCTGATATTTTCTAATTGACTAAAATGATTTTCTCTCTCTTAATCTAAGACTATGCAGTCAATTGCACCATAAAATCGACCGCATATGATCCATTTGTTTCCCGAATGTGTCCCTTAGCAAATAGTAGGGGTGTACATGGGTGCGGGTCGACCCGCCAACCCGATCACCCGACCCAACCCAATTCAATTTTTATCCGTACCCGGTCACTTTCGGGTCCAACCCAACCCAACTCGTTGAAACCCGCTTATATTTGGTTCGGGTAATGGGTTTAACAATTTGAACTCGTCGACCTAGTAACTAGTTATATTTTTTTAAAATTTTGTTTAGCAGTCCCAGCAGTCCAATAGAGTTTCATTTCACTTCTTCTTCTTCAGATTTTCAACTACCTTCATCCACTTTCTGCATCCATCTTCCAGACTTCTTGAGGTCGCGCCGCCGTCCACCTTCTTCTTTTGTTGCGCATGTGCTCATAACTGATTTTTATACGAATTAGTTATAATAAGATATAGTTAATAACTGATTTTTATATGAATGTTGATGCAAGGTGTTCATGCGTCTAGGCTAAATACTGAATTTTTCTCGCAGTTTAGCATTTAATTTGTTTTGGCCTTGTAATCTCGTATGTCTGTCTACTCATAAAATTCGTATCTAATTTTTGAATTGTCTCTTTCAAAAGAGCAATTTAATTTTTGAATTAAATACTATTTATTTAAATGTATTTTGTTATAGTTTTAAATAATAAAGATGTGAACGAAAAGCTTATGCTTATACTTATAATGAATTTAGTTTAAATTTTTTACATTTGTTAAATACAAATTTTTTTAGTTAAATACTATTCATTTGAGTTAAATACTATTTATGAGAAAAAATGATGCTTATGCAAAAGCTTATGATGAATTTAGTTTAAATTTTTTATATTTAAATTTATTAAACACTTTTTTTTAGTATTTTATTTGAAAATAGTAAGTACTCTAACTATAAATTGAAGCACTACTATTAAAAAATTATAGTAGTTTAGTAAATTAAAATGGTTGATGGGTTATGTGTAATGATAAAAGTAATGTGGTGGACCAATAACAATGCTATTTGTTTTCTCCTCACTTTTATTATTAATATCTGTTTTTGCATATTCCCAATTGTTTCCTTCCAGACTTTGAGGAACTTGTTAAGTGCTTGTACTTGAAGTTGACATTGCTTAGAATTGATAAATTTTCATATTTTATTGATTTACTGTTGTTGAATTTATTTATGTATTTGAAGATTGTGGGATTTATATTTTTTGTGTGAGAGGTTGATGACTTTTTTAAAGAATTGAATGATGTGATTGAAATTTTATAGTTTTTGAGATATTCAAGTATTAAATATATTTTCATTCAATATATTTTCCCGTAAAATAAAAAATAGTTTATTATTTATGTATAACCCGCCAACCCAATCCAACCCGTTCTTGATCGATTCGGTTTGGGTTAAATGAAAAAAATACGAATTTAGAACTTAAACTAACCCAAAAATAATCGATTGGGTCGGATATCGGGTTTTATCTCAATTAAAGAAAACCAAATAAATTTAAACAAATGAAATAGTTAAAATAACCTGTTTGATGGGGTCTGACTCTGATGTATGTATGCAGATGAAGCTATACGACATCTAGGTTTGAGGGTTTCAGCATCAAATACTCCAACATTTCCATCAGCGAATGTAGCATAAACTAGTCGACCATTGCAGGAATATACAGCAGAGGTTATGGCACCAGGCAACACATCTTGTGGCACCCACTAAAAATATATCCAAACATAAAGATGTCACAAAATATAGATGCATTTAAACAATCTACCATAAAAAACTGTTTTAATATATAATAAGATACTAATTATCATCATATAACATTTCAATCACATTTTATTTTTTCTCATAAACATTTTATAGTTTGCATAAATTCAAAAAGAAAAGAACAAACTATTATTTTGAGTCATGAAATTGTAAGTTTGGATCTAAAATTAGAAAAAAAAATTTAACGGGTTTAAAATTTTAAGAAGTACTTTAACTAACGTTAGACAATTTAATGGAACAATTTGATATTTACTTACAATTTCAAAAACAGAAAAAAATAATTAAGCTTTCCCCTCTCTTCCAAAATCTCACTTTCAAACATAACTTAAGGGTATAATTGAAAAATAATAATTTGATATTGAATTTCTAAAACATTGATAGTTTAAAAAAATATAAAAAGTTAAAATATCAATAGTCATGGAACAAAGGAAGCAATTATCATAAAATTGTTCAAACATTTTTTAAAAATTTGAAAAACACAAGCAAATATGAAAAACAGCTCTCAACCGTCCAATCTGAATCAACAATCAATATTATTTAAAACTAATTTAGTGTATGTGTAATCCAAACTGTTTGATTTTAAATCAATGATGAAATTAAAATTGCGTGATACTATTCCTACATGAAATCCGGGTCGAACCACAAACATGGAGAGAGAAGAGGTGGAAGAAAAGGTGGTTACCTGGCAAATCAATTCCAATTTTGAAGCATCATATATTGCTAATTGTGTCTCATGGCATGCAAGCAACTTAATTTGATCAATGTGGAATTCCAGTTTAGTTTCACCAGCAGGTGCATTTTCACCACTAGGCAATTTGATTGGCACTGATTTCTTCTTACTCCATGTGTCCATGTTCCAAGAGAAAATCTACAAATTCACCAAACAATTTTCCTTTTTTTATTATTATGAAACTATAATTCAAAAATTGATTATTATGTAAAAAACTAAAAATACATAGAACTTGAATCATAGTGAAAGTTTTAATACGACAAGAACAAAACAATTACACCGTATGTAATATAAGCAAAAAAGTATATAAATCTATATCAAGTTTATATTGAGTCGAAGTATACCTGAGCATCAGCGCCGGAAGAAACCATTATATTAAGTCGAAGCGAAAAAACTATACCGGTAATGTACTTCTGGTGACCTTTTAATAGAGATCTAGCCTAAAAGGCAAAGAGGTCAAATTCATTACATGTATTCTTGAAATGATTTAAATTTATCAAACTTTGGATCTCCTTAATTTTCTAAATTAATTACCTCATATAGCCTAACATTGAAAATTTGGATATTTGAATCTGATCTTCCAACCGCAACGACATTATTGTCTTGAGGGCTAAACACAACGAATGTTGTAATGGGTGGAGGTGGCAAAAAATGAAACAATACCTGAAAAATTTAACAATAAATTGTCATAACTTATAAATTTTGAGATACATCTTTTTTTTATTCAAGATTTAGTGTATTTCAAAGTTTTCAATCAATAACTAATCACTCTTACAGTGATTATTGTTGACCATAAATAATGCACAACTACTTATGGTCAAACATTTCTTTTGAACTTTCGAATATCTAAAAGTACCAGGTCAACTCCAGACTATCCGAGGGTTGGTGAAACACCGTATTGTCATACAAATTGTTATCTAACCTTAAATGACACCATGTTGAACAATGAAATATTTCCTCCGCACGCAGCCATAGCATAAGAATCATTCCTTGAGAGTGCTATGCAAGGAACAGGCATGATGCAATCGCTAGGGACATCATTAGTCATAAGAATACCGTTACTCGGTCTCCAATGATGAGGAACAACACTTGCCGTCGCCTTTTAAACCAACACAAGAACACTCATTAATTAATGTTTTTTAGACATATCAAAATTTACATGCATATAAGATTATGATTTTTGTTACCTTTCCAGTAGGATTCGATTCACTGAAGCTCCATTTCCACAACTTCTGAACCCCATTTGAACCAAGAGCTAGAAGACCATTTCCGGTATTTGTGTAAAGAAGACAAGCAACCTACATAACAGATATAATAAACTCTTATGATCATGAAATCATTCACACAACAGAAATTCATTTGTTAAACATCCTTTGCATTAAATGAAAGGTTGCAGGGAATTATACCTTGTTATTAGGACCCATACCCTCTGGAACTGTAACGATTCGACATTGAACCGGATGAACTATTTCAGTCAATTCCCAAGATTTCGCTCCATCGACCGAATTTAAGTTAATCTCTTTGCTTCTACCTATAGAAACAAGTCCTCCAGCACTCTAGAATACATAAATAACAAAAAATGGTTCAGCTAACCATGATCATCTTAATTTGATTAAAAAATTGCAAAATTTGTATGGTAGGTTCATCCTAAAAATGTTATTTATATCAAATAATTGTCGATGCGTGTAATAAACTTTCGTTACTAACATAACATACTAACAACTAACATACAACAGATACAAACCTTTATGAAAAATGGTTCTTTAGATGCTTCAATGTTCCGTAAGAATTTGATACCGTCGGCATTAGCGAGGACTTTAAAACCACCATCTGCTGTAGAAACGGCAAGCAAGTTTCCTTCCTTATTGAACTTCAAGCGAGGAAGATTCTGACGCAAGGCATCAACCATGTCAAACAGTTTTCACAAAAATGTATACAAACTAGTATTGAAAAAAATATACTTTAGTTAGAATTTATAATTTGTTCTGTCTAGTAATCAAATAACAACGACGTTTAACAGTAAATCACAGGTATCACATTAGGCATCAACTATGTCAAATAGTTTTAACACAAATGTATCGAACGAAATATGGAAAGTAAAGGGACTATACTCACAGGAAGACCACCCTCAGCATCTGTAGAAGCCAGAATATTAACAGCATCCATATCCCAAAACTTAACCTGGTTGTCTTCACCAGCAGCCAGAAATCGACTCTTTGTAGAGTCGAATTGCACCATACCGACAGATTTCTTTCCAAACCCAGAATATGTTCTTTTTATTGCTCCTTCAGGTTCATCCCACTCAACTAGGAAAGATTCTCCATCTTTACTTGTTCCACAAGAAAACAATCTAAAATAGGAAAATAGCAGTTACAACTCAGCGTAAAATGATAAATAAAAGTATATAATCTTGACTAGATACATTTCCATCTCTATTAAAATTCCTCTTTTCTTACCTAGTTCCATCAGAACTATAGAGCATTTTGGTAGAACACTTTCCGGGAGTGTCATATTCGACATGGACTGTTTGGTTTTCGTACATCCAAGCTCTAACTTTTCCATCAGCCGAAGTTGAAAAACAAAACTGCATGAATTTGATGTCACAATAACTTATCAGTCAAGCATTCACTACAACAGATTCTAGAATGCCTCAAAATCAAATTAAAAAAAATTCAATATGTAAAGAGAGGGTGATAGAAGAATTTAACCTGAATATGTTCTTTCTGACTAGGTAAAATAGAATAAACAGATGCTACATGACCTTCAAAACTCATGGTCTTATTTCCATTCAAATCCCATACCTATATGTATCACTTATCAAATATTAATAATTAAAGATATACATTCATATAGCTATAATCTACAATAGATTGGAAGAAAAAAATGTTACCTTTATTAACTTATCATCTCCACAAGTTACAAAGCATAGCTTATTGTTTGGATATGAAAATCCCATGTCATTAACACCACCATCATGAGCATCAATCTGTAATGAAACAAAAGCATTTAGTAAGGAATTTTTAAAAAATATATATTGTATGAGATTCATATATAAATTTTTTTGATCAGAACATGCCTCCACATGCTGCTTTATGTCATTAGGTGCTTGATATGTATACAAATGAACCAAATGTTTTGAAAAAGCAACTCCTGAAAAAAAGGGAAAGTATATTATAAACCAGTAATTAATCATGCAACAAAGTAGAGAAAAGAATTACAACATTTACCCAAAAAAACTCCGTCCGGGCTCCATGATACGCGATTGATCGATATAGACGAGTCTTTTGTATGTATAGCCTGTAAAAAAATCCAGTAACTAAACTCTAGCATAGCATAAAAGAATGTTACAACATAAAAACAAATTTACTTGACAGAATACATAAAAAAAAAATGCCTTAATACTTGACAAAATCAAAATTTGAATCACCCTTTTCATCTCTACTAATTTTCTAATGGTCTAGACAATCAAAATTTAATTTTTGTAAAGAGTATTCTTTCAAAAAACATCGATGATCCATACGCGGTTGAAAATAATGAAATATAAACCTGAAACGCGATAGAACAAGTCGAAAGATTCCATGGTTCGAAAGGCTTTGATGTCAGTCTCTCTCTCAGCCCTGTTTCCCAAAATGAAATTTCACCATTTTCACAACCAACTGTTTCAATGAATTTTCAACAATGTCAGTAATAAAAGACTAAAGTTTCTGTGTAATATAATACATGTTATTTATATATTAACTTACCAGCTAGTAAAGAATGAAAGAAAGGATTAAACTCCATCGATGTCACGTTCGATCCCTGATGTAATGTACAAATAACAGTTCTAGGAAGATCATCGATCGACCAAGAGTTCGGTTGAGGCAAAGCGCGAAAAATGGCCTGCACAGATTGTAAAGAGTTGCCGCGAATATAACAATGCCAATAAAACAGAAAGAAAAACATGCTAAGTACTATTCAAGTACCTCTTCAAAAGACTTTGAAGACCGTCTCAATTTTTTATTATCACGGCCGTTGTTTTGGCTATCCATCAGTTCAAGAGTGTTAAGTGTTCTCGGATGCTTCGAACCGAAGACTGCAAGAAATCGAATAACATGTTAGTTTGACAGTAGAGTAGACAGACAGACAGACAGACAGACAGACAGACAAATAGACAGACAAAATTATACGACAAGTAACTGACCAAGATAGATATATACCAGGATTTGAAGGACCAGCTAACGAAGAAGCTAATGCAGCTGCAAGTGATTGAGAAGACGAGGATGCGCCTTTCGAATCCATCATCCAACCTTCTGAAGCATTAGGTCTAGGTGCTATAGGTACTGGTGTAAGTGGCTGCACAAAATTAAGTGATAAGTGTAAATACAACTGTATGAAGAACAGAAAAATAACAATTTTATGAATGAACATGAAAAATTAATTAGAGAAACTAAGTTCATACTTGAAAGTGAAATCCTCCTAGTGAAGCATAAGATAAATTATTTGTAGCAGATGTAACAGGATGCAGAACCGGAGGCGAACAGGTATGGTCGACTAACAAAGTACTGATGTCTGGATTCGGCTTTGGGTCCCGACACAGCTGATGCTGCCAATTCAAACTGTATAAACAACATTGACAAAACTTAGTCATGAAGATCATGATTAGTGAAACTAAAAAAATATAAGAGATGTCATTAACAGAAAAAAAAAATATTAACTGCATTATTAATGTGTAAACTGTAAAGAGTAAAAGTACTAATGAAATCTGAAAATGTAAAAGATGTATAAAAAAGTTTTGTTACCTTTGATTAATCAGGTGTCGGAGGCGTGAAGTCTTCAATGCAGGAAAGATAAGCTTATCATTGAAGAGGGGATTAAGGTCAATCAATTTCCTAAGCTCAACCATCATCAGCATTCTAGTTGTTCTAGCATCTCCATACCTTGATAATTGTTCATTCTCCCTGCATTTAAACCAAATCCATATTTAAAAATGAAACAAAATTTTTTTAACATCTTTTTCAATCCATAGTCAACTTAGTATTCATCGTACAAAAAAATATATAGAAAGCAAAAAATTTACCTAAAATTTTCAAGGGTTATGAGATTTGTTATTTCTTTGTACAAATCTTCGTTATATGTTGAAAAAATCTTCAAATCTTTCACTAGAATTTCAAGAGCCGCCGCTCGGTCACGTCTGAGAAAAATTAAATCATTTAAATATGAGATGACGAGAAGAGGTAAAAAATGACAATAAAATATTTTAATAGACATGAACAAATATTTAAATGAAAGCGTAGAGAGTAAATCTAGCAACCTATTGTTTAAGATACAAGAAGTAATTGACTAGATAATAATAAATAATAACAATAAATGGTAACGATGATAATAATCACGGTTTTAAATAGAGTTATGCAATATTGAGATCTGGGCCACGACATTATATTATTTTATATTGCGAAAGTCACAACGCATTTATATTTGAGACCATATTTGACTCTGATTCTCTACGGTATCCCAGATCCCAATACGACTGCAACTATTACAGTGACAGCTATTTAAAACCTTGGTGATAATGATGTCATAATGAAGATGATGATAAATATAAAGATCTCAACCTGTCCAAAGCTTCAAAGTACTTTTGCTTCCTAATCTCAAAATACATTTTCATGGAGAATCGATTTTCATTAAGTTTGGTAAAGCCATTGAGGTACTTTTCAACCTCATCCCAATCTCCAGACATGATTCTCTCTTCAAAATACTTCAAATTGAAGTAGAGACCCGATTCTTGCTCAAGCCTAATTAACACCAACAAAACACAAAATAAATAAACATGTTTTTTCAATTTCAATTAAACATACAAGTAACTCACCATCTAAAATAAATAAAAATCAAATTTTTTAAACAATTAAATTAACAAAGATCTTAACTTGTGCATTGTTTCCATCAAATTCTCTTCTTTGAGAAATTGAATTACGAGTAGCACCAATTCCTTGCTCAAAGATGCCATTTTTTTAATAGTGATGTGAATCAAAAGACCCACAAGAGAAAAAAAAAACGATGATTTTATAAACCCAAGTTAATTTTTTGTTTATTTTACGTAATTGGAAGAAGAAAACGACAACGTTTTTTCTTCTGTAAAGTGAAAGAAAGACAGTGAGGGTTTGTTAGTACTAGGTTGGGATGAGTTCGAAGAGAGAAGAAAAAAAAACGGTGCTATGGAAGAAAGAAAGAAGAAAACAACACTGTTGACAGAGACAGATAAATTCACGTTTTTCGATGCGTTCGTAAGATGTTTTTTTTGCACAGAGGTTTCAGTAATGATATGTACTTATATACGTCCTGATAAGTTGTCCTGCTTATCATATTGAATCAAGAAAAAAAGGCATAAAGCGTACTAGCAGCGCCATGTCAGTGATGTCACTATCAAGTGTATTCCAAAAAAAACCTATTTAATTTTGTGTTTTTATATTTTAAAATATTTTCCTCTTCAAAACAAATCTTTCAAAAATCTTTTGAATCCATTATTCAAAATCTAATTAACTATACATATTTATTTTCAATAATAAATATTGATATACCACTTCAATTATTTAGTATATTTAATATGTTCTACAAATAAATAATAAATGATTCATTTGTAAAAAAAATTATTCTAAAAATAAGTGATTGAGTATAAATTACAATGTGTATTAATTACTTTTTTTTATTTGTACATTGCATTTATAATAATATTGAATGTGCAAATACTTCCTCTAATCACTATTATAAAAAAATAATTTAAATTTTGGTCACAATTGCAAAAGACAATAATTTAATGTTATTATTTTTAATATATCCTTTATTTATTTCAAAATATTTAATATTAATAGTTGAATGTTTGACATTAAAAGAGGGATAATTTAGTAAATTTAACTTGTATTTTAC
>JBBPBP010000002.1:8881327-8897780 GCA_037974735.1 Cicer chorassanicum
ACCACCATGCTTCGTTGGCGAGCATTACGATTTTTGGAAGATACGTATGCAAGCGTATCTTGAAGCACAAGGAGACGATATATGGGATGCTGTTGAAAATGGTCCTTACATTCCAACAACAGTCATCAACAACAAAGAAGAAATTAAGATAAAGAATTCTTGGACCGATGACGATAAAAGAAAAGTGATGTTTGATAAAAAGGCTAAAAACATTCTACAATCAGCACTAGGTATGGATGAATTTTTCCGCATATCTCACTGTAAAACAGCCAAAGAGATATGGGATACATTGGAAGTAACCCATGAAGGCACCGTAGAGGTAAAAAGATCTAAACTAAATGCACTTTCTCAAGAATATGAATTATTTCGTATGCAGCCCGGAGAATCTATATTAGACATGCAGAAAAGATTCTCCCACTTAACAAATCACTTGACGGCACTTGGAAAGGTTTTCTCCAACGATGAACTAAATCTGAAAGTATTAAGATCACTAACAAGGGCTTGGCAACCAAAGGTGACAGCAATATCAAAAAAGAAAAGCTTATCCAAGATGTTACTTTCTGCATTATTTGGAAAACTCCAAGAACAAGAAATTGAACTTGGATTGTTGGAGCAAAATGAAAGTCTAATAAAGAATACCAAAAACGTTGCTCTAAATACCGAATCAAAGGAACAAACCACAAATGAAAGTTCAGATGAAGACGAAAACATTACTTCCCTTGTTAGGAAATTTGGCAAGTTTCTTAAAAACGATAGAACTTTCAAAAAGGAATGTTTCAAGAAAAAGGATAATTCTACTTCAAGCCAAAACTTCACTTGTTTCGAATGCGGGAAACAAGGACATATCAAAGCAGAATGTCCAAACCTCATCAAGAAAAATGCCGGTAAAAGGAAAGACTTCAAGAAAGCATACATAGCTTGGGAAGATAACGAAGTAAGTTCATCATCAGAAACAGAAGGTGAGGAATGCGCTAATGTTGCACTAATGGCATCACATCAATCAGATGATGACGAAGAGGTTAGTAACATAAACTCTCTTCATTGTAATAAAACTAATAGTGAATTAATCATAGAATACAATGATGCTCAAAACGCTATCATGGAACTCCTTATTGAATGTAAAAATCTGTTTAAACAAGTGTCAACACAAAAGAAAAAGATCTCAAGTCTTAAAGAAAAAATTGACATGATGGAAAAAGATGCTGAAAAATCAAAACAGAATTTTACATGCAATAAATGTGATTCCCTTTCATTTAAAGTTGTTCAATTAAATAGAGTAATTGAACGATATGAAAAAGGACATATAGGATTGGAGAATGTTCTAAACATGCAAAGATATTCAAACGATAAAAGTGGTCTTGGATTCTCTAAATTTGACAAACCAAGCTCAAATAAGACCATTTTTGTCAAAGCAAGTACTCAATCCAATCAAGGAAAAATTACAATTTCACAAAAAGGTCATTCTTATAAGGAGAAAATCACTCAAAATAAATTTCATACATATGCTATTAAAAATAAATTTACTCCTACTTGTACCTATTGTGGTTTTCATGGTCACACACCTAATGCCTGTCATGTGAGAAACATCAGTGTTCCAAAAGGGCATTACGTGTGGATAAAGAAAGGTACTTTGTCATCACTCTTCAAAATTTAAAATTTTTCCTCTTGATAAGTTTCTAGAATTAATTCTTTGATATATATCTTTTATTAATATATGAATATGTGCCTTACATGTTGTATTTTCTGTGAAAAAATTCTTTTTTAAACAAAAACTTGAAAATGTAGTTCGTATACTAGGAATAGTTTTGATGAAGCTTGTTTAACAAGTTCTTATGATGCTTTAGTTAATTTTCCTTTTCAATATGTTTTTGTTATAATACTTGATCATGATTTTGGGTATTATTTGATATTCAAATATTCTCTTTTATATCTTAAAATTACTTGGATTCTACTTTATATATTGTCGATATTTTCCTTCTTTTTGATCATGTCAAAAGGGGGAGAAAAGTTTGGTATTTTGTTGTTTTTAAAACTGTTTGTATGTTTTTTCCAAAATGATCACAAACATTCAAGTTCAACGGGGGAGTACACATAAATTACGGGGGAGTAATTTTCCGATGATACAGTCTCTCCAAACAACAAAAGTTTTGTCATAATCAAAAAGGGGGAGAATGTAAAATACATGTTTTTGATGAAGACAAAAGACCAACGATGATGATGATGATCAAGACAACAAGCTCAAAAAGAAGAAGTCCAAAATATCTCATTGATAAACTTTAGACTTCAAACATATTAGATGTTTAAATGTAAAGGTAAATGATACAATCACAAGATCAAGTACATGAGAACTTTTCATCTTTACATATGCATAAAAAGTATTTTCAAAAGTAAAAATTATATTTACAAAGTGTTACAATTAATATTTTTGACAAAATACAAAGGTGTATTCGAATACAACCTAAGTGTATTCGAATGCAGATGAAAATTGCTAAGTCAGTAGCAAAAGCCTCTCATCTGTATTTGACTACATTCTGTTGTATTCGACTACATCCTGTTGTATTCGACTACAACCAACAAGTCAGTGGCAAAATTGATCAATCTGTATTCGACTACATCCTGTTGTATTCGGCTACACAGTGAAAAATTTGAATAAATTGGAACGTTGCAGCAAGGTGTATTCGAATACAGATATCTTGTAATCGAATACAACTGGAAACAATGCAATTTTTCAGTTCTGAATCAACTCTAAATCATTGCAATTGTTCCTCAAACCTCTTGGATCAATGGCCGCGAATCTGAAGAGATGTTTATGGATTATAAATACCCCATAACTTCAGATTAATCAAAAACACAATCCCACGGCCAAACCTTGAACGACTTTGAACAACTTTTCTATTTTTCTCAAAGTCATTTTTGTAATTCAAGTACTTGCATTCCATTTTCATATCCTTGACAAATGTTCTCAAAGTACTTGAAGCAATATTGGATTGTTATCATTATACCTCTCTTTCATATTCCTATATCCTTATCAAATCACATTATTTGTAAAAAGAAAGTAGTACTTTCTTTAAGTAGTTTTATCTAAGATAGTGGGGTGCTATCTTGTACATTATCTAAGGTAGTGGGGTGCTATCTTAGAGGTTTTGTTAGAAGTTTGTAGCAAAGATCCTAGGGTGGGATTTGTACATTTTCTAACAATAGTGGAGAAATCTCTTGTGGTGTGCAAGAGGACTGGATGTACCCTTGGGTATAAGGGGAACCAGGATAATATTGATGTGTTCATTTCTTTACTGCCATTTATATTATCTTCTACTATCCATAAGCGCAAAAATCGATTGCTAATTCGCTGAAAACAAGAAATACTCTTAAACACCTAATTCACCCCCATTCTTAGGTGCACATCTGATCTTACAGATTCTAAGGGACATTTTTAGTAAAAAACACTACCTTTAATATAAGATGGTTTTTAGTGAAAAGGAATGCATTTAATATTAAAAGATTCTTCCAACGGTATAGTATGCTCATCCTCATAAATAGTTGCATCGATTTTAATTGGCTAATTAAAAAATTTTTGGAGGTCTTTTTTATTTCTATATATGGTTAAAGAGTTTTGATAATATATTATTGGGCCTCTATACCGTATAAAAATTAAAATAAAAAAATTATTTTTTGGCGAGACCTAAAGCAAGGGCTTTAGGCGCCTCCCCCTTAGACCGGCCCTGGTAATTTGATTATGCCGGAATTTACCATCTCTTTTAAAATAAAAAAGTAATAATAATAATTTCTTTTACTAAAATATCCTTAAAAGTCAAGTAATTAGTGGAATACTTAGATGACTTGGATACCATAAATAAAGATATATTATGGAAAAATAAGTAATGACGTTTTAGTAGAAAAATAGTTAATGTTCCATTAATAATCTAACATTTCAAACAATACAAGATAAACAAATATTCCTAATGATACTCTTAATATGATGCCAAGGAAGGGATACATTGGAAAGGTGGTTCATCTTTCTTATAAAGGAAATGATTTTTGAACGTAGAAAATTTGATATCAAATACATCATCATATATTTTTGTGTCTATTTTAAAATATGCTATTATAGTTATATAACAGATAGAACGTAAGTGAACAGTGGAGATAAACACAATCAATATTAATGTGAATCAATAAGGTCTAGTTTTATTGACAAATACTGATATTGTTAGATTGGATATCATATTCTGAGTTCGAACAAAATAATAGTTGTGTATTAATTATTTACTATTTCATCTTCAAACAAAGAAAGAAACACAAACAATGTCATATATATACATATCCATGTTTAAATTACACATTTGTTCACTTAAAATATTAGTACCAAAGAGAAAGTACTCTTTTTAGTTCTTATAATAAGAATATAAGGTAATACTAAATGAGTATATAATTATTAGGGTTGAAAACGAAGACACACCTAGAGACTTTCGAACTATAGGAAGCTATATAAAATGATCATGATGTTTCTTCAATATAAGAAAAATCTTACTGTGACTTATATGAAAATTCACTAAGAAAGAAAAATAGAAGAAGTCGATGACAAATGTGTCTCAAAAACTGTTTTTACCAGAATCACAAGTCTTAAAATATAATTTTTTTTGGAATTATTTAAAGAAAAATATGTAGGAGAAGAAAGGATTTAAAACATGCATGTGTTGAATTTAACGAAGGAGTTCTAGTTACAAAGAATGAAGATGGACGAGACTATAAAGAAATACTTTAATAAATCATTGGATACTACTAATTTGGTATGATTACTACTCAGTATGATATGTGGTGATAAGAAAACTGTAGAAAAACTTATCCTAACTATACCTAAAAAATATGAAATTTTTGTAGTTGGACTTGGAAAAACACAAAGGATATATGTGTTATATCACTTTAGCATAAATGTTATATGCAATTTTAAGCACTGTGAGACAAAAAAAAACTTTTAAAAGGTGTATATTTAGCCGAATGAAAGAACAACAATGGTGAAAAAAACAAGAAAAATGAACTACTTCAAAATTTTGAAAAGGATGATCATTTCCTTATTGCAAAAAGACTAATAACCCACAAAAATGTTGGTAGATGCATGACACAAAATGCTAAAAGTGTGGTCAATAATGACATATGGAGAAAATATGCAAGTCTTACCAACAACAATAAGGACGTGTTAACACATTGTTGAGGATCAACATGAAGAGGAAGAGAATCGTGGTTGAACAAACCCTCAAAAGATTGACTTATTGATAATTGTTGCACAAACCATATAACTTTTGATTGAGACATTTTCAAATAGTTAAACAAAAAATTCTATTTCAAAGTCAAAATTGGGAATGAAGCACATATTGCATTATAAGGCATTGGAACATTTAGAATTACAAGTCACTTAGGTTTGAAACTAATTTCAAATGTTTTATATGTTTTATATGTTTTTCCGAATTTATCTAAATCTTTTTAAGTGTTGCTCATTCATTGGATAAAGGCTACAAAGTGCTATTTTAAATCAAATATTGTGTGATTAAATATCTCACAAAAAAAAAAAATGTTATCACAAATAGTTGAGATGAAAGACAAGAGTTTTGCTTTAGATTTGATAAAGAATGATCATATTATTGAAAAAGAAGATTAAAATGAAGATTTTGTTTCAAATTAGACCTTGAAGATGCACATGTTTTGAATAAATTTCATGTTAAAGAAGAGAATGAAGATGTAGGTGAAGAATCGCCTAACTTCCATAAAAAATGTGATGTTTCTATCATAGAGCTCACAAGGTACAAAAAAGTTGAAGTTGACCAAAAATTATTAAATTCAATGATAGAGAAAATTAAGTCAAATGTAGATGCAAGCTCATCTAAGAAAGATGTTGATAAGAATTACAATCAAAACAAAACACTCACTCTTTTTCACCATGTCCTTATTGCAAGAAAACTAATCAACCCATAAAAAACATGTTGGCGTAGATCCGACACAAAATGCTACAAGTTCGATCAATTAAGACACATGGAGAAAATATGCAAGTTTCTCCACCAACATGCAAGAAGATGTTAACATTATTGAGGATCAACGTGAAGAGAAAGAGGTACAACTACTTACAATGCCGTGTTTTAACACCAAGAAACCCTCAAAAGCTTGGCTTATTGATAATGGTTTTTTTTCAAAGAGTTCAACAAAACTGCTATTTCCAAAGTTAGAATTGGGAATGAAGCACATATTTATTTTAAGGCATTGGAACTATTGCAATTAAAAGCCACTCAAATATGAAACTAATTTCCAATATTTTATATTTATCCAGAATTTATAAAAGTGCTGCTCAATTATTGGAGAAAGACTATAAAGTATTATTTAAACATAAAAATTGTGAGATTAAAGATCCAAACAACAAATAAATGATTGAAGTTCACATGAAAGACAAAGCTTTTGTTTTAGATATTATGAAGAATGTGAATATTACTAATAAAGAAGAGAAAAATGAATGATATAAGTTCAAAAAAGATCATAAAAATGTACCTGTTTTAAATAAAATTTATGTTAAAAGAGGACAATGAAGATGTAGGTGACAAGAATCACCTAACAAACATAAAAAATGGGATATTTCTACCATGGAGCACACACGATACAGAGAAATTGAAGCTGATCAAAAAGAAATAAATGCAATAATAGAGAGATTCAAGTCAAATGTAGATGTGGTCTCATCTAAGAAAAATATTGAAAAGAATTACGACCAAAACAAAAGAAAGAAAGCAAGTGTCAAAAAAAGAAGAAAATTAGATTTTCAATTTGAAATTCAAATTAGATGCACAAAAGATATTCAACCAATGAAGAGTATTGAAAATGATATGTCTAAATATTTTTAGGAGATATTTTATAGTACAATTTAGTTGTTTAAACTTTTTTCTCTTTAATCTTAATTTATAGATGTTTAATTTAAATTTTATTTTGATTTTATAATCTCTTTGCTCTTGATTTAATAGTCTATTTTATTTATACAAGTTATTGTCTTCTTGATTCATAGTATCTTTAGTTCTAAGATTGTTTTCACTAATCAACGATATCTCTCAACAATTTGGTTTTGAAAAAGTCTCAACAATTATTAAAAAAATTGACTTTATTATTGATTAAAAAATTAAATTAAATTGATTACGATAATTTTAGAAATGAATTCGAAGATAAAATTTAACTAAATATAAAATATAATTATTATTTTAATAAAATATTACTATTAAAATATCAAAGATCTCGGTTTTAAAATTTGTTTTAGGTCTCGTTTAATGTTGGACGAATGGTAATATTACTATTAAAAAGGTCTCATATGCAGTTGTGGACCTACTCAGAGAGCAACTTAAAATTATGAATTTGTTTCTTAGGAGCATGTTAGGAATTTTATTAACTTCACATTAAATTTTCAATTACAATGACTTTGATGTACCTTTCTCAACCTTAGTAAATAAAAAAAGAGAGTAGAATGTACAATAAGTAATTTCTTTTTTTCAATGACACCACAAAAATCTTCCTCTATAAATAGAGTAATCTTGACCAAATGGAAAACTTTGGAATGTTACCCAAACTATATTCCATTTTCATTAGAACGAAAGATTCTCTCTTTTTAAATACTCAGCTCTTTCTATAATGAATTTATTCTAGATTTTTTTTTCAATTGGTTTTCTTTAGATCTTCAAGAATGTTTTCCTTTTTTAGTAAATCTTGCTATCAGTTCTAGAAGTACTGGGCTTGAAAATCACCTTTCTTTGTACAACTCATAAATTTGCATTAATTGTTTAAACCCTTTTGGTTTTAACTCTCTACTTTTCAGGGAAGGACAAAAAATTATTTCAAGTAGGATTCGTATTCAAAATCTCCAAAAAGATTCGTTCTTAACTGAAATTCATTATCCTCTTGAATCCAATTACCTATGTTACATTTGGGAGCTTCCTACCGACAAATTCACTCAAAATAAAGAATTGAAGTTGTTGTAGCTCAATTATCATTTTAATTACTCTCTATTCAGGTTAAAATAAAAGAAAGAAGATTATAAATGAAATGGAAGATATAGTAGACAATTGAATCTGATTTGACCTTGTAAACTTGTTTTTGTTTCAAGGCCTATGTAAGGTTTTGTTGTGCTTTACATGCACACCATCCTAATGATCCTGGTAGTCTTGCTTCTCTGATTGTCAACCCTAACAAAATTGGATTAAAAGTGGGTGATATTTTGTACTATTGGTATATCAAGTGTGAGTAAAGAAGTCTCACATTAGATAAGAAAATAGACAATGAACATTATATAAGTAAGAGGATTTATAAACCTTTTGTCTTAAAGTTGAGTTAGAATTTGTGTCAAACTCACTTATGTGATTGTTCTTGTCCCAACGTAATGATCCTTGGACCCCCTCATGACCCAACACATACTTATAAACTCATTTTCAGGTTATATCTAATGTAAGACTCTTAATACACCCACTCATACTCAGGAATAGACACGAATAGTTCACAAATCTTGGATAGACTCGAATATCATATTAAAGTCTGGATTAGTACTAATTTACTAACTCAATCTTTGCAAAATCAGTTTGCAAGTTGAGAGATATCTCCACTTATAAACTCATTTTCCGACCATATCTCCAATGCATACTATTAACAATTTTGCTTAGTGACAATAGATAAACTTAATTTAAGATAAAAGTTTATGTTCTGTAAGCATATGCATAGCTCATGAAAGTAATGACAAATATCAGAGCATAATGCAATCAATCCTTACAAGTAGCAAGAATATGTCAATTACATTGCATAATCAATTGAATCTAAAAAACGTTTAACCTAACACTTTGATGGAACACAAGCAAATTTTCTTGTGTCTACACTACTTGACTTGACCTCAAAAACAGGAGATGCATACTTAGCTCCTCCCTTGTTATCATTCTGCACTATTTTTCCTGTCTGCAAATACCAACATGTCTTAGAATTCTTGTAAACATTGTCCCTAGAATGAGGGTAACTTTGGTATTTGTAATTTGATGGATTGAAAACAGGAATTTCTCTCTCAACTCTATGTTGACACCTTCCTCCATGTAAATGATTCTTTGAGGGATTGTAAATTGGAGATTCCTTCTTTGACACTGAATTTTTCCTCAAACAATTCTCAATCACCTTAGCTTCTTCCTTCAATTTTTCTCTCATATCCTTAATGTTTCTTCTAACTTTACTAGATATTGATTTGCTTATAATGTTCCATGCCTTGAAACTTGAACCATTTGAATTGGTAGTGACAATGTTTGATGTATATGAAATTCTGTTGCATTCAATGCAGAAGCTTTTGTTTCTTTCTAAGTTAAAAGCTTTTCTTTTTGCAGCATCAGATAGACATGTATATGCCTAAAGAATGAATGAAAGAAAAAAATAAAGAGTTTAGTTGAGATTTTGATCCAATTTGGGTAAACTTTTAAACATGTTTTTATAGATTGAAAAAATATTAAAAGAATCTATTAACTATACTGTGAATCTAAAATATGTTTTTTGAAACATGGTGAAAGTATTACATGGCTAAACAATAAAGGAAAATATATAAATTTAAAAATTATCTATTCTATCTCAAAAACTAACCTCAGAAACAAGCTTGAATGCAATTTCAGCTTTGGGGTGTTTATTCTTATCTGGATGAAGTTGCAAGGCTACAACAACAAAATAATAGCCCTTGTTATAATTCCAGAAAAAAAATAGACAAATTGCATATACAAATACAAGCATAAAATGATTAAAAACATACCAAGTTTATGATATTTCTTACGAATGGTACTTTCCCCTGCATTTTCTTCCACCTAAGATTCATATAAATCATACAGTAAAAGAACCAGGAAATTAAACAGGTACAAGTACTAAAAAAGTTTGCATATTTGAATTAATTAAAAAACTTACTCCAAGAATGCAATACCAATCAATGAAAGGTGCATTAGAAAAAAGTGTATGAACACATTGAACTGAACGGGTGGAAATGGAGCATATATCTAATACCAACTGGGTTTTGTAATCTGATTCTTGTCCCATTCTCCTCATTTCATGTGTAAACATTGAAAAGGGGTTATTATTATAAAATGTATATTATAACTATATACTATAAGGCTGTGTTTCATAATGACGATTTAATAGTAACGGAAGTGGAGCGGTTTTATTTTATTTTAGAAAAATAATAAACACTCCGTCCAGGAGGATTAATCATCCATTTCTATAAAAATTAATTTAAAATTAATTTAGTATTTCAATTTTCGATACAATAATTGTTACTTTTTTTTCAACTGTACCTTAATTAATATTTTCTTTGACCTTATTTATAAACAAATGTTGATTATAGAAAGTTGATATATTTAGTTTAAAGACGTTAATTTTCATTGACCGATTTTCTTTTATTTACAAATAGAATCCAAAAAAGTACTATTTACATTACTTTTAAGTCAATATTTTCTATTTTATATTATGAAAATAGTAAATAGTCTGCACAAATAATTTTTCCCATCTATAGTAAATACATAATAAAAATAATTTAATAAAAATAATTTTTTATTTATATATGTGTGTGAAATAATTAAATAAATTAATCGAATAGATGAAGAGAATAGTATTTGGAAGTAGATATTTTGAAGAGGTTTAGTTGGTGGGAAGAAGAAACAAGCAGAGAGAGATGGAATGGAGGTGTTAATGTTAACTTCTCCATATGGCACCATTTGAGAAGGACAAGGCCCATTTGGCCGTAATGTTTTTCTTTTTCATGATTAATAATCTTTTGAGGGGATTTTGTCACACAATAAAATAAAATGGAATTTAATATTTCTTTTTCTTCTTTGTTTAATTGGGATTAAGTTTATTGTTGT
Organism: Cicer chorassanicum; assembly: GCA_037974735.1. Classification (NCBI taxonomy): domain Eukaryota; kingdom Viridiplantae; phylum Streptophyta; class Magnoliopsida; order Fabales; family Fabaceae; genus Cicer; species Cicer chorassanicum. Next base: position 8,892,211 of record JBBPBP010000002.1, read on the forward strand.
TACTCTCTCTGGCCTTCTCACTTGTGAGTTGTGATACCCATAATATTCAGTTATTTGGTAGATAAAACTTTAATTAAATAATTTAAATAAACAGTAAAATTGGTAGAAAAAAAAGTTACACTAAAATATGATATCTAATATATATGTGTATAGATATTTTTAAAAGTCAATTATTTAATATAGTAGGTTACATAAATGGTAAATTTATAAGAATAAAACAATATAAAAATTTAGTATCTTCTTTATACAGATGCATAGGAGACGAGTTTTTATCCAATTGTAAAGAAATGCCCTCTTGTGGTAGATGACGAGACTTGTGTTATTTGACTTTTTTAAAAAAAATAGGCTTATATTAGACAAAATTTAAATGATTTTCACAATCTAAAACTTGTTCAGAAAGTTATATATAATACTAATATAGATAATAGTCAACACTGAAGAGTCTCAATTATCTTTTGTAGAACCTGCAAACATAAACCTTTCACCTATGAACTTTAAAAATGCAAATTTAGGACGGCTTTGTATTCAATTCATCTCATTCAAATAGTACAAAACAACAAAAAAAAGAGTCATCACTATCCATATATGAGTATTGTTAATTATTGAAGTGGTGCAATGTCTGAAAAGAACACGACAAATTCAAATGTTATTTGTAGAATCATTCTACTGCAAATGAAAAAGAATATTTTATAGATGTGATTTCTAACATAAGGAAAAAGAATATGCAAAATGAAGCTTAGTTTTATATTATCCGCTCAAGGATTAGAAAATCTGTTTAACTTGAGGAACTTTTTTATATCTTTTTCTTTTTATTTTTTCTTAGATTAAGTTTATGTTCCCAATTTTTTGTTTTTCCTTTTTTTTAATATATTTTTAGCTTAAAAAAGATAATTATATATATATATATATATTAATTTGTAGGTAATGAAATTATGTGGATATTTTATATATATATATATATATATATATATATATATATATATATATATATATATATATATATATATATATATATATATATATATATATGATTGGTATTTGTGTAACAAATGATACTTTGGATTCTCTGTTGTATTTTTTCCTCTACATCATCTACCAATTTTTTGGATCTAGATTCGTTGCAGTCGTATTCATAAGGTCAGTGATTGCATACTATTGAATTGAGATATGAATTGTTAGATATAAATTGAACAGTCACATAGTCACTGACTGCGTGAATGTGTGCGGTGCGTAATTGCATCAAATCCAATTTCACCATTTTCCTATCTCTCTCAATTTTCTTTTATTCCTTCGGCATGTGTCCTGATCCTCTATTAACACTTCAATAAATTCACTTATTGTCTCTTAACTTCATTATCATCTCTTTTTAGTTTACTCGCATATTTGTTCTTATAGAGGATGAACATCTTGACCTAGATAAACTACATTAATAAAATAAGAATTTTTTTAGAAGTCAATCTGGATCATCAGTCAGATCAAACAGTTTAAATTATATATTTATTAATCAATTTTAAATAATCTCAAATGTTTCATATTTATTAAAATTATTTTTTTTAGAATTTATATATATATATATATATATTGGTTTGTAATCTATAATATTTTTCATTGTGTCACTATTTGCTTTAAATATATATATTTTTATTAGTTTACACAAACAGATTAACTTTTTTTACAAAATTAATTGTTTCATAAAAAATAGAAATGAACAAGTTTAATCATATACACTATTTTTATGTCAGTGAAAAAGTGTAAATGTGTCAATATTAAATCTTTTGCACGAGAACTTTGACCAGTTAAAAAAAATGTAAGTGCGTCACATGGAAATGAATCAAATGTCAATTATTCATACATCATTTACATGTACAAATACTCAAAGTATGGGTGTTAGACTTAGAGGGTAGAGCATTGGGATTCTTATTATAAATATTTTTCTATGATATACTTTTGAATTTAAAAACGTCTTCGTGTTAGTAGTTTATATATATATATATATATATATATATATATATATATATGGGTAACATAAACTTTTGTTTTGGATTGAGAATCTGGCAACAGCATCTTAGTTGGACTTTGTGTTTTGAATGCGACAAATAATTCCTTGAAGGGTAAGAGGGCACGAATTGCCAAATTTGTTTGGTGTAGCTCTTATATATATATTATGAAAGTGTTGTGGCTCTATCGTTAATGTTTATTTAAAATACGTAAAATAGTATTATTAGATTGAATTTTTGATAAATTTATTAATCTCATTTTTTATTATTTATTATCGGATCAAACATTTTTTTTACTATCGAATCGTAAGAACCGATAAAACACTCAGAATTGTGGGAGGGGATCAGCCATCGCCTAATACGATGGAATTCAAAATGAAAACATTTTTGCCAAGATTTGTATTTGTTGCGATGCCAAATTCTATGCAACTCGTTTATCCAATTCAATAATATGATAGCTAGATTGATTCAATGCAACATAAGAAATAGTCATACACAAAAAATGCAACATGAGAAATCGTCGTAGCCTAACTTTTGATGATAAAACAAGAGATAAACAAATTAGAGTTGAACACTAATGAATATTCAGAATTTCTATGATACATATGTGAATTCAATAAAAACTATTTGTTACACTTGTTAGAATTTTTTTTTTTAATATTTTTTTAAGTGGAACTCACCCACACCCTTTTGTATTTAATTGTGGATCACATTCGTTGAAGATTCGACATATACTTCAAATTGTCATATAAATTTAAAATAAATCAGAAGTACAATTTAATTAATAATGACAAAAGCATTGATATACAAGTATTTGAAGTTCAAATTCAAAATTATCTGTTTCTCCACACGTAAGGTGTATGAATCTAATTATTAGCATATTGACAAAAAAAACTGTGTCAACTCAGTCATCCAATATATAACAAATGATCAAATTTTGAATTGTGTATTAAAAAGTCTAACCTATCGCATTTTAATGGTTTGATCAATCACAAAATTTCAAAAAAAAATAAATATATAATGAACGTCGTACGAGTTGGTGGTAGGGTTGCAAGATCGGTTGGATCTTTAATCAACTATCGAGATAGTTTAAAATTAGTTTATTATCTATATAATCTGAACTGCGTATAACTATGTGATATCTTCACATATGGCAATCCAGATCCTAAAAATATCCCACTTGTGATTATTGGTATCTTGTCTTAGTCGCCTAAATATATAATATAGCTGCTTCACTTTAGTTGTGGCCCGTATTTAGGCCCATTAAGAAAGACTAAAAAAAAATTAAGTGGCAACAATATCCTATTTTTTTAAAGAATACACACAAGGACTTGCATAAGGTTACTGCTCACTCTCTCACCTTTGTCTCCTACTCCCAAATTGCATAAAAAAAATAATATTTTTTTAGAAATACAATTTTTATATATTTCGCTAAAGTAATTAAACTATAAATAGATATCAGTTTTGTTTTACACTATGTGTCTAATTGATACCAAAATTTTAAAATATTGACCCAAACTTTAATAACATAAAACATAAGAGCACTTAAAAATACCTCGTATAACTCAAATAAAATAATAAGATTGAGTTACCTAAATTTAAAGTCAAAAATTGAATATTTAATTAATTAAGGCCACATACTATCATCTTTAGGTATCTCTAAAAATTCCAAATGACAAAATGAACCAATGAATAAAATTACGAAATTCAGAGAATAGTAGAATAAATGCATAAAATAAGACAATGAAAAAAACCAAAAAGATTAGAAATTTTAAATACTCAAATTATTCTTATACATTAGTCACAATTTAACGATGGTTTAATGCTACTCCCCTCTTTGTAATCTTGAACATTCATCTTGTCATGATATATCTTTAACATATAAGATGTATCATTCTCTTTAAAACACATCACAAACTTCTTCAAAAACATTTCCTCAGTAATCAAAAAAGGGGTAATCAAACTAGCATTCTTGTCTATCAAACCTTTAGCTAACATATATTGAACAACAAAACCTCTTGGAATGACCCTTTTTTCCAAACTAAGTCCAAAAATATTTGTCCCTTTAACAAGTTCCATAGCATCCATACCCAACTCATTCACCCAAAATTCCATCACATTATTAATTTTATCACATGATGCCAACATACAATTTGGTTGTCTCCTAAATGCTTCAACAACATTTTCATCCGACCAACCCCATTTCTTAAAAACATTAACTTTATCATCCCAATGTGATTTTCTCACAGTTAGTTTAGCAAGCAATGCTATACTAAAAGCTGATTTCAAAGGGTTGAAACCCAATTCCTTTAATTCTTCAACTTCCCTTAGCAAATTATTTGATGAAAATACACTAGGCCATTTATGAAGCAATGTGACAATGTTTGAATCAGAAACACCAAAATCAACCAACAATTTCACATTAGTTCTCATCCTAGTACAACAAAATGAAAGTGGGTTACGAATTATGCAATTCAATACATCTTTATCAGATTGCAAGTAACCAATTAACAATTCATAGGTTGGAACTATGTGATTGTCTAGGCTTCGACGAAGAAACGTTGGTGTCTTTGTCACTATGTAAATAATTTCGGTATTAGATGCGCCTTTGGAGAGTAAAAATTGAAACTTTGGGAGAATTCTTTTGTTGGGGTTGCAAGAAAGTAACCATGGTTCTTTTGTGATGATGTTTTGTAAGTTGGTGTTTGAGAAACCCCATTTTTTGAATAAGTTGATGACTAAATCGGGCTTATTGGGGGTGTTGAAACGGGCTTCTTTGGAAATTTTTAGAGAGGAATGGGGTGAGAAGTTAAGGTTTTTTATGAGGTAGGATTGTGCAAAGGAACATGGATTTGAAGATGAAACATTTATTGTTACAATTTTAGAGTAATGTATGTTAATTGGTGTGTGATATTTGTGCCTAATAAAAGATGCTCTTGATGTTAAGGTAACTAAGTGGTTTTTTGTGGGAAGAGAATTGGAATCATAAAATGATGATTGAATGTAGGAGATAGCTTCCATTTAATTGTTGAAGGTTGATTTGAAGAAAAATGTTTGAAGTTTGAGGAATAGAGGGAGGGAACTACAAACGGTTTGATTTGGTATTCAATTCCTAACCACTACTACTAGCCACGTGGGTGAAATAAAGATGTAGTAAAAATGACATATAAATCTCATTTTTAAGCATGATAAATAAATAAGTTCTACTCTTTAAAAGAATAAAATTTATGATAAATTCTATTAAGTGTTGTCACTTGTTAGAATAATTTTTATTGAATCACTCGATTTTTGCTTCTAGTAGAAGATTGAGTTTTTAAGAAAAATGTCCTATTTTGTCAACAACAAAAAATGTTCTATACAAATTATTTAACATTAAAATGTGCTATTTAAGAATTTTGTTTTATTTTTCTGTCAAAAAAGAAAATTATTTTTAATTTCTTCATTTATAATTTAAGTAAGGTAATTCGGTAAACTTTCTTTATTACTTTCTTAGTCTAATTTGGTAATCTTGCTATTTTCTATTATCTCATTAAACTTGCAATTAACGATTAACATATTAAATAGTATTATATT
>JBBPBP010000002.1:8897994-8911124 GCA_037974735.1 Cicer chorassanicum
TCATAAACAAATATTACTTTTTTTTTGGCAAATTTTAATATCGATCAAAATCCATCATTATCCAGCATTTAAAAAATATTTAAAATTCCAACAAGTGCACATCTCTTAGAGATAAATTATTTAACACTATGATATTTAGAATTTTATTTAGTACGATATACTTAATATATAATCATTTAATGTTATATATTTTTTTTATATATATTTACAATGATCAATGCAATTTATAAATCAAATAGTGATGATCAAACAAAAAATGTAGAGTTTTCGCAACTTATAACAACAAAGATAAAAAGAGACGGTGAGACTTCTCTTTGTTTATTGATATTTAATTTCTTTCACGTGAATTTTTATACCATATTGTATTTAAGGGTGACGGTAACCTTCATAAGTAGTTTCATTATGAATTAGTATTTAAAAATTGTTGAAAATTTTAACGGTGATTGACGATACATTTTAAAAGTAATAGTTCATTATTCTCCTCATTTTTATATATAAAATTGTGATCTGGTTGATGTTGATTCAATACAAGATACATTTTTTTTATTGAACCGACACATTTTAATTTATTATTTTAGTCATAGAAATAAAGATGATCGTTAACGTCTTCTTCTAAAAAGACGACGCATGTGATTGTTGAAATTTTAAATATTTTTCAAGTATTAGTCCAAGATATATCATAGTCTATATTAAGATTTGCTTTGCATATATACACCAAAAACTTTAGTAGTGGAGTTCTCCATTTCTTTTAGGAAATGTAGAGGATCCTTACTCCAAGTTATTCACCTTGATAAATCTTTGTAATAATCAATTTTACTTATATAGCTAATTGTTGAATATTTTTATATTATCTTAATGATCACACATTCCAAAATTCATATAAATCATATTGTTGTAGCTATAATATTTTATAACTGATGTTTAACTTTTATTTAAAAAAATATATTGTATGTTGACCAAGATAATTATTAGTATGTTTGTAGTTATTAGTTTTGAGTTTGAATTTGAGACTTTCTTCTTAAAACTCATTTGATGTGTTTTAGTTAATCGATTAAGTTATCTAACTACGAAAGAGTGCACGTTGACTTTAACTCAATTGATCAAAAATCTTAACACTTTATGACAATTTACAGAATTTATCTGCTCTATAAGAATTATTTTTTAACGGTTAAATTAGTGAAATTTAATATATACAAAACATTATTAAACATAATAACTTTAGATAGAGTTATTCTTGAAGTTTCTGTAAGGTATATTTCAACTGACAATATCCGACATTATTAGGCTGAATATCTCTTGCAATTGTATGCAAATATTTGATACAAATAAAATGTTGAAGGAATTTTTGTTTCAATATATTTTATATAATTTTTAAAAAAACACTTTAAAAAAAATTTAGGATGTTTTTTAAGTTTTAAAAAAATGAAATAAAAGATTCAAACCATTTCATTGATAATCACACGACAATACATGAAGGGGAACAATAAAATACTTAGAGATAATGCACTTGCTTTTTACTAGATGAACCTTATTCGTTTGTCTTGAATCGAACATAACTTTAAGGTTTTGATTTCTCTCAACCAACTACTTACAATCCATAATAGTATTCCCAAATTTTGTTATGTATTATTAGACATATTCGCTACTTAATTATATAAATTAAGTACAAGTCTTATGTATGATGTAAATGATTTTATTATTCTCTTATTATTCAATATTTTTTACTATTGTCCACTTTTTCCTCGTCAATAACTTCTATTAACAAAAATAATATAGTATTAGAGATATAATTATTCTGTTGTATTATTTCTCAAAATTTCTTTAAGAAAATTTTCATTCAAGATTGAAGTTTCATTGATTTGTTCTTACTTTTTAATTTTCTGTTTCTTCCAGCATTTTATATTTTTTCAACCATTGGATTTCCGACATTTATGTATTTTGATTTTTTTAAGCTAAAAGTGTAGTAAACAACATTACAACTCGCGAGAGAATATTAATCATATTAGTCAGTTATATAGTTAATTATACAAGTTAATCACAACAGTTAGTTATACTAATTAGTTGTTTCTCATTGGCTATATAAATTTTATGTATCATTTGATGTAATTGATTATATCATTTTCTCATTATTTAATATGATTTCCATTTTACTTTTGTCCATTTTTGTCTAATAAATAACTTCTATCAAAAAAAGTTATATGTATAGTTTAGTATTGCGGTTTTCAATCTTTCTTTTTTTGGGTCGGACTCGGACCAACTTGGTCCAATTCATAGGCAAAAAAATGTAAGATTCACGAATCAGGTCATACACCATTCCAATGAAAATCCAAAGTGAGTGACCATCAATGTTCACCTACACCTCTTCCCAAAGCCACACAATGGTAATAGTACTATGATTCCAGCCACACGATGACAATGTTTATCATCTATCATCAAGGACACACGTCTGAAATAAGACGATGAATTGTGATTCCTTGAGTTTTCTGCACCTATTTTCGACGTTTGTGTATTTGGATTTTTTTTAAGCTAAAAGTGTAGTAAACACATTACAACTTGTGAGAGAATATTAATCATATTAGTTAATTATATAGTTAATTATACAAGTTAATCACAACAATTAGTTATACTAATTAGTTGTTTCTCATTGACCGTATAAATCTTATGTATCATTTGATGTAATTGATTATATCATTTTCTCATTATTTAATATGATTTCCATTTTACTTTTGTCTATTTTTGTCTCATAAATAACTTCTCTCAAGAAAAGTTATATGTATAGTTTAGTATTGCGGAGCAAATGAACTTCTAATTTTCATTTTTCCTTTTTTTGGGTCAAACTTGGGCCAACTCAGCCCAACTCATAGACAAAAACGTAAGATTCACGAATCAGGTCATAACACCATACCAATGAGAATCCAAAGTGAGTGACCATCAATGTTCACATGCACCTCTTCTCAAAGCCACACAATGGTAATAGTACTATGATTCCAGCCACATGATGGCAATATTTATCATCTATCATCAAGGACACACGTTCGAAATAAGACAATGAACCGTGAATCCTTGAGTTTTCAGCTCATATCCCTAACAAATTTTTCCTAGAAGTTTAATTGGAATGTCTTACAAAAAGACACCTGATGCAGAACAAAAGTACACATTTTTCTAACCAAAAACCTCTCACTCCAAGACTAAAAAACTAACTTGATCACCGAAGTATGTGTAGGTACACTACCCCAACCGAGGAATAATAATTGTTATCATCACCATAGAGCCGCCCACTCCATCTTTCTGGTAAAAAAATCCAAGTCCACTTCGAATTATTGACATTGTTTGTGGGAACGAATCTACGAGGGTCTCTGCCACACACGAAGGGTGACAAATCGTTTAACCCCTTAACTAGGGGTGGGAATAGGTCAGGCCCGGCCAGACTTTGAAAGGCCTGAGACTGGCCTACGATTAATTTTTTCGGCCTGAGCCTGGCCTACGGCCTATCATAGGTTTTTTTTTCCTGGGCTGGCTTGAAAGCCTATTTAAAATCTTATTTCACATTAAAATATTTAAATAATATATTTTATATTTTTTAAAATAGGCTAAACTAGGCCTTTATATATAATCAAATCTAATAAAATTGTAACTAACAAGTATGCAACAACCTTCCAAAAAAATAACGAAACAAACTGAACCCATAATTAGCAAATTTAAAATAACAAATACTAATATTAATAAATAATAATAAAAAATAACAATGTTAATATATATATATATATATATATATATATATATATATATATATATATATATATATATAGGCCGGCCTAGCAGGCATAATAGACTTTTTTGTAAGCCCAAGTATGATATATTTAAATTAATAGGTTTTAAAAAAAGGCTTGAGCCTAACCTTTTTGTTAAACAGGTCAGACCATAGGCCCTTAACGGACGGCCTAGCCCATTCTCATCCCTACTCTTAACCTTGACTAAAGGACCAATATTCTAGAACACCAAAAAATATCACATTGTTTAAGAATTAAAATTGATAGTAATTTATAAATACTCATACTCCTAAATAAATCACCAAAATTCACTCTAGACATGAGATATTATTTGATAGGAAAAACACATCCCGTTGTCCTTTAACTTAATTTCAAGTGAAAATTCAATCATTTATCTTCTTCTTTTTCACGATTTGGTTCTTTATTTAATTTTAAGTAACAATTTGAGTTATATGAATTTGATTAATTAAAGAATGAAAGTATGAGTATATTTGAATATTTAAGTTATGAATATATGAATTTTCTTGAAATTGGTAATGAATTTTAAGAGTTTTGTTTGAAAATTTTAAGAAATTTTCTAAGTTTATGTGGAAAAAACATAATATTATTGACTTTTTTGAGATATAAGAGATCAATTTGTTATTTTAAATTAAATAAATAATCAAATAAAAAATTGAATTTTACTAATATTAATATTAAATTAAAGGAGAGCAGAAGTTGTTTTGCTTTTGCCTATTTGATATAATTAGATATAACTAAGTGGAAATCCTTTTCACCCAAAGTCATAATGAGAGGCGATGGCTCTTGCAACTTGTGTCCCACATGCACCCATAGTTGATGTATCTTGCAATTCAGGATGTATTATATTCTAAACCCTTAGCATAGCAGCCATTATTTATTTCCTACTTCTTCAATCAGCCGCCACGTTAGTTAAATACGCAAATTGGCATGCTACATTTCAATTTTATCCAACTCCAGTCATTTTTAATGTTGATCAAATCTATTGGAGTGAATGAATTTAACACTATTTGAAATAATTTTGGCGAATCTAGACTTACTTTCGATTAAATTTTCAATTAGAAGAGTCTTTTTTTAAGGTATTAAAAAAAATACATTTCAATACTTAGAATTAGAATTTTTTGTTGGATATTATATTTAATATTCAATTATTTGATGACACATCACCTCCTTGTATAATTAATAATTTTATTTAGTAAATTTAAATTATAAATTAATTGTAATTTTTAGGACAGTAAAGAATTTACTATTAAAAAATGTGCAAGAGAGAGTGTGTAATTACCTAATTTTGTTGAAGCCATTTTTTTTTTGCATATAAATATGCTTCTATATTGTCTCTAATGACTCACCAAGCATTATCCATAAAAAACCAAACTTTTCTCAACATGACAACACCAACAATCTCATTTCTTCTTCTTCCTCTTATATCAATCCTAATATCCACATCAACACAAATCTCACATGCTCAAAACTCACCACAAGACTACCTCAACATTCACAACAAAGCACGTTCCGAAGTTGGTGTTGGGCCAATATATTGGGATTCAACCGTTGCTTCCTATGCACAAAACTATGCAAACCAATTAAAGGGAAATTGCAAAATGGTACATTCAAAAGGTCCATATGGTGAAAATTTAGCATGGAGTAGTGGTGACCTTACAGGAACATCAGCTGTTAAAATGTGGGTTGGAGAAAAACAATACTATGATTACAACAAAAACACATGTGCTAGTGGTTATAAATGTGGACATTATACTCAAGTTGTTTGGCGTGATTCGGTTCGGCTTGGATGCGCTAAAGTAAAATGTAACGACGGTCGAAGCACTATTATTAGTTGTAACTATCATCCACCTGGTAATTATATTGGCCAGAGACCTTTTGATTTTAGTCCTTTTGAAGTGCCATTGACTTTCAAACATGGTGGTTTTGATCATAAGTAAAGATGATTAAGGTAGGTATTAAGTGTGGTTGAATGTGAAATTAAATAAATGTTTTGTGTGATGACTCTGTGTATCTTTGTATATATGCAGAGACTCATATTTTATAATATGTTTTTAATTTTGAGATTGATGGATTCTCAAGCATGTGTGCAAGCAAACCGAACCACATAACTATAATGAAATTACATAAATAAAAATGTTCACTTCACCTAATTTTTTTAAATCGAAAATTATGTAATGATCATTTTATAAATTCAAAGAATTCAAATTTCTTCTTTTGAAATTTCGAAATTAAACTCAACTTTAAGTTTGTTTGTTACAAAATTAATGTAATTTAAAATTCAAAATAGTTAAATATAAAATATGACATCATCAACATCGAATTCTATATTTTTTTAATTATATTATCAACATATAATATTTATTAGGCTAAATACCACATGTGGTCACTTAACTTAATTTCGGTTAACGATTTAGTTCTTTATCTTTTTTTTTCTCCCGATTTGGTCCTTTATGTTTTTAAATAATTTTAGCATTACCCTTTAAGTGGGATTCCGTTAAGAAAAAGTTAAAAAAATCCCTCATCTAAATCATTGCATATGTTCATCAAACCTCTAGGAACGATTGTCACTGATCTGAAGTGATGTCTATGAAGTATAAATACCCCATAACTTCCGTTTTAACGAATCAATCTTACTACCAAACTTACATTAAACTTTGAATGTTTTTCTGAAATATTTCTAAAACATAAAGGGTAACTTTTTCTGAACATGGATGAAAGATTTTTTTAACTTTTTCTTAACGAAACCCCATTTAAAGGGTAACGCTGAAATTATTTAGGAGCAAATTGAAAAAAAAAAATAAAGAACTAAATCGTTAACTAAAATTAAGTTAAGGGACCACGGGTGATATTTAATCTATTTATTATATCATTATCTCAAAAGAGATGTATAAATATGTATAAATGTAAATCAAACATTTTCCTTTAATTTATGTGCATGAATTAAGTGCACGCAAAAACAAATACGTCATCATCCGAGTCACACACATTTATGTAGGAGAGTTTTTCAACCACACAACGAGGCACCCACCTTTTCATTTCTTTATTCCTTGTTTAGAAATATACATACTAGTTAGCATTCATTTTTCAACAAAACAATGTGCTGCAAATTATATGTAGAGTTGTAAAATTGGGCCCCAATTTAACAAAATTTTACCTCGAACCCTTAATAATATTCTACATTTTATGTAAATTATCAATTTAATCCCTCCTTTGTTAGAAAAAAGAAAAAGAAAAAAAATTACAATACACATTTTCAAAATTACTGAATTTTTTTTAAAACTTTTCAAAACTCAAATGTGTATATTAAAATTCAAACTCAAGACCATTGAGGTTAAAACTTTATACCTCAAAATTTAGGTATCTATATCTCTAAATTATTTTACTAAATATTATTACTTCCAATATTTAAAGAATGAAAAACAATAGTGATCTAGTTGTAATAATATGTTATAATGAGTGCAAGGTTTAGGTTTCAAATCTCACATTTTGTATTTTTACCCTTAAAATTTGATATTTTCTATTAAATTACTTTTTAAAATAACAAAAAAAAAAGTTGTTAGCTCTGTCTCGATCTATCTTATCATGAGTCATACTACATTATAATTATTGTTTTTCTTAAGCATTATAATTATTTTTAAATAATTACAATTATATCAAATTTTTTTTTTACAAAATTATATATCCAAACTCCTCCATTGTCTACACAAAACAAAAGCTTATATTAGTTAGAATAATTATACTTTTAAAATTATAACAATTGATAATAAAGATATAACAAAATATTTTTCATATAATAATATTAATAAATTGAAAAAATCATTTAAAATTTTACTTTAGACTTTTAAATATGTTGCACCGTTGTCAAAACATTAGGACAAAATTGACGACTCTACTAATAATAATATAGTAATTGAAGTCAACCCAGTGTTCTCCAATAAAAAGGTCGAACAAGTTTATCCGACAGAGATCATACAATAACCAAACATAGCTGTTCAGTGTTGTTGGGTTGGATTACATCGCATAAGGAGTCCTCTGTCTCTGTGGTCCGAATCGCGGATCCACCTCTTTTGTCCTTAACTGCCCCAATTATTTTTAAATCATTATTAGTATAACTATTCAACCAAAAAATAACTCTTATTATTATTATTATTATTATTATTATTATTATTATTTTTCAAAGTTATTATTATTATTGAAATTCTTATGTTTTCAAATTACAAAACTTTAAATTTGTTCCAAATTAAACTAATTTTATAAATAAATAATTAGGATTGAATTTATTATTAAATTATTTATAATTTTAATTACAATGCATTTTAATTTATAGCTACAAATATTTACTAATTGAATGACAAATGTTTTTTTTTCTTACAAAATTGAATGAGACATCAGCAGTATATATTGTTCGTTCATCTGTTTGTGTTGACAAAGTTAGCTATCTTATTTTTTATAAGAAAAGTTAACAAGCGTTACTCATGCATATAAATCTATTCCATAATAAATACAATAATAACTAAAAATTAAACTTATACTATTAATGCGGTGAATTTAAAAGATATAATTAAATAAACTTTTTTTTACTAATATAATTAAATAAAGTTTAAAATAATTAAATGTACTTATATTTGAGATTATAAAATATGAAAGAAAAAATTTGTTTATGTTAGAAATAAGAATAGGTATTTCTCCCGCGGAACTAAAAAAAGATGTTACGTTTGTTGTGTTAGGTTCACGTATGAGTAGTTAAGTTTCACATCGATTATGAACGTGGTAAATGTTGGATATATAAGATAAATGACCCATATACCTATTATTTTCAGATTTTGGGTGAATATTTGGTGTCAAAGTCTCTTGTAGTCCTAGAGCATTTGGTATGTTGTTGTTTTTGCGCTCCCCTAGACTCCCCAACAAGTGATATCAAAACCTTGGTTCGGTTTGATGGGGGAGCAGGAGTTGATCCTTGTATCAAAAATCTTCCTGGCTATGTAGTCATGAGACGTTTTTGTTGGTAATAGCGATGGTGCAAATATAGGATGAGAGAGACTCACACTTACAGGGGGACATTGTTGAGTTCAAGTGTGAGTGATTAAGTTCCACATCGACTACGAACATGGTAAATGTTGGATATATAAGAGGTGACCCATATACTCAATGGCTTAAGGTTTTTGGTGAAGATGTGGTGTCAAGGTCTCTTGTGGCCCTGGAGCATTTGGTTTGTTGTTGCTTTCGCGTTCCCCTGGACTCTCCAACAAGCCCCAGACTCTCCAATAAGTGGTATCAAATGTTTTTAGTACGGTCAAGGGAATTAGAATTCTTAGAATGCTATGTGGTTGTAGTTTTGTCTGATCTTTCACATCATAAAAAAATTTTGGTTTTTGGGGATATGAAGTTCTTAGTATGCTCTATGGTTGTAGTTTTGTCTGATGTTCTACATAAAAAAAATGTTATACTATAGAAATGTTGTTTAGGCAAGGTTCTAACCAAGGAAAAACTTTGTTATTAAGTGGTCCTTTGTGGCCCACCTCTCTTTCCTAAGAACCTACCCAATGCACAATTACAGTATGTCAAGTTCTACTAAATTTTGGGATAGAGAAATTTGATGGAATAAACAATTTTAGCTTGTGTAAAATTCAAGTCATTGATGTGTTGATACGATCAGGAGTACACAAGGTGTTGCTTGACACGAGTGCATTGGTTGGCGATGATGCAAGGCGTGCTGTGAAATTATGTTAATTGTTGAAGAACTACTTGAGAAAGACAACATGGAAGTTGCACCATAAATTTTTCAACTTGGTTTCGCCACGTAGAAGAAATTCTTGGAGTGGTTTAGCTTCAAGTGAATTTTTCTGAAGTGGTTTAGCTTCAAGTGAAAATTCTTGGAGTGATTTAACTTCAAATGAAGTATATTTTTTTATGGTGGAGTATGATATTCATTTGAACTATGATTGTCGGTGTAGACAATGAAAGTAAAAGATATATAATTTTCATTCAAGGTGGAGATTGTTGGAATTGAATGAAAATTATATATATTAAAATAGTCTCACATTGCTTGGAATTGTAAAGGAGAAGAGAGATCAAGGTTATATATATGGCTCTAGTTTTTCATTACAATTCGTACTAGTTAGAAATGCTTTAAGTTTGTATCTAATTCTTTTCTTTTCTCTTATACTTTTGTGTTAAAGTGTTCAAAGATGTAGTTTGGATCCTTGTATCAAAAGTTTTCTTGGCGGTATAATTAGGAGGCGAGTCTCGTTGGTAATAACAGGATGTGCGAGACTCACACTTGAGAGGAAGATTGTTGGGTTCAAGTGTGAGTGGTTAAGTCCTACATTGACTATGTATGTGGTAAATGTTGGATATACAATAGAGGTAGCCCATATATCCATTGCATTAAGGTTTTTGGTTGAGATGTGGTGTCAAAGTCTCTTATGGTCATATAACATTTGAACCATTGATAGCTCTCCCAAACTCTCCAAAATGTTCTAAAATATACTAGGCAATAGAAATACTATATAGTGTCCATAATACTTAAATAAATTAAATTTTTTGACATTAGTAGATTAGATATTTTTCCGTAGTGACCCGCATTCAAGTTTAAAATCTCGTCTTTACATGTATGAATTTATTATTTAGTTTTTTTTTGTGAACAAACATATGAATTTATTAACAATACTTATCACTTGGTCTCTATAAAAAGGAAACATAAATGATATTAGAACATATAAGTTGACACACAATAGAGCGATACCATATTACACCATGACATATGAAGGGACAAATTTGTCATTTCAACTTTAAATATAGAGACAATTTTGTCTTTTAAGTTATATTTGTCTCTCATCTTCTTTCTCTCTTCTCTGTGTTCATTTTTTCCTCAAATCAGTTTATATCTTTCTTCTCTTCCTTTGAGGCATCTCCAACAACACAATTCTCTTTAATTTTTTCTTTCTCAAGTCGCTCTATATGTTGCTTTTTTTTTGTCACAACATTAGTTCTCCTTCACGACCTAGGTTTTTTTTTCTTTCATAACCTGCGATGTGTGAATTTGATTTATTTCTCGTGTGTTGCCAGAACCGCAACCGCAAATCATATTCGAATGCTTATATTTTTTCTTTATTATTATGTTTTACCATTTTTGTTGGTTATGGATGTTGCTTCCCGGGTTAAATAACTTTTCCTTCTTTAATTTATGTTTTTTTTTTTGTTTCTTTACTTATGGGTTTTTGGTTCTTTGGTTTGAGATTATTTTTTCTTCACAAACCCAATATCTTGAGAACCTCTTAGATTAGGATATTTTACTTTTATATATTTTTTTTATTCAAAATTCTCCATTATATCCTACATTAAAATTTATATAGTTTTTTTTTTTTTTTTTTACCTTCAGGAGGTCGCAAAGCGGGGATGCAACCACCTTAATTATTTTTTTATGCAACCATCTTTTGCCATTTATTTTTTTTTTAAAACAAATGATTAATTGTTAATTTAATAAATAAAAAATAAAATAAAAAACAAATTATATTAATAAAATCAAACAAAATACACGAAAAATAATACATCAAAGTTAATACGGTTGATGTGCCAAAATAATTAATTGTATTATTTTAACAATTCCCTTCTATTTTGCCACCTATTGCAGATAAATTAGCAACTTCATGGAGGAAAAATTGGAGGAAGTTGTTAACAAAATATAATGAAGTTGCTAATTTATTTGCAATAGGGTTGCAAATAGAAGGAAATTGTTAAAATGATATAGCACGTGATTTGTTTTGACATATCTACCCAACCGTATTAACTTACATGTATTTTGTTTCTTCATTAAATGAATTTTATTTGATTTTATTAATATAATTTTCTTTTTTTAATTATTTTTTATTTATTAAATTAACAATTAATCATTTATTATAAAAAATAAATAAATGGAAATAGATGGTCGTATCTCCAAGATACGACAATCTATTGGAGAAAAAAAAATATCATTCATGTGATCGCATCCTTGCCTTACGACCTCTTGAAGGTAAGGATATAAAAGAAATTCAACCCTTAAGTTAACCTTTCTACTTTTTTTTTTTGTTATCGTGGACAAAAGTTGTTATGACTCCTTATCAAGTCAATAGCTAAATTCTTTAGTTGTTGTTCACCAAATGTTTGACAAATATATTCAGACAACCTATAATATATTTCTATTTTTATAATGTGTCATGTGCTTGAATAAGAGTTTTGTTGTTGATTACTTAATATGAATCTAGCCCCTTCATTGTATCTAATGTTCCTCGTTGTTAACTAATTGATTCAACCATAATATACATTTGTGTTTGGGTTAGATGTAGAAAGCGTGCTTTGGTACATTTGTGTTAGTGATTTAATTGTTGGTTTTGAGTTATTGTAAAAATGAACATGGTGGTAGGTGTTCCACAAGCACTTTTGGCATTTATTTATTGTTCTTGACTTCTTACAACACCTATACACCCCTAACAAGTCATCAATTTCTACCCTATTTATTTATTGTTCTTGACTTCTTACAACACCAGTACACCTCTAATAAAATCATCAATTTCTACAAAAATCATTAATGGAGTGCATTCTTAATCAATTGTTAATGTCAAAATCAATCAAACGCACATGAGTCTTCATTCTTAGATGCCAATATAACTTCATGTGTAGTGAATACTCCCAAAGTTAAATTGTGGACAAGGTTAACTCATTAACTACCTTATATGCTTCATTAATCAATAATTTATACACTATTAACCACTTTGATAAATATTTGTATGACCTTAATGTTAACAACATTTTTTGTATGAAGAATGATTCAAATTAATGCCATAATAGTATAAAATTTGTTGTTATGAAATTTGTGCGTAAAAACACACTTTAAGTGCTTGAAATGAAGCAATCTCACAGTCAATTTCAAAAGCTCACTATCAATTTCTACAACATTGCAAATATAAAATTAGAAATTTGAAAAATAGAAGCAAACACTATAAACCCTAAAAAGAGCTAAATGTATGAAAATAAGGAGGAATGAGTTCAAACCATAAGCAACAAAATTGAGAAATAATCATAACCAACAAAAATAGCAAATAAACCCTAAACCCAAAAATAGGAATATGATATTTTTTTCACCACTATCATTGTTACTTCATTAAATATGTGATTTTCATCATTTTATTCTTCTTTCTCCTCTTAAATCACTCTCTTTCTTAATTCATTCTCTTTATCTTTATTTTAAGGTTTAACCAAAATCAAAATGAAAAAATTGCAGAAAAAAGAAAGACGAAGAAGAAAAAAAAAAGGAAACAAGAAGTAGAAAAGAATAAATATTCATATTCAATTTATCTA
>JBBPBP010000002.1:8911329-8941317 GCA_037974735.1 Cicer chorassanicum
CTATGTAGTGAACGAGAAAGGAGGAAGGAAACAAGAAAAAAAAAAAACTAAAAGATAAGAAAGATAACAAAAATATTATGCAAAGTTGATATTTAAATTGGCAAGTTCACGTTTTTTCATATACAAAATTAAAGTGATATATATAAACAGTTGATTAGAGTATCATTGTATTTGTATCGCAAAAATATGTCCATTAACATTTCTAAAAGGAAAAGCAATACAGTCAACACCCTTTATAAAGTTTAAGATTCGACAAACTTTTAAATTAATTTTTTCTAATCTAAAATTTAATTTATACTTAAAAGTTTTGTTAACAAATTCTTTACTTGTTATTCTACTATATCATCATCCCTAGCGTGCACACCCTCTCATTCCTTATAAAGATAGGTTTCTACCCAATATGCCCCCACCGTATTTCTAAACTTTCAAAAACTACCAAGGGTATTATTGTCATTATAAAAAATAGTAGCTGAAACTTGTTGTTCAGATTGTCGTGTTCCTTCCACAATAAAGAGAAAAACAAAACACCTTTCTCTGTTTTTCCTCTCTGTTGCGTTTCCGATTTCTCACACACACACGCATCCAAAAACCCCAAATTTTTAATCTTTTTCGAAACCCCGTTATTTTGCACCCAAGAAAATTCGCTTTCGTTTTCTTCCGCTGTTTCTTGATTTCTTCTACAGCGCGTGAGCGTTCTTCGCTCGATCTCAAACACTGCGAGCTGTTTTTTTTATGGCGGCGGGGACAATGGCGACGGCGGCCGGAGCTGCGGTGGTGTTGTATTACGTGAGTCGGAGACTTGCGAAGAAGGAAGATGAGGAAGAAGAGGATCATGCTGATGGCGATGTGTCGAAATCGAGTAGATCGGTTCGGAGGAGGAGGATTTCCCGGAGACCAGCTCAGGCTCCGGCGACTTTGCTTGAATCGATCGTTACTTTGTCGGAGACTTTGCGGTTTACTTATTCAGAGACCCTTGGAAAATGGCCTATTGGTGATTTAGCTTTTGGGATCAATTACTTCATGCGTAAACAGGTCAATTTCTGAAATTCTAGTGTTTTTGGAAATGTGAGTGCTTTTTGCTAAGATTATTGTTGAAATTTGAGTGGTATTATTCTGATTGGAAGTTATGTAAATTGAAGATATGTGTGGTGTCTGACAAGACACTAACACACGTGGTTACATTCAATTACTTATATTACATGTGTCAGTGTTGTGTCCGGTGTTTGTGTAAGTGTTTTATAGGTTGGGAGTGATGAGAGTGATGGTTGGTTGAATTGCAGGGTAATTTGGCAGTTGCAAGTGTATATGCTGGAAGTGATTGTGTGCAACTAAAAGGAGATGAAGTTATTGTGGAATTGTATGAGCTTTTGAGGCTGTTGACACTGTGTATGCTTTTTTCCAAGAAGCCATTTCCTGTCTTTTTAGATTCAGCTGGATTCACACTGGAAGATGTTCTCATACAGAAGCCTAAAGCTGGGGTATGATTTTATTTGTCTTTATTATTATTCACTCTTTTGTATCTATGCTCCTTTTGTTTTTATGTATTTATTTGTTTGTTTGTTATGTTTATTTTATGTTTTTGGGGGAATGAGGGGTGGAGAGGAGTAAGACAAATCATAGGCACGCAGAGACTCATACTTAGTCATTCATATAGGTTTAGAGATTATGGTCTCACTCTCACTAAATTTTAGGAGGAATCATGCCAATGAAAATGACCTTTGCTTCTTAATTTTGAATTGTTCTATTTTTTCCTTTTAGGAGAATAAAAATGTTTTAACATCACCACTTTTGGTGTTTGATAGTGGAAGTGGTATGCCCTTCTACTAGCAAAAGGTGTGGATTTCCTAGTTGGTCCCTTAAATGTATGGTTTTGACGAGTTGATTCCTAAAATTAAGAAATTAACAAAAAAAAGTCTATGAAATTGTAAATTGTTGGTTATTTTGTCCAGACATGATTTTATATTAGTTTCTAAAGTTTCTAAATTACATATGAATGTCAAGTTATATGCATCAGACGATTGCATTGTATCTTGTCGTGAATTATCTTTAATGATAGACCATCTATATCCAAATCTCTCTAACTCTGAGTGGTTTGGCATATAGTTTTTCTTTGTCTTCCTCTACCTCTTTAAATTGGACTATTTTTCATCTGCTTTTCCCTCCTCATTGGGGCTTCTATCGGTCTTCTCTACATATAACCAACCAGAGATACTTTGTTATCTTTTCTTCAATTGGACCTACCCTTAATTTTTCTCTAATGATTTTATTCTTAATCCTATCTTGTCTTATGTGACCGACCACTCTTTCATCGTATCATCCTCATATGTGCAATACTCACTCAACATATAGTCCTGTATAACATTGCTGGTTATACGACTGTTAAATTTTCTCTCAAGTTTGAGCGGTAGTTTTCTGTTACAAATTCCACTAGAAGCCTACTGTCTATGTATGAGATGATTGATTACTGTTAATATTATTGATATCGTTTCCTAATACTTGTTTTGTCTTGCCCCTTGTTTTAATTCTGAAATTATTATGGCTTTATTTACATGTTAGTCATTAAATCTTACAAAATATGAATATTCTTTCATTTTTGTTCCTATTTCACTTTCACTTACTAAAGTATATCAGCGTTGTCATCAGTTTCTTCCGCAATTTGATTCTATGGTATATCTTTCTGCAGCTTCTGAAGCCCGCTTTCACAATTATACGCGATACACAGTCAAAATGTTTACTTCTATTGATCCGGGGCACTCATAGCATAAAAGACACACTGACAGCTGCAACCGGTGCTGTCGTACCCTTCCATCATTCGGTTTTAAATGATGGTGGGATAGGCAACTTGGTTTTAGGATATGCACACTGTGGTATGGTTGCTGCTGCTCGATGGATTGCAAAGCTCTGTACTCCTACCCTACTAAAGGCTCTTGGTGAATGTCCAGACTTCAAAGTCAAGGTATGTATTGAATGGGAAATTTTAATTATATTTAGAAGAACTGTATAATGGGACATCACTATGTATTGAATAGAAAATTTACTCGGTATTAATGGATATATTCTAGTTTGACGTTTTATCCTCCAACTAACATAGTAACGTATACATTCCAATAGGTCGTTGGGCATTCACTTGGCGGTGGTACTGCTGCACTGCTAACATATATTCTGAGAGAGCAGAAAGAGTTCTCATCAAGCACTTGTGTCACATTTGCCCCAGGTATGTCATTATACTGCTTTTTGTACGATTTTTTTTAATTCATTTGACTAATTACATAATTTATCATCATCATTATTATTATTTTTAATTTTTTTTATAACTCTATCACAATATCTTTGACTAATTGTGCTTTGTACTGTGTCTATGCAGTTTATATTTATACTCTTATTGGTTTGATCACAAAAATGACGATTTCCTATTAACAATTTTAACACTTAAAAACAAGGATTTCTACTTTGGCCTAGTTTCTTTTTTCAAATAAATAAATACTGAAAGGGAGATGAGTGAAGAATGTAGTTCATGTTATGATATTTATTTAATTTGAAATTCTTAGGCTACCATGATATTTGTCCACAATTCTAATTGATCACTTCACGACATTGAATTTTGTTGTCATAGTACCGTTGCTAATTCTTGTATCATAATTATCATATTTGCAGCTGCTTGTCTGACATGGGAGTTAGCCGAATCGGGAAAACATTTCATCACTACCATTATAAATGGTTCTGACTTGGTGCCCACATTTTCAACTTCCTCTATTGATGATCTCCGATCTGAGGTGCTGCAGCTGTGCTTTTTTAGTAAACATTAATGATTAAAAATTAAACCCTGATTTTTACCTGCAATCTTGGTAAGGTTTTGGATATTAATCCCTACACTAAAGAAACAGGAATAAAGACCCTTGACTTATTATACATTTTCACTAATGTCAATAGAAAATAATCGAGGACTTTTATTTGTTTTTTCCCTAGTGTAGGGACTAGTGTGAAAAATCTCGTCATGGTTACCGATGAAAATGAGGTTGTACCTGAACAATAATGTTTCATTACCGATTTTGGAGTGTGTTTATTCCCACTCTTCTGTTTCTATTGTCACTCCTATTCAACTAATTTTGTCTAAAATGTCCTCCTATGTTAATCAAACTAATAATAATTTTAAAAAACTATTTAAAATTTAATTAAATTGGAGTGGAAAGAGAGATATGGTTGCAATAGCCATTCCCCTTAGCTTATGAAGTAATTTGTCTTCTCACTTGAGTTGGTTTTCATCAGGTCACCGCATCCTCTTGGTTAAATGATTTACGGGATCAGGTTGAACATACAAAGGTCCTGAATGTTGTCTACCGCTCTGCAACTGCGCTTGGATCTCGCTTACCAACTATATCTAGTGCAAAAGCTAGGGTAGCTGGCGCAGGTGCTATTCTGTGGCCAGTAACCAGTGGCACTCAGGTAGCCTCATCTTCATGCTCCCTGATCTCTAATTGACATTCACGGCATGCAGCGCATAGTGGTATTTGGGTTATAATTTTGAATTGGATTTATCTTAACATTGGCTAGAGTATGTAGTTATCCATCTGTGCATAATATGAAGAGATGACTGATCAATTGATCCATGTTGCGCTGCAATTCCTTGATATTTAATGTCTGTCTTCGATCTTATTAAGGCCCTGTTTTATACTAGCAGGTTATGATGAAGCGTGCGCAGAGTGTTGCAGAAGCTGTTGTCAGAACCCGCTCATCATTGTCATCATGGTCTTGCATGAGTGCCCGTCGCCGAAATGTTGGTCCATCACCAAAATCTGATGCCGAAGACTTAACCGAAAGAGTTGAATCTCTTTTGACCAAAGAAGCAGCAATAGAATCTGTGCTTACGGACGATCCCAATTCCTCAAGCGGAGGTTCAGGTCATGATGACACAGATGAAGAACAGCTCATTCCTGCAAATCAAGACATTACCACATCCACTGTAGATGACATAACAGAAGGCCAGTTATGGTATGAAATAGAGAAGGAGCTTCAAAAACAGGATAATACCATTGACATTCATGCTCAGGAAGAAGTGGCAGCAGCAGCAAAAGAGATCACTGAAGAAGAGAATCAACTTGTTGATGCTGCAGAATGCAGTAATTCAATCACAACATCTGATAACATGGATAGCCATCGATTTTATCCCCCAGGAAGAATCATGCATATTGTGTCTATGCCTTCATCTGATAATTTGAATTCAAATTCTGATGATCCAATAGAAGAACATGTTTGCTTATACGAAACACCAAGAGAGTTGTACAGTAAGCTCAGACTTTCAAAAACGATGATAAATGACCATTACATGCCAATGTATAAGAAGATGATGGAATTATTAATCCGAGATCTAGAGAAAGATAGCAATTGTAATAATTTAATGTGACAAATAAAATACACTTGGAAAATTATTAACGAATACAGATTTCAGTTATATTGTCTCGAGAGGAAATTTTCTAATGTATATATGATGATGATGTACACACCAATGAATATTTCTTTCTTAAAAAAGAAAGTTGTACACACACCAAGTAGGTTCTGTTGATTGCTATTCTTAAGCTTGATATTCAAAACTTACAGCAAGTCAGAGGAATAGCATGAAATGTTAGTTATATTAATGAATAGATATTTTGTTTTACTATTGACATGAAAACGTTTAGCTCATCTTTTATTCCCTGGCATTGAGATATCAAAGCAGCAAAAACTGAGTGATGAAATTATCAACCACCATAGCGGAACTTGAGGGATTCAGGGGGTTCCTCTTCCATTATGCCAAAACCTGTTGTTGCCAAGTACTCACGAATGGTTGTTTTACGATCAGCAAGATAGGTGTGATCCAAAAAGTTGTTGTAGGCTTTGTCACCAAGATTCTTCGCTGCCAGTACACTACAAGAAAATGGTTTGCTCAGTCATGGTACTATTTGGTTTCATTGAAACTGATAATAGAAAGCTTTGCTTTGTTGATTCTCAGATTGAAAGCAGATTGGGAAGACGGATACGTAAAATGTAAACAAAATGTATCTAGAGGAAAATACAAAATAGTAAGAAGTATCTCTCAAAAGCAAAAGAAAAGAAAACAGAAACTAGAAAGAGAAGTAATGTTGCCAGTGAATGTGTAACTTGTGTGACAAAGAAATTTCTGCCAGTTGCATCCATGATTCTGGATTTCTACATCTAACAGTAAAGAGTATTCAACCAGGAAAAAATAGCTGACCAGAAATTCATACTATTTCTTGTCTTCAACATAAAATCAGTCAATAAATAATGAATAGGCTTTCATCCAAAAAGTGCTTACCAGTGTCGAAGATAGACACGGCAAGGCAAAACATCGTCTCTCCAAATTTTATCAATATTCCACCTTCCATATTGCTGAAAAAAAATCTCCTTGTTTCCTGAACAGAATCAAAATGCAAGTGTGTAAAAATGAAAATAAAAGACAATGTAAAAGAGACAATCTAGGTATAACATAGGGCATGCATGAAAAAAAATTCACAATAGTTTTTCTTGTAAAACAAAGTACACAAACACCCAAAGTACTATATGAGGAAATTTCCCTATCATCTATTGGATCATTGCACTCTTCTGCCCAACCGTAAAGTTATGAAACATTAAGTGCCTCTTTGGTTCCATTTTGAGCAGCATCAAACACACGTTCAAATAGAAGCATCCCAAGAAAGCACCAACATAGAAAATTGACAAAACTCTTCAATTAGGCTCTCCTCTCTCATTTCTCGAAAAACCTTTAATCTTTACTGAATTTGATACAATCAATACCCATTTATATTAAGATAAAAAATCTTGGACAACATGTTGACATTTCATAAAAAGAATGTTTATTTTGGTCCTTCAAGTACTAGTGCAAACTATATTCAGTTCAAAAGAAATTAGCTAGCAGAAGCTACTTACTATGATCACCTATGCCAATAAAAAATGGCAGCAAGCATATAAATCATCTAACACAAAGAGTTGGATGAATTCCAGCAATTCAATTTTCCAAAACAATACAGTCCCCGTATCTTAAATAACCAGAATACTAATGAGAAACTGAGAATTACCTTTACATCTAATGTTGAAAAATTCTTCATCACTATACCGGGCACAAAGTACCTGAGAAAAATGATACATTTGCTAATTAAACAACCAATATTCCTTATAATGTACTAGTAGTAATAACCATAGAATCTATGCTTAAGAACAGCAAAAATGATCACCACATACCGCAGGAAAATCAAAAGACTTGCCATCAAGCGTTTCAGGAAGAACCTAAGACAAAAACAACAAAAAATAAACATTGGAAACCACATGTTAAAACATCATAAGACAACCAAAACATAACACAAAGCCCAAAATCTACAACATCTATTCGCTTACAGCAAGAAACCTAAACTCAACCTCCCTCTTGATAAAATCTGGAATCTGATACAATACAATACAATCAAATCAAATAAAAAAAGTTAGTTCCAAGAACACTCACTCAAAAACATGAATGAGTTTTACCTAAAATTGAAAAACTCAGTGCTATCACTGTAGTCTATACCTCTGATTTTCTTATCTCAAACACTGTTACAACAAGAGTTTCTCCTTCACATTGTTCCACACTCAAGCTTGAAATCTCCTAATAACATATTAATCAACACACAGTTAAAACTCAATGAATTTTTAGATTTGGCTTTAAAAAAAATACTAACAGTAAAAAAATTCAATACGAATAAACCTCATTTTTTAGGTGAATATTAAAAAACTTCAAATTGAATCAAGCATAAGCCAAAATCAAAATCGCCTTTCAAAATTGAACTAAGCATAAACAAAAATCGGCGACTGTTCTGTAAAATTAACAATACAATGAAGACTGAAAAGAGAGCAAGAAAAGATTAAATCGAACCATAGTTTCTGGTTTGGCAATACCGCGTTCGAAGAAAACGGGAGCAACGTGAGCGAATACGCGGCGGAAGTGATTCAACTTTGCAATTCTGAAATTGAGCAAATCGGGGAAAGTGCTTCGTGCGCTCCGCTCTACGATTTAGAAAAAGTGTTAAGTGATGAAGAAGAAGGAACCGGAGGAAAAAATGAAGGTAGTTACCGCACCGGAGAGGAGAGAGCCGAAGCCGCAAATGGATATGAGAGCGTCGGGAGAGAGGAGTGAGTCGAAGTGAGAGTCGTCGATGAGTTCCGTGAAGGTAATCGGAGAAGAAGACATGGCGGATAGAGAGAGTATTTGGCGGGTTTTAGAAAGAGAGAGAAGAGGAGGTGAAGAGAAGGAGAGGGTGGCGCGTTGATTGGACGCGTGGGAGGCGAGTGGGAGAAAGGGTGATAGTTGTTGTTGTAAGGTTAAGGAAGTAGCAGCGCCGATGTTCATAATAGCAGCCGCTGGTCGACGTGACGTGGTTAAGCAAGTGATTTGAAGTTTTGAACACTCACTTGTGGAATACTATGGGAACACAAGTTCACTTTGAAATTACAATCACTTCATCTTTAGTTGAGTTTGAAACAGTAAAATCACAATGAGTCATTATTATCATTTTTTTAAATGAATTTTTAAAAGTTATCGAATATAGTTTGTGTAAAATTTTGGCGAGTCATATGATTTGACTAATTCCCTCGTGAAACTAAATATGATTTGGCGAATATAGTTATTACATTGGAGGGACGACGTCCTATCATAGTGGTAGGGGAAGGTTGCGCCGAAAAGAACTAGAGGCACAAAGAGAACAATTTGGTGGGGAAGGAACACCATAAGATCCAATGAAACTACAACATCTTGTGGTAAATAATACTTATGTACAATACCTCACCTATTATGGTTGTGCACAAGCCTTGGAATGACAAATTGGCCGCAGGGTTCAAACATACGTTAAGAGTGTTTTTTATTTTGGAGTAATAAAAAATGATTTTAGATAAAAATAAATTTAATAAAAATAATTTATATTTAAATATATTTACGTAAAAATGAATAGAATAATAATTTTTGATGATGAAATCACATGTCGATCTAGAAATTGTTAATCTTAATTTTATAAATTTAATTTTAAAAACAAAATCAATTGTACTCAATACCATCGAAATTTATAAAAAATGGATTTTATGTATGCAAAATTAATTTTTACTCATCCAAACGAATTTACACCTTCAAACGAATCTAAATGATTGTTTACATTTTCTTTTATTAAAAATAAATAAATTAAGGAAGACATACATCATTCAATAAAAAATTGCTACACATTATTTCGTGTACAAGAAAGCGATTGGGCCGTTGCTATGTCACAGGTCAGATTATGATATAGAAGAGTTAAGATTCGTATTTAGAATAGTTCATAAGGTTCATACAGATTTTATTACCCTTAAAAAAAATAGTTCATACAGATTTTGATAAGAATGTCACCAACCTCAATTCATAATGGTGAGTGAGGCTGGAATATAAAAATACATAATATAAGCTTTTATTTTTCTATAAAAATACATAATATAAGCTTTTATTTTTCTATGAAAAGATAGTAGAAGAATTTATTAGTTTTTCATACAAACTTTTTCTTTTTAAAAGAGACGGTAACTATCATCATAATTAATTCATAATTATAAAATCTCGAATTCGAATCCAGAACAAAACGTCTAACAATATTGATATTTGTCAATAAATTAGTACATTGTAAAACCATTTTGTGCCAAATGAGTTATTATTATTGATAGACAGCTTCAAATCAGATATCTTGCTAGTTAGATACAGCAGCAGTTATGTAGTTATAGTTAAAATAATTAATTCCGCATAGTAACTGACATTCATTTGTGTGTAACTTTTGGGTATGGAAATTTTCAGCGAGCTGAGTAGAACCACATGTACAGTGTACAGTAAAGTCCTCTTAAGAACTTTAGTGCTACTGCATTTCAGAAATCACTTTTGTGGAAACCATGTTATTTCATCTAAACACTCTTGGGAATTTGAGTACAATATTTGGCATTTGAGTCCAAGGCTAAGGAATTCCAAATCAACAAGACAAACAATGAAGTAACGTCGAAAGAAATGGCACCACATTGAGAAGTACCTCAGACAGAACTTTGGATGGACTAAACAAAAAATCACTAGTCACCAGTCACGGTCGACGGGTCACATACAGTAGTTCTTACAGGATCACGAAAAAAAAAAAGATTGAGTTGTGAAATGAAACGCAGGAACGTGTAAAACAAAAAGTCTAATTTTTAATTTTTTTTTATACTGAATTACAATTTATTTTGACCTTATCCTAGCACTATAACAAAATGTATCAACCCTATATCCCTAAATCTAATATCCAAATCGAGTATCCAATTTTTTAAGGAAAAACATACTTTAGATAGTACCTCATACATATCCTGGTATCCATGCATATGTATATGCCTTCTATTTAGGAATACTGTACTTCATAGATATGTTTGAGCACTCGCCAGAAAAAGAGTACAAAAAACAAGAACAATAGACAGAAATATAATGGAAAGTAATCAGCATATATTATTGATTTTATTTTTTTCTGCTATAAATTGTGAACTGATGGATTTTTACAGTGAACCAGTTATAGATACATTCTTTACAAGAATATGGATCTCTCAAGCACTCACTTCTCTGTGACCTCTCGGTCCTCTCCGTGTCTCTCATAGCTTCCGTCTTGCTCTCCAGTATCCCCTCTATCTCTCCACTCTCTCCCCCTCCCAACTTTGTCCATCTCTGCACATCATAATCCCCCCTACCCCAATTTCCCAACTCATTTGCAGAATTTGTAATAAAAAGAAACTCTGCAAATAATTAATTACAAATCCCCCGTATAAAAAAAAATCAAGATGTTTTGTGTACTGGACATTGTACTCAATGGAAAACTTGAGCAGCATAGTATTCACCTTCATTGAAAGCAGGTCTTAGACTTTCTTGACACATGAACTCCAAGGGAAAAGAAACAAGATGACCCTTTACTGTTGCTAATCTCTCCATGGGATGAGTGTTCTTGATATCTCCATCCTGATAGGATTCTAGTTTTTCTGGGGCTATTCCCAAATCAATGGTAGTGTGTCCAATTTTTTCTTTCCATAAAGCCACACTTTGTCTGAAAGCAAGTCTGCAGAAACAAGAGGTTTATGGTGTATGTTAGGACAAGACAACGGGACAACGGAAAAGACTTACCTAGAGAATAAAAATGGACAACAGTTACACCAACATACCTGGTGTGTATCAAATCATTAGGCACACAGGAAAAGACATCCTGATAAATTGCAGTATTTGTCTGGAAAACAAATCCAAGGACAAAAGTCAGTATTCTAGTTTGAAGTATTGTTATGGTATGAGATAAGGAGTTAGTTAAGGAAGTTATTAGTTAACGAGGTTGTTATAGGGCTACTATAAGTCAAATTAGTAAGTCAAATTACAGATCTATTGCTAGTCAAATTAGTAATAAATATAAACACTTGATCTTTCTTATTACCTTTGCTATTGTCATCCAAATGTCCTTGTACGTAGACTCAACAACAGGGTCCATTATTTGATTGACCTGAGAAAAATATATCAAGTAGTAATCATTATTACTAATAAGGCACATGAAACAACTACTATCCAAAAATGGAAAATTACTAACCTCTCCTGCCGGGAGACCTAAGTGTTCAGACCATAATGATAATCGGAGAGTCAAAGAAAACTTCCCTGCCTTCCAAGGCTTTCCATCCATAAAAGAATGAATCAACTCTTTGTCTTCTATAACTACACCAATCTGAAATCCACATGTCGGACAGTTAAAGGGACAGAACTACAGAAGGTGATGCAACAATTATGAATTCATACATAATTTAAAAAGTGAAATTAAATATTTCCAAATGCGCAAATAATAATTAACAGCACTTAGTGAGAATAATCTAGAGTTGTTGCTGTAGGTAAATAATAAACAGATCAGTCGACGGGTTTACAAACCATGACACAATTTTAAAGGTAAGAAAAACGAAGTTGACTATATTCTTTCACTAGTTACATGTTTTATATTAAGGTGTCTCCTAAACGTTTGTTAACATCACAAATATGTCAAACTGATACTCCCTCCGTTACTAATTGAGTGTAGGTTTATTCACAAAGATTAAGAAAAAACAATGAACGACTTAATGAGTGGAATCAGTTTACTGAATTGTCCTTATTATCTAGTGGAGTATTACTATTGTTATGAATACATGGTAACGTATGATGACTTGAGAATGGCACACTATTTATTTGAGGGCAAGATTGAAGAGAAAAAATTAATGTTGCACTGAAAAGATAAAAATGACACTCAATATAAAATGGAGGGAGTAATATGGTGAAAGAAATTCAATTTTATATATAAATTTGCAGTCTTCCCCCAAAATATCCAATAAAATATATAAAAAAGAGAAAAAGCTAACTAGAAACCAATTACTTTGCTTCTATAATATAAGAAAGAATTACCATTGATAAAAAATTGTTACAAGGGTTCATGAAATAATGCTGTATGAGAGTGAATAGGTAATGAAACACATATCCGATCAAACCTATACAGCATGTGAAAGGAAAAAGGCTTAAATTTGTACCTCAGAGTCCCTGGAACCAAGTAAGCTCCTATCATTAATATTAGCAGATCCAATCAAACTTATACAATCATCAACAATCATAATTTTACTGTGAACGTACACCTGCAAAAATTTGTATGTCATTAAGCTAACTAGAGCTACTTAAGCAAAAGACAATAGATGAAAAAAAATACCTGGCTGGTTGCTACAGGACCACCGTCGGAGAGTCTGCCATAATTCCTCAGTCCGTAAAAAGAGATGTAGTCATGTACTCTTGAGCCAAGAAGATCATAAAGATTATGTAAGATAGATTTCTGCCCTCTGCAAATGGTTCGATACTGCCAATGCATTATGGCTCTCACAGATGCTGCACCACCATCATCAAGCCCCCCCTATATAACAAAGAAGTAAGTCCAAAGTTCGTGCAAACACTATATTTTCTCTTGTTGAAAAAAGAAAAAGAAATTATTTAGAACCTGGAAGCCAGGCAGGAGAGGTATAACGACTATAACCCTGAAAGATTTTTTGTCATTATAAGCTCGCATAATCCGTCGATATAAAGCTTCTAACACACGGTTGCGTATCATATCATCTCCAGAAAGACCTGAGATAAAAAACTGGTTCTGGAACAAGTTCCCATAGATTAAACAGAACAGTCAGGAACGTCCAGAATAGATTTAGGAAGAGATATATATTACAAGCTGTAGGAATGTTGGAATCATTATTAAAAGAAAAAAGCTGATCATCTAAATCCACTTTCTAAAAACTAAGGCATTGCAGAGATAAAGTCCAAATATGTTTAGGTATTTGACTTTGCTATTTTTAAATCTGAAACTGATGAGATGTTTGACAACATTCAAAACAAGTATAAAATAGTAAAATACAGAAATGAATACAGAAACCAATTTAATAGTGAACCGGTTCAAACTTACACTTATTTTGGTTTGTTCAATAATAAAAAAATTCCAAAAAATATGAGCAATTATGATTATCTAAATTCAATATAATTGAGATTAACTTATATTTTCAAACATACATATTTATTTAATCACAATTTTTATTTAAAAAAGTCACTTTTCCTTCTGAAAAGAAGTTGGAAAATTATAAACCTTTAAAATTAAAAGAGGCAACTATCTCAAAACTCAGAAAGACAACTATAGGATCGGATAATAAACAAAGCCGAGTTAAGACTAAGAGAGATCAAAACCTTTCTATAATCATCATAACAATAAAGAAACTTATATATATATGGGTTATACTGAATTGACACAAGTAAAGCTAACACTAATGGTGAATAGAGATTAAGTTCTTCCTAGGAACAATGTCTAAAATAAGTTGCAGGGCAAGCAAATAACATAGCATAACAAATGCCACACCATTTAAGCATGAAATGTAATTATCATCTTGAAGAAGAGCATCAAAAGATACTAGAGACAAAGCCTAAGAGTTGAGACTTGAGATATTATGCAGAAACTCACAAGATATTCAAATTGTTGAGAAAAATGGCACTTGCGTTCTAAAGGAAATACTTATTAAGGCCAATCAAGTAATAATCCACCCTGTTCTTTTGTAATTATTTTAAATCTAATTGACAGCTTCCAGATATGTTTTATAATTATAATATTAATTAATGATAACAATGAAAAACCATTTTTGGTATGATCATTTGCAACACCTTCAATCTTCAAAAACTGTATCACATTAAAGACAGCAGAAGTTTATTCAATACCTCAATGTAGATGAAGTATTCAGCTTTCTCAATGAGAGAGCAATAAGCATTGTGGATGCTCTCTTCAGTTTGGCTTGTTCCAGCTGACCACTGACTGACGCTCCTAATAACCTATCAATTAAAGTCTATTAAAGTCTATTTCAATGGTAGAAAATAAATTGGCCAGTGTAATAAAAAATAACAGGACACAAGTGACATGAAAAGAACAAAAGCAATAAGATATGCCCCCTATTAAAGTCAATCTTCCAGCGACATATGAACTATCACTTCCCGTGAATTTCAGTCTTAATGTTGCAAAAAAATCATTAAAGGCAAGAGCTTCAATAAAATATCTGATTTTTCTCAATAAATTTTAATGACAAAAAATAGCATGTGTTACATTTTAAAGAACCTTTTGATGAGATGATCATATTAAATGAATATCACAGATAAAAAAATGTATTAGTCATTCAGACAATTATATTTCGGTAGGTCACTGAGACTTCAGCACTATGAAAACAGCGTACCTGACAACGGCAGGAAGCACGAGGACCAATTTGTCCAGATTCATCAGCAAAACCTCCCTGATCATCCCGTTCTTGTGATTCCCACCATTCTAGATCTGTATTTTGTGAATCAACATGAGCCAATCTATCATGACGCATTTTCTCATGATAATGCTCAGAGTCAAGATCATCAACAAAGCCCTTCATTGGTGTATCGGGACCAACTGCTGCAATTTTGGCCCTTCGGAATGAAAAAGGAAGGCCACTGCTGATCCTTCTTGGCTTGTCAAGGTGATGTAAAAAGGAGATTAGCCCATTTGGTTTTGGGTCTCCTACAGGAGCATTCAACCCACCCGACTCCTGAGGCAGGAGTAGAGGAATATCTTGGTCCTGGGAAGATGAGGAAAATGAATCTTCCCTCTTGAGGACTTTACCATTGACGGTGTTCTTGATTTCAATCGGTATCTCACTGCTTCCCAAGTAATGGGGAATAACCATATGATGTTGAGGCATAAGTAATGGTATTGTTTGTTCATATGGAGCTTTATTCCTCTGATGTAAAAAATAAATAAATTATTTCCTATTGACAACATAGGAAATGGATCGAATGCCTCAAGACTTCAATGAAATTGTAGAATAAGTCTAACCTTGGCATAATTCCATCGCTGAACAAAGTGCCTAGCAATGTCACGACAAGGTGGCCCCCAAAGAGCACAATGAACATCATGCCAAGGCATACGAGGATATTTTTCACGCTCCAGTTCATCTTTCATTGTATCTTCCCATGAATTAGGTTCAGATTCTCTATCAAAATTGAAAATGAAATGAATAATACATGAATTATGTTCAACAAGAGTAGGTCTATTGACCAAGTAAAGATGAGCGACATATGCTAACTCATACCAACTGCAAAGCTTGTGACAGATTTCTTTAGAATATCTTTTTTTTAATAGACAAATGTTAGTAAGTCAATGGTTATGTTGGTTTCCAGGGTTCGAACCCTGGACCTCCTACTTAGATTTTAAAACTCCTTCCTTGTCCTTTATTTAATGTAGCATATTATGAGTATATGGAAGAATCAACAAGGAGAAATCTCAGTTATAATTAAGATTGAATCATTGACTCGTCGTAATTAATATGAGCCATAATACATGCAGACGCACACATGCTCGCGCACATACATATATATATATTGAGAGTGACTGTATGAACTATCCCAAACAAACCCTAAATCTTCTACACCTGCTCAGCAGCAAACCATCCTGAGTGTCAAAACAAGTGAGCATGCCTGCCATAGCTCCTATCTAGGAGGTTTGTGCCAGCAATTAACTTTCTGGCATCCTCAAAATTTTCATATATTGACTTAATCACCAAGAGAAGTTGCACCTAATCCAACCGTCCAAACCCTAAAGTCGGTTTTGCCGTTGTCTCCTATCCAAAGACCGCCTCAAGGCTACTACACCTTTGCAAGCGCATAAGGGAGCGGGAGTCACCTTTTTGGTGCCATTCTACCTCAAACTCAGGAAATCACCCATATGAGCCCTTTTAACCCCAAGCTTTATCCTTTCAGATGTGTTACAGATGGTGTGTCACATGGTTTTGGACTTTTGGTGTTCTTTATATTATCCAATGCATGTCCTCCCAGACCTGCCCAATCCTTTTTAGACATTCTTCAAGTATTTGTTGTATTTCTAGTTACATCCTTTGATTTGTAATAATGGGAGATGGGAGATAATTTTCCCAGTATTTCAAGTTTCTCTAAGACTGTTCTTATTGCTTCAGCCCTTGTCGGCTTGCCAAGCTAACCATGTAAGTATTTTGCTCATTACAAGTTACAACTAGAAAAATGACTTAGATGGCCACCTATAAGACTTTGGCAGTACCAAAATCCTTTAATCTCATCTGATAGTTTATAAATTGTGGTTGTCGTCTAGGGAACCTCAGATTCTTTTTTTTATAATGAACATGGACACGTTTTATAATTTAGTTTTGCTCTGTATGAGTTAGCATCATCGGTCACTAGTGTGAGCATTCCTAGTGCAGATTGCAAGGCCTTTCATCACTTAAACTTTACGTCATCAGCTTAGCTCTTTGTTGAACAATCTGGTTATCCATAAACTTTATATCTCATTCATCTCAAACATTTGACTCCAATATTTCTAATTCCAAAAATTTGGACTAAACCAACTCAATCCCAAAAGCTAGCTCATGGTTTGAAGATTGCTAGAGTCTTCTCATAACATTTTGGCCATATCTCTAGGAAATGTGAGATCTCAACAACACTATTAACATCTATTGAGATATTGTAAATATTATTAATATCCTTGACATATCTCGCTTGGTTAGGTCAGACTCAAGTATATATATTGTACTTTACTCTCATTCTAATATATGAAGAAATATGTCTTAGGATACCCGTTTATATAAGACATGATTGGAAATAACAATTTGATTCAAAAAGATATTTTTCAGGTTTCTGCTTTAGCTCATTAATAGAAGCAACAATTTCTTTTCTTTAACAACAGATATTTTGCTACTAAACTTCTACTTCCATATACAAAAATTTTATTCTTTCTCCAAACACTTCAAAATAGTAAAAGAAGGAATTTATCTAATATGGACCTCTCAAAAAGGGTCCAAAGGTGGACCCTTACCTTTTTAGTAAACAAATTAATTTTATAATAGTAAAAAAATGGGGAAGAGATGTAATATTTTATATAAAATTTACTAAAAATAGTAAGGGTCCACCTTTGAACTCTTTTTTAGAGGTCCATATTAGATAGACCTGTAACACAAGTGCCTTTTTTCTAAAATTTAAATTTAAATGAAGCTTTTAGCAATTTCACAGCAAGGCCAAATGGACTCTAGCATAAAGCTTCCAGGGGATTTTATTTTCTATTCACAAAATTTACCTTGGGTTGTAATAGTCCTTTCCAGGCCAGATTAAAGGAGGGACATCTCCAACTTTATGTTCAGGTGAGTCGTATCGACCAAAGCACAAATCCAGTCCTCCGATGAAGCAAATATGATTATCAACAATGACAAGCTTTTCATGGTGTGACCTGAGTATATTAATAAGCACAAATAAGAAACCACAAAAGTGAAGCATTCTTGGATATATGCTGATAAATAACACACACACATACCAACATACCCACAGGCAAACACACACATAGACATACATGTGTATGAATGTGTATTGAAGTTATAAGATTTTAAACAACGCAAGAAGGAAGAGAAAGAAGAATGCCTTTGAATGGTAGTTGTGGATTTTGATGATACAAGAGACTAAGCACTAACCGCAATTCAAACATATACTAAAATCTTAATCCTGGATAAAAGGTAAAATATGTTGTTGGTTCCTATAAAATTGCGACCATTCATATTTAGTCCATGTATAAATTCTTTTTATTCCGAGTCCGTGTAAGAATTCGATTTATTTTTAATCCGTAGAAAATAAGAAAAATGATACTTTGACACCAAAATTCAACAAGTTAGATGGTTAACACAATTTAATATGTGGTTAATAATGTTCAGTGAGTGGTTAGTGAATGTAACAATGTGTTGCAACTCATTAATCATCTACTTAACACAATTAACCACGATTCTGAACGTCGTTAACCACAATTTTCAAGTGTATATTTTGAATCTAAATCATGGTTAATGAATATCATGTATATTTGAACACCAAAAAATCATGTATGTTTGAACGCAATTTGGATGATTAATATATATATATATATATATAAACTTGAAAGTTGTGGTTAATAACGTTCAAAATCATGGTTAATTGTGTTCAGTTGATGGTTAATGAATTTACAACACCTTGTTATAATCATTAATCATCTACTAAATATAATTAACCACATATTTAAATTGCGTTAACCATCTAAGTTGTTGTCGAATTTTGTGTCAAAATAACAACTCTTAAAAATAAAACATTTGCGGTCTTAGTCCCTGCAAAGGACCTAAAACATGCTGTTTTTGTTAAATATAGGGACTAAAAATGAATAGAGTTTTTATAGACTAAACATGAATGGTCATGATTTTACTAGGACTGAATATTTAATCCTAAAGTAAATAAGGAAACAAATCATGAGATACAAAGAAATATATAAGTTAATCGTAAGAGACAATCTAAGATACAATTCAAAGATACACCACACAAATATTGAGATATTTTTCATATTCTAACAACACATTCATAAAACCAAATACAAAGAAAGTATTGGGTGATTTCATACCACAGGTAAACACCAGTAGAAAAGTGGTCAGGATAGCGTAATACCCTCACATTCTCATGGATGCTAAGAAGCTTTCTCTTGCTATAAACACTGTTGATTTTCAAAGCAAGAGCCACCTCTTTGTAGAGAAGAATGTAGATCTGGAAACAAAGACAAAAAGCATTCATACAAATCTTGACACTTCAATGGAAATAAAGCAATTCAGTATATTTCATCCATGTGGCATACAAGGCAACTTAGAACCTTCGTAACAACTCGATCTTCAGGTGGACTGGACTGGTACACCATTAAGTAATTAAAAATTCAATTAATATACCTTTTGGCTTCTCTCCATTTTGAAATCATAAACATTTATAAAAGACTAAATTATATAGTTCTATGTATACCTTTAACCAAGTTACTTATGAGCAAAGTCAAACAATCTAACAAAAATTAGAGCCACATGTTCTACCTAGAGAGAGGAGTAATACAAATCGCCATCCCTCCCTAAGAACCTAAACTCAGGAATAATGACATGCATTTGGTACACAAGTGTAAACATGGATACTGCAACATAGCTTGGTTTAAGGCATCAGGATTTTAAGCATCACATATTGTTTGACAAGCTTGAATACATATCTTACAGAGACTTGACCTGTTAGGAACCCAAGAATTGGATTCCAAAAGAAAGAACACTTTTATAAAGAAATAGGAGAGAATCTTTCCTCCAAGGATTTCCCCTTCACAATAGAGTTTCTACTATATTCACAACTGTACAATATTAAATGAATGACCTTTCTAACTCCAAAACCTCTCTATTTAAACACAATTCCTAACTACCTCATTAACTAACTATAACAACAATCAACTACTTTAACTACTGTAATATCTATATACTATATCCTAACAATACACCCTCCTAAAACAACCTTGTCCTCGAGGTTGAAATCTATTTTCTTTTTGTAAGTGTAATATTTGATAACATGCATTGGCTTCTCTTTTCCCTTCAACATATTCTTTAAAATTGAAGTGTTGGCACTATTCTGCAGCATGCACCCATTTAGAGCATTACCACTTGTATTCCACAAATGCAAGGTGTAAGTACCAGCACCTTCTGCAACATACTACTATTTTTATTGTTGCCACCTGGATCCCACAATGGTAAGGATGAAGACCCATTCAGCACAATTTCTTTTGCGGCCGCCCACTGTTTTACCTAGTTAATTCCTTTGCAGAGCAGCACATGTTCACCTCTGACAGGAATAAAACCGCCATAATTCTGCTGGACATTAACACTTTCTCTATAATAGGAGTCAGCTTCATAATCTGCCATTGGGTCCTCTAAAAGAAGCATCAAACCGTCCTTCCAATGTTTCCATAAGCACCAAAGACTAAAACATGGTTTCAGTTGATAAAACATGGTGGCCAATATCATCTAGGACTTCTTCCAAACAAGGAAACCTTTTTGCCATTGGACAGGAACTACAGGGTCCTTCTTCTATTGCTACTTTAAGTAGTTTAATTATAAGAGATGCTGGATAAATCTCAATGGAAAGTCCCGAAGCCATATTCTTATTAATGGAAAATTGAAACCAATACTTCACATTTACACCTGTAGGTTTCCAATGTCTGATTCAAAGGCATCAGTTTAGGGGTTTGCAGTAAGGTGCGAACCAGACATAGTAGTAACAGTCTGCACACCAGACACAGTAGTAACAAAGTGCATCCAACTTGTGTTTTTGCATCTGGTTCACCACAAAATTTATACCTGGTGGACGCCGTCATTGAATTAACATCTGATGGTTACGCTGAAGAAGTGCCCTGGTGGGTTAGAGTCCAGTGGCTCTGGCGAAGGCAGTGGTTCAAATCCAGCTTCCTCCGTCATTTGCAGATCTCGGTCTTGACCTTTTGGTAATGAAAGATTGGTTGTTGGAGTGGCCACCGCATGTGGGCCGGTGTTATAGAGAGTTTGTGTGCAGGGGCATTCAAGAGTTTAGTTAATTGAGCTTCCTTGTTCTTTGTGCGATTTCTGATTTGATGGCTTTAACAACAACACGAGGCTGATCGGAATCTTCTAAGACCAAGAACCTGTCTCGTTACTACCACATTTCCACTTCTCATTGTTCTTGCCATTTTACCCAATACGAGTCACTGACTTTCCCTTGAAACCCAGTTGTGGCTTCCATCACAAATCTTAACAATTCTTTTTGTTGATCCCACCTTGCTTGATAATGTCGATTTTCTGTCGTCCGCTTTTGTGCCTTCCACACTTCTAATTTTGTTTCTGGCTTATCCTGCATCGAATTTTCCCCCTCTATTACCTCTTTTGACTTTCCTTCATTCTTCTTTGTCTCACCCATAACATGTATGTTGCTCTTGTCTCCATCTATTGCAGATCCCTCTGTATTACAGCTGTTTCCCTTTCCAAAAAGATTTCCACATTAGATCTGGGTTTACTTGTTGCAACGATAAAACCAAAACATTGTCGTATCATTCATGATCATGAACATCCGCTACAATTAATCAAACACGTGAATTTCTTTCACCTCAAAAATCTTTTCAACCCTTGCAATCGACCTAATGGGGTCTATCCCTGTAAATGTTGGCAACTCCATCATTTGCGCTGCTTCCATCTCCATGACCACTGGAACTCCTCGAAGATCCGGTAGGTCGGACTAGTTGTTAGGAACCCAAGAATTGAATTCCAAAACTAAGAAATAGGAGAGAAATCTCTCCTCCAATGGCTTCCCCTTCACAATAGAGTTTCTACTCCATTCACAACTTTACAATATTCAATGAATGCCTTCTCTAACTCCAAAACCTCCTTATTTATACACAAAAGTCCTAACTACCTCATTAACTAACTATAAAAACAATCAACAACTTTAACTACTCTAATATCTATTATACTATATCCTAACACAACCCCTTTTTTGAAGTGTCCATGTTTCATACTCATAACAATGACTCAAATAAAGAGAAGAAAAATATTTTAACTTGGTCATACCTACATCAAACTATAGGCCAGTGTCTAAGGAAGAAATACAAATCCCCAATGATTAATTAATATTACAAAGGGGGATACTCAATGTTCAAATCCTCACGCCATACACACAAAAACAGACATATCTATATGTCCAGATTGACTTTGTCTGCACGCTTCAACCACACCATTTTCTTTGTGTCAGATCATATGTTGGGCCAAAACCCAAAATTAAATAGAAGACACATTGTAATGGAAAATGGATTTAGCAACAATAGAAGGGAAGTAGTCATTTTTATCTCTGAGGAATGTAAAATAGGCCATTGTTACAGTAGAAAATACAGGAACATAAGATAACTGAGAGCCAATATCATACTAAAATCCTTGGGATGGCCATAATTATCTCTTAACCGTTTAAATGTTCAACAAGTTAATAATAAAAGTAATTTGTCCTATATCTTATGAAGTTGATGATGAAGATGATGAAGGTCATAGTTTTATTATTTTTTAATTCAAAAAAATTCTTTAAAAAAATTTATTAAATAATAATCATATATGGCTTGACACATCAGCATTTTAAAAAAATAATAATAAATAAAGGACCAATTCGTGCACGTTTTAAAACATAAATGACCAATTTGGGACAAAATAAAGATAAAGGACCAAACTGTTACAACTAACAAGATAAAGGACTAAAAATGTAATTTTGCCAAGTAATTCAGTAAAAAGGTGTCTTGAATAAAATGGACAAAACATAGTACAAAGAGTTCCAAGAAGTTACCTGTACGCCTTCCTTAGCTTTTGCTTCCAACAGATTATCAAGCCTTGATGAAGCATGGGTGTTGAAAGGTCGCCGTAGATACAGTTCTGGGCACAGCCACCACCCACAGATAAATATCTGCATGAATAATTGGATCATTAAACAGCAACACGAAAACAATCAATATTGTCTGTTTTGATAAAAACAAATTATCATGAAAGTGGCCTTAAATGTTATGGCACCGAATAATCAAACCTCAGATTTGGCATCCTCAATTGAAGAAGCCATGACCTCAAATGCTGCTTGCCCATCTACAAACCATTGTGCTTGACTATCATCTTCATTTAAGCCTCTTGGAGGAGCAAAAGAACCATAGCGATGAGGATGGCACCATCCTTCAGGAGGCTTGAGTCCAGCATCATTAATTGCAGCGACCCAACCTTTAACTTTACTACTACTTTTCACTCTAATTCTAATACTTCGGATTCCACAAGTCACCTAAAGTATGCAATTAAGTGTTTAGAAAGTATCTTTCTCTGTATATCATCACCATATATCAGATAACATCCACAAGTCAGCTAATACTACTAAACATGTTAGAACAACCCTCATTTTGGTCCTTGAAAAAAATTTCAATAATTGTCTTCAAAATATTATTAGATCAATTTTGTCCTCAAAATGGAATGTCTTCACATTAAAAGTCCCAAAGTTACTGTTTACTGGGATCAAAGTGATACAGCTCACAACCAAGAATTATCACTTGAGGACCAATTTGAAGTCACTGATCTCCCAAAACTTGTTGCATGTTGAAACAGAGGATCAAACCAAAATGACCTTCGACAAATATTTCATGGACCAAATTGGAGACTTGTTCAAGATTTTGATATGGCAGACAAACAATAACAATTGGCATTAAACCCTTTTAAGCATAAGACTAAGAAGAAACAATAAACACCTTGAATGAATGGCGTAAAGGATTTCGTTCCTTCATTTCAATCGCTAACGATAGACGACCATCGCCATTGCCATCTGAGGCAGGAAGTACATCAAAAACAATAATGTCCAAGGGTTGTGTATCAAAAGGATCTGCCAGAAATGCCATGAATCCAGGTTTTAGTACGGCCCAAACCTGTACACAAACAAGAAAGTGATAACTGTAAAGTTAAACCTAATATAATAAACGCTACTCTAACAGAATTAAAATGATACCACTAAATTTCTAGGTCATAAAACACCATGTTGTCTGGAGAAATTCAAAGTCCGGTAAATAATTAAAATGCCAATGGGAGTTGGTTTCAGTTGGTAAGGGATCAAGTGACAACTGACAGGTACTTCACTTGAAAGCCTTGGATTTAGTTTTTGCCGCCAACAATGCCCTATTCCCCCATTAGTAGGGCATTTTGTAAGTATCGCTGCGGAAGTTCGTAGCAGCGTGTGCCATTGAGGGAGAAAGCCTCACCTTCCCCAAGATGTTTTCCAATAAAAAATAAATAAAAATATATTGATCCCATCCCGACATATATAATTTATACTACTGCAGAGATCGAACTTCCCTATCTGTCTCAATTTACACTTTCCCCAAATACCTTGTAGTGTATATTCAAAATTATTGAAAAGCAGTGAGAAAAATGTCAGTTGCACTTCGTAAAATGGGCTCACTTCCAAAATCACATCTCTTACACTTAAGAAACTTAAAAAAAAAAATATTATCCAGTTAAAAATTCTCATTCAATTTTACAAGTTTGAAATAGGAGCATGTAAGGTGAGAA
Source organism: Cicer chorassanicum (assembly GCA_037974735.1). Taxonomy (NCBI): domain Eukaryota; kingdom Viridiplantae; phylum Streptophyta; class Magnoliopsida; order Fabales; family Fabaceae; genus Cicer; species Cicer chorassanicum. The sequence goes on from JBBPBP010000002.1 coordinate 8,935,819, forward strand.
TCTTCCATTCCTTTAACAATAGGAGCATTCTTTCTCTAATAATTTTATTCCTTATTCCTAATCTAATCTTGTCTTGTAACCACTAATCCCTACACACTGAAATTACTTTCTTGATGGCACTTTATCACCAACATTCAATCACATACAATTACTAGTATTGTAGTTGTGCAGTAAAATTTTATTTTAAGCATGGATGTACTTTTCAATCAAATCACAACTGAAACATTCTTTCATTTCATCCACTCTATTTGGATCCTATGGTTGACATCTTTTATTATCTCCCTGTCATTTTGTATGATCGACCCAAGATACTTAAAATATGACACTTATGGTATTGTCTGCTAATATGCTCTCCAAATTTTTACCTCTAAGCTAGGATTTATGTGTCTCTTGTTAAACTTGCATTCGAATTCGATGCACTACGTTCGTAATATTAGGTGATACTTTACAAGTTTCCACAGCTACCTTATGAGTGATTTCTCAAAGCAAGTAGGTGGAATATACGTTTACGTATATATTTTGCATCTGACTTAATTGCAACACCTACAAAAATTTAGCTTTTTCATGTATCAATAGAAACCAAGATAAGTAAAGCATGTTAACCAACTTTAATAGAAGGATTCATTACCTTTTGCCAATTGTCATTACAACAATTAAAACAGTCAGACAAACAACACTTTCTGGAATCATCATCCTTTTGAATTTTAGGCAGATGCTTCACCATCACAGATTCTTCCTTCAGCTTAGGGCCATATTCAGGTGAAAAAGATAACATTGACACCTCCAAAAACTTGCAAACCTAGACCATGCAATTGCTTATTGTAAAAAAGGAGTGTCTAGTGATCAAGATTAAACGCACAAATTCAATAAATATCCAATAAATAGCTAATAAAAGAACATAAATAGTCATGAACTTCAACTGGAAATATGTTCAAGTTCCAAGGTCCATATCATATAACGTATTACATTTAGTTGCATATAGTAGCCAAAAAAAGTGCCAACAATTCTTTAAATCTCAAGCCTAAGGGAGGCACTAGGCAGCTATGAAGCACAAACACATCGGGGATTAAGCATGTCGCCGTGTCCAACACTTGTCCGTATGGCACGTCCCGACAACTAAAACAAGTGTCCCAAAATATCGTTTTTCATTTGCTTCAACACATGTTAGGCACCCCTTGGACACATTTGTGAGACACATCTATGAGTGATAGATGTGTCAGAGCAATGATGATCAATGAAAAGATTAAAGACATTAAATTTGATTGCATCATGTAATCATGTTTTCCTTTTCAGTAGTAGATGAATGAATTAGTGAAGGTGAAAACTGAAAACTATCATATCTTGTTTTATATATTTTTTGTAATGAAAAAAATTGTTCAATTTAGATGTTCGTATATATTTTGATTCTCAATTTAGATCTTTTATAAATTATGTTCATATTTTATTTAATTGTAATAAATAAATAAATATGTGTATTGGCGTCCTATGTTTTGACATTAACAGTGTTGACGTGCTTGTTTCATGTGAAGTGTCTATATCAAAATCTGTGCTTCATAGCTGGGCAGCCCAGTGCACAAGACTTCAACAATTGTGGGGCCTGAAAAGGATCGATCTATCATAAGCAAAAATAGCCCTGTGAGTGGAAAGGTTATTTTCATGATTAGAACCAAAACCAGAACCATGGTGGTCTTATGTTAGAGTCAAAACAGATTCATGAAGTTGGCTGTCCCTACTAAATGCATGAAGTTGCAGTGTCGAGGCAACTAGTGATTCACTGGTCAACCAGTGACCCACTGTCTTCATCGAGTCAATACCCAGACAAATTTTTATAACATTGGTTGAACCACGATAGTGTATCAACAATTGTAGAAAAAGAATAATGTCTAAATAACATAATAGACATCTATTTCCAAAACTTATGCACAAAACATACCTCAGGAGAATTAACAATACTAATATTTCCCAAAAAGTGATTCAGATACCCTTGCATTGCACTTTTTGCCCTGTCCGCAATAGACTGTTGTCTTCCTAAAGCTGGCCGTATAATTGGTAGAGCAGCACTTGATGGAACGTCTCTGTACCAAAATCCAATGTATAGGAAATTATGACCACAGATTAACACATTTCAATTGCAAGAGTGCTCCAATAAAAGTTGCATATCGGGTATCACCTGTTTTTAGCACTTTCATCAGTTTGTAAAGGAACTGTTTCATCGTCAGCTTCATCGTCAACCTGTTCCATAGTAGTGTGTTCTCCAATTCCTAGATTTTGAAGCCATTCTTTAACCTTTAATATGAGGTTTCAGTAAACATTATATTAAAATCCAAACTTTCCTAGATATGAATGATATCATCAAATAATACAATGTAAAAAGAAAACATTTAAATATAAGCGATCAAATCAAAATCAGTATAAACAACACTGCTTACCTGCTCTTGCTTCTCATGAATTTCCTCAATAAAGGCACGCTTTTTTAATGCAAAATGCAAAATAAATACTTGACTAGCTTTCTTCACTAGCTCCCACTTGAACTGGAACGAAAATGAGACATGTGAGTATACTCCAGTATGAAGCAAGACTGGATGAAATAGACAAGGAGACTACAGGTAAAAAATATTGTTCCTCTCCACATATACATTGTTTGTCTTCTTCCGTAAAAGAAATTCCTAGACGTACTTCAAGTCTAAACAACTGCAGAGCTAATTATGAATGTCATAATTTTTGTAGACAAAAGGGAACATACATTATTAGAGTAAATTAGTTTTACACTGACATCCAATGATATTCCAACATTTAGAAGTTATCGTTCATTGGATGTCGCTGTAAGAGCATATTTGGAACCACGGTTGAAATGGTAAGACTCGCGTTTACTTTGAAGCTAGTAGTTGTAGCTTCCATGTAAAGGCAGAAAACTACCATGGAAATTGATATCTCCAAACATATACTAAAACTATTTCCCACCGCTGGTTCATTTCCATTAAACATGTTTTTGTATTAAGAGATTTATATAATACTTACAAATATAAACAATGGTTTAAGATAATACATTTCAAAATAATCCACCATCATATTCCTTTCATTCTAAAAATTTCTTAAATTAGAGAATATATATTTACTAGAAAGGATCAACTCTTTCGCTCCAACTCTTTCGCTCCAAAACCCTCTCTCTCAAACAGAAAAGTCCAAATCTAAAACTAAGTAAAGTAGCAATCCCTTTAGAGAACAGTAACAAACTCAAGAACAATTACATCATGTAAATTCACCTAATAAACACACATACATAATTGAATCCACACACATACATATAAACTGTGTAAAGAAGCAATTTAGGTTCAAATACAGGATTGAATTCCATATGATTTGAATTCCCCTCGCTTTTAGTTAACGCAATTCGGTTCAGAGCTTGCGATCAGAATTCGGCGAAATTAGGAAGAGAGAAAGAGAAAACGCACCTGTTTATACTGAACCTGAATGGTGTAAGAGAGTTGTATAGGGCTGATGTCACTAGCGTCAGGACGAGAGACGGAGACGATGGAGGCTTTAGGTAATTCATCGAAAATCCGACAGGTTTCGATGCCATGACGAAAGGAAGGGAGTGATGACATGTCCGCCGTGGGAGGAGACGACGGCGGAGAGGATCTCATTTGAACGTAGCGGGGACCACCGCTGGACATTAACTTCTCTGTCGCCATCGGAAGTTGAAACAATGATTGGGGAAATGAATTGAATGGAATTATGAAGTGATGGAGCTGGAATGATGTGGTTGATCGATTCGGATCCAAATCGAAATTGAGAGAGAGAGAGAAATAGAAACAGAGAATAGCGCTAAGTTTTCGTGAGAATAGGAAAATATGGTGTAAGAGTTGAACTGTGAACAACGTCAAAACAGTGCGCAAGTTTGATTTCTTCACTCGCCTCCTTCATTTTCTTTAATTTATAACTTTTTTTATTTTTTTTTTTATATTTCACTATTAAGATTGTTGGTTTGTTTCTCGGATTCAATTTGTTGGGGCAGACTAAACATTTGGAGGAGGAACTCATTCTATCTCATAAAATATCTTATTGAGTAAGTTCTGTCTGGTCTTCTTTTTTACCAAACTTTCTGAATTTTTTTTATTTTAAATTATTGTCTCTTTAAAATATCAAGAACATATATTAACTTTTTTATTATTAAATAATTCAGCTAATTATTTCATTAATATTATTTTCAATTACTCTAATTAATATTGTTTGACTAAATTACTCTAATTAATATGAGTATTATAATATTTGCATATTATTTTATTATAAAATAAAAATCAACACCAAAGAATGAATTCTCTACCTTTCAATTGGTTACATTTGATTTTTTTTTTATCTTGCTTATCAAGTATTCTGTCTCATCGACATAATTTTGTCTTAAGCACTATTTTTCCCTAAATATATTATTATAGTCACCAAAATTATGAAATATCGCAGATAAAAAATCCATTTTCACATGTTAGTTGGTTGATAAAGTCTTGATTAGATTTTTACAAAATAATACATTTTTAGAGAGGTAAAAAAAAACCTTTATTGTCACGTGATGAAAACTAGTTGTATAGGGTATTCAAAGAACTCAAACTTGTAAAGAGTGAAAGATCCTAATTAAGATATGTTCCTAAAAAAATGGTTTGTTGTTATTTCAATTTCAATATTAACTTCATTTAATAGTGTGACGTAGATTGACTTCATTTAATATTTTTGTTGTTTAATCTTTTTGTGCAATCTAGAAGTTGTTTAGGAAATACGTAGAAAATTGTGATTTACTTGAGTTTTGTTTTATATTTAACGATAGTTAATTTGATTCTTCCATGATTTTAATGGGTATTGGTCCGAAGACGGCTAAATGGACTTATATATGAGAAATAAATATATGGCTCAAATTGGACCACTTGCGTTTGCGATGGCGTATTGATTTGACGATGTTACGTAATTTCGTATGCGTTGTTGTCATCTGCTTGTTGATTTTTCTTTACCCAGAGACAAATTATTGTTAGAACAAAATTATATGCACCAATCACATGCAATTTATCTTTAGTAAATACTCCCTCCACTTCCATATATAAGAAAATGTTTAGAATTTTTCATTTTTCAATTATAAAAGATTCATTTTGAGATGTATTAATTATTTAAAGGCTTGAATATGTTAGTTGTATCTGAAAATGTAAAAAAAATTATTTTAATTTTTGTAAAATAATTTTTTTTGATTAATTCCTGCAAAATTCAAATGTTTTCGTTTTAGTTCTTAATAATTAATACAATTAATTTTTCAACGGTTGAATAGTCAATAACTTTAAATTTAAATATATATTTAGTCTCTGCAAAATGAAACAAATTTGATTTTAGTTCTTGTAAAATAAAATTTTCGTTTTAATTCTTACAAAATGTAATAAATTTGATTTTAGTCTTAGCATAATAACAAAATTTGTTTTAGTCTCATGTACGGTTTTTTATCATAAATTATAATTAGTATATTAT
>JBBPBP010000002.1:8976075-8996454 GCA_037974735.1 Cicer chorassanicum
AATTGTTTATTTAGTGGTGTCAATGGATAGTTTTAATATAAAATTATTTCATTACTTATATATTTATTTTTGTTAATTTATAATATTTAAAATTTAATTAGTTAATTTTTAAAAAAATTAATATGTAATTGTTCGCAATGGTAATTTTGTTATTTAAATATAATATATATTATATTATATCATGATGAGATGTGTATCAAATACATGACAAAATAAAATGTTATCATGTGTATCAAATACATGATATAATAATATTTATATTGTCATTATCTTATCATATATTATTTTATCTTTATTCAGCTTTATATCATATCCTCTATCTTTCTTTTATGAGCATCAAAGAGACCCTAAACTTAAACACCACCTGTTTATGATATTAGTTCAGACTTTCACTTACGACAAAGGAAATATGTCTATAACTACCATTATAGAGTCATTATGACGCTAGATTTGAGGTAGACCAAAGAATTAGTTCATACTAACATCTTTCCAAGGAGCTCTAGGAAGTGGTAGTGGCGTGTATAATCTTGTGTTCTGACTTTTAGTTTTGGCCAAATGGCAAATTATGCCTCAATTTTTGTTAATACCAGTTTCTAGTTTTGGCCAATTGAAATTTTCGTTGACTAAAGCCACAATTTTGTCTTGTCGATCCATAGTGACCTGATAATCCTCCATCATGGACTTCCTAGATGATTGATTCCCATAGTGAACCTTATGGCTCACTATGTGATTTTGCTCCTAAGTGCGATTAGGGGTGAACATGGGCGCGGGTCGACCCGTCAACCCGATCACCCAACCCAACTCAACCCAATTTTTACCCGTACTCGATCACTTTCAGGTCCGACTCAACCCAACCCGTTGAAACCCGCTTATATTTGGGTCGGGTAATAGGTTTAACAATTTGAACCCGTCGACCCGACCCAGTAACTAGTTATATTTTTTTTTTAAAAAATTGTTTGGCTAGTTCAATAGGGTTTCATTACTCTTCTTCTTATTTAGATTTTCAGCTTCCTTCATCCACTTTCTGCCTATACCTTCTTCAAGACTTTTTGAAGAATTAGTTATAATAAGATATTATTAACAAGTGATTTTTATATGAATGTTGATGCAAGGTGTTCATGCGTGCTAAACACTAAACTCGTTTAATTTGTTTTGACATTGTAATCTCGTATATGCCTACTCATAAAATTCATATATAATTTTTGAATTGTCTCTTTCAAATGAGCAATTTAATTTGAGTTAAATACTATTTATTTAAATGTTATATTTTGTCATAGTTTTACGTAATAAAGGTATGAACAGAAAGTTTATGCTTATAATGAATTTAGTTTAAATTTTTTACATTTATTAAATACAAATTTTTTTAGTTAAATATTATTCATCTGAGTTAAATACTATTTATGAGCAAAATTGATGCTTATACAAAAGCTTACGATGAATTTAGTTTAAATTTTTTATATTTAAATCTATTAAACATTTTTTTTAGTATTTTATTTGAAAATAGTAACTATAAACAAATGAATGGTACTTAGTAAACTAAAATGGTTGGTGGATTATGTGTAACCAGTGGCTAATCGTTCTTGGGACATAGGTTGGTCCCGGCCACCCAAAATTTTCTCTAATTTTTTAAAAAAACTTCTTATTTTATTTTATTTATAATACTATAATTTGTTAAATAAAAATTAATATAGATTAAAATCAGGTTTATCCTTGTCATTGTGAAAAAACATTTGATAGGGACACATGAATTTTATGTTGTTTTAATGTGTATATTTTATGAGTTGAATTGCGGTTATTTAGTTATGTTGTCGAGATGTATGTTTCAGTCTAATATGTGAAGATAACATACTATATGTGCATTTTTTCTTGTTACATGAATTAATCTAACCAAGTGACACGAAAATTGGTATGTGTAGATCTCATACTTTGATAAACTTGTTAAGTGCTTGTACTTGAAGTTGACATTTTTTAGAATCGATGAATTTTCATATTTTATTGATTTACTGTTATTGAATTTATTTATGTAATTGAAGATTGTTGGATTTATTTTTTTGAGTGAGAGGTTGATGAGTTTTTTTTAAAGAATTGCATAGTTTGATCGAAATTTTTATAGTTTTTAGACATTCAAGTATTAAATATATTTTCATTCAATATGTTTTCATGTAAAATAAAAAAATAGGTTATTATTTATGTATGACCCGCCAACCCAACCCAACCCGTTCTTGATCGGGTCGGTTCGGGTCGGGTTAAATAAAAAAATACGGGTTTAGAATTTAACCCAACCCAAAGATAATCGATCGGGTCGGGTCTTGGGTTTTGTCAAAACCCGCCCAACCCAACCCACGTACACCCCTAGGTGCGATGAAGAAATTAAAGTTACGTAGTTCTTGGTTAGAAAATGTGGATGCATTGATTATTTTTTAAAGAAAATTTATTTTGTTTTATAGAAAAAAGTTTTAACGAAAAAGAAAATGAACTTGTATAATTTGAATAATTATTTTGAAATGCGAGTTTTAGAACTATCAAGCTCTACAATTCGTGTCTCAAAAAAACTCATAATAAAAAGATGTCTCATCTAATTAATCATTTTAAGAATATTTTATTGATTAATTTGCTTACTAAAATGAATTTTAAAACTATAAGTTGTCACAACATGTGTCCTAACAACTCAAAAAAACTTAAAAGAAAGTCACATTCTTTTAATATCTGATTATATTTGTTATTTAGTTTTTTTTTAAGAATTAAATTTGACACTTATTATTAAAGTTTTTTACCGGCAACTATTTATTATTATAAATGCACCCATTCAATTCATTTGTATACTATTTATTGTTACTAGCAACTATTTTAAGTCACTAGATTTTATGTGTTGAAGGGATGCATTTATTTATTTATTATGTTGCAATGCATACATGCCGTAAAACAACTCAAAGACAGAATTTTAGAGCTTGCACAGTACTTTAGCATGTCTAAGTCCTATCAATACATTAGCATATCTATAATAATATTTTTTAGTTTCAACTTTAGCACACATGTCTTTAAATTGAGTGTGTACAAAAACAGAAGAAAAAAAAAACTTACTCTTAACATTTTATAATTATAAAAAACAAACATTGAGTCTCACTTTTTTATTTCTTTTCTACTACTACTGTTATTTATTTCGATGATTTTGGGGGAAAAAAACTAATCATCTCATCTAGCTCTTGTTGATCTATTCATCTACTCAAAATGTGCTTTTGTTTCAACAAAGAAAGAATAATTGTTAAGAGTGTGGATGTCTTTCTCTGTATAGATATATGTTTGGTGGTGGTGGACGGTGGTCGGTTTTCCAGCGACGACGTCATCGGAAGTTTGAGTTTTTAGTCATATTTTACTTTCTTATTCATAACTCTTTTTGTTTATATTTTTACAAATTAGAATCTTATATTTGTATAACAACAGAGTAATTATAATATAAAGAGAGAAGGAGAAAAATATATATACCTTAACTTTTTTTTATTGGTTTTTCTTCTTCTTCTTCTTCTAGTGTTTCTTTGAAAGAATTAGTATATGATTTTCTTAAAAAAAACCGAGTCCCCCTTAAAACCAAATGAAGATCTATTTATAGAGTTTGTTCACTTGCTTAGTTGCTTTCTTGCTCTGCCCTTGTGCTCCCCATTAATTTCCTGCTTTATGTTTTATTTTCTTTGCTCATAAATCTGAGTTCTTCTGCCTGTTTGATGCCTTCACGTTTTTTTTAAAAAAAATTATTTTTATCTGAGTATGTTAATTCTCTATTTATGTTTGAGAAATAAAGCAAGTTTTGGATGAGCTAATGTTTCTCTATATGTCTCTGATTCTGCAGAATTGTCTTCATGTTTAAACTCAAAGTTTTGTCTTCCTCTCTCTACATCATAACAACCAGAAAGGACAATAGGAATTCTTTATTTTATTGTATCATTGTGTATTATTATTCTAATGTTATTATAATCATGGTTTTAAGAAATGATGAGACAAAATGAACATCCTTTATTATTATTTAGTTATATCATTTTTATTTCCAATTTATATATTTTTTTACTTTTTTGTATTAATGATTATGAAGACAGAAATATATACATCTTTATATATTTATTATTTTTTCTTAAATTTTCATAGAGAAAAGTAAAATAATGACAAATATAAAATTTGATATATTAAAATAAAATGGATATTATTACATTTTTTAGTTAGTTGGTCAAAATTGGGGTACTACAGGCATAGAGTTTTTGCTCACAAAGGGTTTGTAGAACTTGCCTAAGGTGCTCCAAGTTTTCTTCTTTGTAGATCAGGATATCATCAAAGTAAACAGCCACAAATTTACCAATGAGCGATTGCCTTCCATTCATCTTATGGCCTTAATCTGATAGGTAATCTCGCATGCCGTCAACATTAATCATGTAACCAAGAAAAGTAACTTTAGTGGCCTTCACTTTGAGCCATTGTAATTTGTACGGATGTGGGTGATTTTGGCATTGGCAACTCCAATTTCTCCACCATGTTGTTTGAGACCATATTTTCACAATTGCCATTGTTATAATAACATCACAAACTTTTCTTGCAGCAGTGCAAGAAGTATGAAATATATTGTGTCTTAACCAATGCTCTTCTAGGGCCAATGTCACATGTAAGCTTCATCTTATCATCGAGATTAGTGAATTCTTCACCATAAACTGACTCTTCTTTAATCTATGGCTCATCTTGAGCTTTTTCCTCTTTGAGCTCTTTCATAAGTTTTTCCTTTCACGATGGTGATAGTTTTTAGGTTGGACAATTGGAGGCTATATTGTTAAATGCAATTCAAATTGACTTTAGAGTTAGTTAAGAAGGTTAGGATATAGTTAAAATTCAATTAAGTTTGTTATGGCAGTTACTGTGCAAACTGCTTGATATAAATTTCTAATACCAAGAACATTCTTGGGTGACTGATCAATCTTCATTTACTAGAACATTCATGTTTTACTCTCTTCATCTCAATTTCAACTCCTCTTAGTTATACAATCTGTTATAACAATTGGCATCAAGAGCTTGGGTTCTAATCTAAGGGAAACATGAGTGAAAATTGTGAGGGGTTCAAAAATGGGAAACACATGTGTGAGTGAAAGAGAGAAAGAAATCATGAATGGATCAGAGAGTTTTCCATCCAACTTGTCAATCCTTGATGGAGAGAATTGGGAGAGATGGTGTGCATCTATGAAGTCATTGCTTGGAGCTCAAGAGGTGTTTGAGTTGGTTTAAGATGGCTATGAGCAGCTAGGGCCGAATCCTACAGAAAGACAACGAGCAGCATTCAAAGATTCCAAGAAAAGAGATTGCAAAGCATTGATTTACATCCAGCAGAGTGTGGATTCAAACAATTTTGAGAGGATTTCGAAGGCATCTACATCCAAGGAGACATGGGACATCTTGGTGAAGTATTACACGGGTGGTGAAAAAACCAAGAAAGTGAAACTCCAAATGTTGATAAGGCAGTATGAATTGTTGCAGATGGAAGAGGATGAAAGTGTGGTTGATTTTTTCAATCGAGTGCAAGCAATTACCAATCAAATGCGAACCAATGGTGAAGTGATAAATGAGTTGATGATCATTGAGAATATTCTGAGAACATTAACACCAAGGTATGATCACATAGTGGTGGCCATAGAAGAATCAAATAATCTTGACACATTGAAAGTGGAAGACTTGTAAGGATCTTTAGAAGCCCGTGAACTAAAAATAAAGGAAAGAAGTACATCAACTCAAGTGCAGGCCCTACAGGCTCAAGCCAACAAGAAGACCAATCAAGATGAAGTGAAACACAAGAAAGGAAAGGGAAAATCTAAATGGTACAAGAATCATGACTCAGATGAAGGGGCTGGAAGTTCAAGAAGTCAGAACATAAGTGATAATAACAACAAGAAATCAAGGGGTAAGAAGTTTAACAAGAAGGGGATTCAATGTTATAATTGTAAAAAATATGGGTACTTTGCAGATGAATGTAGATCCAAGAAGGTACAAAAAGAGAATGATGAAGTTGTTAAGACAAAATTTCAAATTAGTGTTTTGGTGTAAACAAACCAAAGTTAATTAAGACTTCTAATTATGATTCTAAATGATATGTTGATTTAACATGTGTTTTTGAGTGTGATAATTAAAGATAGGTACTAAGCATTAAAAGCAAAATCACATTAAAGAGGAAGCAAAAATATACAAGCAGAACGAAGAACGTTCTTGACAAAAGTCTAAAAGATGAAGAACGTTCTCCACAGTTCTAAAAATAACAAGAATGATGATATCCTCTGTTAAGGAAAAGATAGCTCATGGAGTTTACAAATACATTTCCAGTATTCCACAAGGAATATACATGGTTCATCTCAGCAAAATAATCACTTCAAAAGGCAAAGGGTAAAAGCTATGGCTCATGATGAATCAAGCAAGATTATTCTGCAAGTTCAAGAAAGATCATTCTCCAAATTTAAGCAAGAATCAAGAACGATAAAAGGACCATGAATCACGTGATAAAAGGACCATGAATCACTGTCAAAGATAGCTGACAAGAAACTTACAGATCAGCATTCTTCAAAAGCAGAAAAATGAAGAATGTCCAATGAAGAACATTCTTGTTTCAAATATGATCTTATCCATAAGCTGACACATGACAGCTGAACCATTTCCAATGGTCAAATGAGCTCTCATAAGCCTCATTGAAGCCTATAAAATGAACCTCAAGCTCAAGGAAAATGTAGAGCTTCAAGTGTAAAGCAATACATCACTTACTTACAATCATACACTCGAAAGTCTATCATTTACATACAAGAATCAGTTCTGCTTTCTCATTTGATTCTAAGAATCATTATACTTTAATCTTCTGCTAAAAGAATCTAAACTCAAGCAAGTGTTGAGCTTTCTCAAATTCTGACAAAACTCTTTAAATCATTATCGTGTAAACTCAAGACTATAGTGTTGAATATAGCTTGAGTAGTTTGTAAAAAATCCTTTTATGGTTAAAAGGTAAAGTGTAAAAATCCTATATAAAAATTGAAAGGTAACTTGTGGAAATCCTTTTTGGGCTGAAAGGTAGTGTTGTGTAACAGATCAAGGTTGATCTAGACTGGTGGTGTAAAAACCAAGAACGTTCTCCGTTTTGAACACTTAGTGAAAAATCTCACAATTGTGAGGACTGAACGTAACCCAGTTTGGGTGAACCAGGATATATCTCTGCGCAATATCTCTTCTCTTATCTCTATTTAATTATAGTCTTTTGATTATTAAATTAAATATATAAGTTAAATTGTGTGTTTTTCACTAATCAATAACGTTTTCCGTTTTCATAACCAAGAAAGTTCTCCGTTTTCATAACCAAGATTAATCTTGAGTTAAATTCTTTAAGTTTTAACAGGAAATTTTAAAAAGGTGAATTTACAATTCAAACCCCCATTTCTTGTAAATTGACATTGCTACTTCAGATGGTCATATGGCAGTTGAGGACTCAGGTTCAGATGATGTATTGTTAATGGCAACCACAAATTCAGATGATGGCTGCCCATAATTGTGGTATCTTGACATAGGCTGCTCTAATCATATGACTGTGCATAAGGAATGGTTTGTAAGCATTGATGAAAGAGTGAAAAGGGAGATTAAGTTTGCAGACAGTAGCTTAGTGACTGTAGAGGGAATGGGTAAGGTGTTGATTTTGAGAAGGGATGGCAAACAATCCTTCATATGTGATGTGTTTTATGTGCCAACCATGAAGAATAATATGTTGAGCCTTGGACATCTACTTGAAAAAGGATATCCAATGAAGATGGAGTATGGTGAAATGAGGATGTTTGATATATCAAGAAGATTGATCTTGAAGTCACCAATCTCAAAGAACAGAACCTTCAAGATTGAAATACCAATCAGCGAGAACCAGTGCTTGATTGCTGATGTTAGAAGTGAAAGCTGGCTATGGCATCAAAGGTTTGGCCACTTGAATTTCATAAGCCTATAGATGCTGTAGGACAAGGAAATGGTGCAAGGAATATCTGGGATTCAAATACCAAAAGAGCTATGTGAAGAATGTTGTCAGGCCAAACAACACAGAAATGAATTCAAAGCTGAAGTGCCAACTAGATCTTCAAATAAGATAGAGGTAATCTTATCTGATGTTTGTGGACCATTTGAAGAAATGTCAATAGGAGGCAAAAATTATTTTGTAACATTCATTGATGATTTCACAAGGAAAACTTGGATCTATCTAATCGAGAAGAAGAGTGAAGTGTTGACTGTGTTTAAAGGATTTAAACTAGTAGTAGAAAAACAAAGTGGTTGTGACCTTAAGGTGATTAGGACAGATGGAGGTGGTGAGTATCAATCCCACGAATTCTGTGAAAAAGAGGGAATTATCCATGAAGTGACTGCACCATATACACCATAACATAATGGAGCTGCAGAAAGGAGGAACAAAACTATACTCAACATGGCAAAAAGCATGCTGAAAGGGAAGAAAGTGCCTCACAAATTCTGGGGAGAAGTAGTTTCCACAACAATCTACGTATTGAATAGGGGCCCAACTAAGAGACTTGGCACAAGGACCCCAGAAGAATTTTGGTCTGGAAGGAGACCAAATGTAAGTCACCTGAAAGTATTTGGATCACTATGTTATAGACATGTGCTTGCTCAAACCAGAAGAAAACTAGATGACAAGGCTGAACAGATGATATTGCTAGGATGTGATTCAACTAGAGTCTATAAACTCTATGATCCAAACAAGAGGAAAGTAGTTATCACCATAGACATATTGGTGGATGAATTAAAAGGTTAGGACTGGAAGATGGATGACACAACCAGCTCGAGCAAGTCAGTAACAATTGAGTTGGACATTGATCATGTGTTAGGATTAGACCCTCATCTAGCTTCAAATCAAGTGAGACATTTTAGGATGATCAGACAGCCCTCAGTCAGATTAAACCAATATGAAATAGCATCTGATTTAGCAATTAATGTATATGGAGAATTGATACATTTTGCATTGATGGCTGAATCAGAACCAGTTAGTGATGATGAGGCTCTAAGTGATCCAAGATGGAGACTAGCAATGGAGGAAGAGGTCAATGCCATAGAAAAGAATAAAACCTGGGAGCTGATGTCTCTGCAAGTACACAAAAGACCAATTGATGTGAAATGGGTCTATAAAATCAAGATGAAGCTTGATGGACATTGCAAAGTACAAAGCCAGACTTGTAGCAAAGGGATTTCTACAGAGGCATGGACTAGATTATGATGAAGTCTTTGCACCAGTGGCCAGAATTGAAACAGTTAGGCTTGTAGTGTCAATGGCCAATTACAAAGGATGGGTCATACATCAATTGGATGTAAAGTCAGCATTCCTCAATGGACCATTAGAAGAAGAAGTGTATGTGAAGCAGCCACCATGATATGAGTTAAAAGGCAAAGAAGACAGTGTGTATAGGCTGAGGAAATCATTATATGGCCTGAAGCAAGCTCCTAGAGCCTGGAACAAGAAGATTGACAGGTTTCTCATAGAGCAACAGTTTGAAAAATGTATAAATAAGCATGGAGTTTATGTCAATAAGGTAACAACAGCACTACCTACACTATTAATATGCCTATATGTTGATGATTTTCTGGTGACAGACAGTGATGAAGCATAAATTCAGCAATTCAAGACCAGGATGGAAAAGGAGTTTGAAATGGAAGATTTGGGCACATTATTCTATTTTCTTGAAATTGAGTTTGTAACCAGAGAAAATGGAGTCTTTATACACCAAAAGAAATATGCTAATGATGTATTAAAGAGATTTAATTTGCAAGATTACAATGGAACTAACACTCCATCAGAAGCAAGGTTGATACTGTCAAAGGAAGGCAATGAGGAGCTGGTTGATTCTACAACATTCAACCAAATTGTAGGATCCTTGAGGTATTTGTGCAACACAAGGTCAGACATTGCCTATAGTGTTGGACTGATCAGTAGGTACATGAAAAAGCTTAGAACACCTTACTACTTGGTAGCTAAAAGGATTTTGAGATACATTAAAGAAACAAGTGAGCTTGGACCGCTATATACTAAAAGCTTGAATGGAGATGAGGTTGAGTTGGCTAGTTTCACTGATGTTGACTGGTGTGGAGATAAAGATGAAATGAAGAGCACCACAGGCTATGTGTTTATGATGAATGATTCACCAATCTCATGGTGTTCAAGGAAGCAAAGCACAGTAGCATTGTCCACTTGTGAAGCTGAATATGTGGATGTATCAATGGGAGCTTGCCAAGCTCTATGGCTGGCAGAATTGACGATGGAACTAGGGCTGAGAAGTTATAAAGTAGTAAAGATAAAGATAGACAATAAATCTGCAATAGATCTAGCAAAACATCCAAGTGCTCATGGAAGAAGCAAGCACATTGAAACAATGTTCCATTTCTTAAGGGATCAAGTGATGAAAGGCAAGATAAAGCTAGAACATTGTAGTACAAATGATCAAAAGGATGACATCCTAACCAAAAGCTTGAAGAAAGTGAAGTTCTAAGAGATGAGGAACAAACGTGGATTAACATCAATTGAATCACTTTGAATTAGGGGGCATGTTAAATGTAATTCAAATTGACTTTATAGTTAGTTAAAAAGGTTAGGATATAGTTAAAATTCAGTTAAGTTTGTTATAGCAGTTATTGTGCAAACTGTTTGATATAAATTTCTAATGCCAAGAACATTCTTGGGTGACTGATCAATCTTCGTTTACCAAAACATTCATGTTTTACTCTCTTCTTCTCAATTTCAATTCCTCTTAGTTAAACAATATTTTCTAACATATATGACTGAAACCTTGAGATTTGAAACATTTGGTGGCTTTCTCTTTGTTTTCAATATTTGAGGGTTTAGATAAAGACTTATTCGGGTAAGGTGAATTTCTGGTGGATTGGCAGTTTTTTTATGAGGAATTATTGGAAAATATTTCTCAACTTGCATAGAGAGGAAATAACATTATCCAATGACCAATGTTGTTGGAATGGAACGGGATGAGTAACATCAACATTTAATCCATCAACATAACAAGCTATCATTTTTTCCTCCCACTCATTAACATCACACTTCATCATCAACTTCTCAAATTGTACAATGTATTCTTCTACCTAAAAAAAAATTTCAGACAAAGATTCTGTACTTGAATGAAGTTATCTTGGTAATACTATAATAGTAAGAAGACAAAAAAACATACTTGTTAGTTCTCGTCGCATCTTCTCTCATGTCTTGATCTTGCTTTCTATGACATGTTTAGACTTCTTTTTAAGATTTTCCCATCATATGGAGGCATATTATTTTTAGCTTTTCAAAACAATGATCTTTACTTTCTTCTATTCGAGTAACTCCTGGTACTAGAATATTCATTCAATAGTTTGAAGTCAATCTACAAACTCATCTAATTGGAGTTTTTCTTCAAAATTATGACTTTCTATCTTGAGGTCATCACTTCTAAATGAATGTTGATGGGGATGATGTCTTCTAGTTCATGCTTAATTTCTAAAGGGTATAGATTTTTTGGCCAAAGTACAATTTTCGAAAATTCAAGGATAAATTGTAGTTTTTAGAAAGAATAAGGTTAAATTACAATTTTTAGAAAGTTTAAGGGCCAAATTGTAATATTTATAAAAAAAATTAAGTGCCAAATTTAAATTTTGATAATATTTTAGAGTCAAATTGCAATTTAAAAATGTTTAGGGTCCAAAAGGTATATATGAGAAGTTAAGGAACTTATTTGCAATTTTTAAAAAATTGGTTGTTAGGACTTATGTAGAAGAGTTGACACGTGACCAAATGTGGTTGGTTGATTTTAGAAAATGATGTGTATGATAGTGTAGCAATGTGACGTGACAAGTGTTAACACGTGGCAATATGTGAATGGATGGTGTGTCTCTAATTGGACATGTCTAATGATGTGGTATGCTAATATGGCTCGCCTTCAACCTTGGACCAGTGGCGTGGCAGCGTGCGAAGAAGATCGGCAATGTGTCTGACAAATCAATTGAAGGGTCTAATATGTAATTTTCATTAGGTGTCAAAATAGAGGTCTAGTGTAGCCATCAAATTATTTGGTTTTTCAGGGTTGGGTGAGTTTGAATTTAGGCTCAATTACCTTTTGGCTGATTCTAGTAATTTTAACGCTAAAGAATTTAATTTGCTTTTCTATTTTTGATTTCCTATTGAGGTACAGTCTTGAGATTCTTTTTAAAATATCTTACTTTTTTTTACCACACATTGAAAAAATATTTTTTTGATTGTCTTATATTTTGAATCCAACATGAGGTCAGAGGTTTAGAAAGCGATGAGTTGAGGTAAAAAGAAAAATTCTCCTACTTGGAGGTCGCACGCCGAGGGGCGACTTCGTACTAACATTTTGTTTTATTTTTCCTCATTTTAACGATTGTCATTAATTATTGCATAACTTAAAAATAATTAAATTATTTAAAAAATAAACATATTAATAATAAATAAAAATAAAATACATTAATAAATAATAATAATCATAAATTATTATTATTATTATTATTATTATTATTAAAAATAATTATAATTGAAAATAACTATAATTAAAAATAGTAATTATATTATAAATTTCAAAGAAAATACATTAAAATGGAAGAAAAAACTAAATAATAATAATAATTAAAAAAAAATTATTTTAATAACATAAAACAAAATACATTAAATTAACGGAGAAAAAAAATACATCACATTTGAGAAAAAAAAACATCAAATTTATATTAATGATGTCAACTTAAATGACATTCAGTTTCACATCTAGGATGTTGTGGAACTCGTCTAGCTCTTTGAACGAGTTGAAAAGTTCTTCCAGTTCATCCTGATTTTGATCATTATCCTCAAAATAGTTTACAACCTACATTGAGGATAATGATCAAAATTAGGATGAACCGGAAGAATCTCGACTTCAAACAGCTAGACGAGTTCGACGACATCCTAAATGTGGAACTATAGGTCATTTAGGTGGACATCATTAATATAAATTTGATATTTTTTTTCTCAAATGTGATGTATTTTTTTTTTTGTTAATTTAATGTTTTTGTTTCATGTTATTATATAATTTTTTTTTAATTATTATTATTATTTAGTATTTTTTTCTTCCATTTTAATGTATTTTCTTTGAAATTTATAATATAATTTATTATTTTTAATTATAATTATAATCATTTTTAATTATTATTATTTTTATTTATTAATGTATTTTATTTTACTTTATTTTTAGTATTTCTATTTTTTAAATAATTTAATTATTTTTAATTTATTAAATAATTAATAACTATTATTAAAATGAGGAAAAAAAATAAAATGCTAGTACAAGATCACTCCTGGGCTTGCGACCTCCAACTGGGAGAAAAAAATTTGTCTTCAACTGGTCTCTCCCTGTGCCTGCGACCTCCTATTTTTAAAATAGGGTAAGCAATTTTTTTTTTCAATGTGTGGCATTTTGGTGAAGAAAAAAAAAGTAGGATACTTAAAAAACAATTCCACAGTTTTGTTATCCGTTTCTAAAGAATTAAGAAAATGAGTAGTACTATTAAATTTGTTAAGAATTAATATTATTTTGTTATGTTTATCTTTAAAGAGGGAGAATTAGTTCATATTTTATTATAATATTTATTTTTATTGTAAGAAAAATACAAATTAATTAGACGTATAATAATAAAGAAATAATTAATGCAGTTAAAAATTCAAAAAGAATGTTATAAAAATGGACAAGAAAAATTCTAAAAAATTCTTATATTTAGAGACGAAGTTAGTTTTAGAGAGAGAGAAAAATGAAGTGTATATCTTAATTTCTGTCTTTTTACTAAATAATTAATAAACGACATTTATTTATTTAAATTGATAAAATGCATCGATCAAAATAAATTTAAAATAACTAAAACCTAAATAATATACCTACGATCAAATTAAGATATTAATAACACCAAATGGTAAAATATTTATAAATATGATAAAATTTAAATATTCAACATCATTGATTTGCTAATATATCAAAACATAAACATTTTTTCTCCACAACCTGAATCAAATAAGCACATAGGGAATACATACAACTTGCACAAATCGATGAAAAACCAACGTTGAAAAGTTTATTTGAATCGAACTCTAATCACCGAAAAACAAATCAAGGTTTTTTTTACTTTTAATTTCTTATCCTATGTTCCACTAGATAAACATTCACACACGTTCAAAAGACCATATTGACTCATTAACCGATTCCTCGAGTGTGATAATTGGGTTATGCTCCTAACATGGCTTGATATATACTACTCCAGTACGTATATGATCCTTCTATAGGTTATGATTCTTTTTGTGGAAGTAATCGATGACGTGGAACCGGACGTGATTGAACATTGTTTGGTTCATTGGGTGGAATCAGTTTTTAGTAGATGATGTATATAGTAGAAGACTTGATCTAATTCTAATTCACAAACACACCATTAAGAGGAGTAGTGGCAAAAAGCTTATTGTGATTCTCATG
Source organism: Cicer chorassanicum (assembly GCA_037974735.1). Taxonomy (NCBI): domain Eukaryota; kingdom Viridiplantae; phylum Streptophyta; class Magnoliopsida; order Fabales; family Fabaceae; genus Cicer; species Cicer chorassanicum. The sequence goes on from JBBPBP010000002.1 coordinate 8,990,601, forward strand.
ATTTGATATTCCTTGTAAAATTATTCCATTCGATCTTTTAGAAAAGGAGCACCTGCAAGGCCCCACTATAGATTCCCGGATATGTGATATTTTATGGTATTAGCATCAAATACTATGTACGAATAATTTAAAGAGTAGCTATACATGCAAGAGGATTTGCTTAACAGATAAAACATTACACACTGCATTCACTCAAAACCTTAATTAGATATATATTAAAAATATAGGACCAAGATTTCCTACTATCATGGAATCATGAAGTTATGCACTCACAAATGTTTTAAAGCTGTTGGATATTATTAGGAGTTGTTCATCCATAATAATAAATTGGTTAGTATTGATTACACGTTAGTTACGATTTGTTAATTTAATTATGATCATTATATAAAATATATTATATTATAATTAATTTTTTTCATTGAATCAATTTTAAATAATTCAATTTTTTTTATATTATTTCTTTTTTTATTTGTTTTATCAAATTTTCTCAACAATATAGCTGAAATCTTCGTACAACCACGAGGTGCCAAATAATAAGTCATTTTCATAATTTTATATAAATTAAAAAATATAGTTAATTTTCCATAGGAAATAGAATTATAAGTTATTTTACAAATTTAAGCTTCATTAAAGTTATGAAAAAGAGAATTTAATAGAATTGAAAGAAAAGAATAATAAATAATAAATAGTATGATATAAAATAAAAACAAAAACCATTTATAATTTGAGACAAATTTTATAATACAGTGAGTTATAATTGGGAATTACAGTGAGTTATAATTGACAAAGATAACATTGAAATTTAGTGTGAATTAATAAAATAAATTATTTGTATTTTTAGAACTTTAGAAATGCAAATTGGATCCCATGTTGCAATATTGCATCTAAACCAATGTTCTATGGTGATTAGAGGAGCAAGAATATTAAATCAAATTTGTCGTAGATGATCCAAATCTCTAGAAATGCTAGGTATTGTTGTTTTCTTGATTCCTTTAAAGTTAAAAGTTGATAAAGTGAGTAGATCAATTGTTGACATAAGTTGATAAAGTGAGTGGATCAATTATTGATAGAAGTTGGTGAAGTTAGTGAATATATCATAACCACCTATAATTAGTATTCACGTGTACAAAATAATAACCATTTTTTTAATAATTAATTATTAATATTACTCGATTTATTCTACTTGTTATGTTATTTTCTGCTTATGCATACTAGGCTGTTTATTGTTACTGTATTAGAATTCTGGTGTTGCACCTGCGAAGTGATTTTTGCACCCCTGCTTTGCTTTCTGTTTCAGCAGTTATTTCTTTGACTGAATTGGGCCATTTAACTCTTCCTTTCTCTGCACCTCCCAGATCACTTCCTGCACCCCTTTTCTGCATCTTAAAACAAAACATGCGATCTTATTTCCCATGTGAACGCCGCCATCACCTAAACAACTATCGTTCAACCCCGCGAAAGGAACTACTTTTTTTTTTTGTTATAACTAATGCAAGCTACTTTGTTATTTTACTTTTTTTTAAATGTTTGTTACACTATTAATTTATATATATTATCAATGTAATTTTTTTTATGATATAATCAATTACAATTATTAAATTATTAAAAATATTTAATTTTTATTAAAATTACCTTTAAAATTATAATCCATCCATAACAATTAAACGCTTATTTGTTCGTGTGAAATTGAATGAAACACTTTACAGATTACAATGCAGCAATCCTTGAAATATTGTTTAATAACTTCATTGGAAAAATGTCTTTGGCAACAGCAAGAGCCCAAACATTTTGGTGACCGGTACACTACCGGAAAGAGTTTTTAACCTTAATTATTATTAGTTTTTTTTATTTTACCACTCAAATTAATACAACGATCAACATTAATAATTAATAAAAGCCATAAAAAAACAATAATTAATAAAAAAATATTTTTTATTAATTATTATTGTTGATCATTATTTTGTAGAAAATGCATAGTAGATTATAACAAAATTAACTTAAAAGTGCTATACTGAGTATTAATTTTAGGGGTAAAATGATAATTAAAGTTAAAAAGTGAAAGACAACCATGTCAATTACTCTGGCAGAGGCCACTCATCTCCGCCACATTAATATTTGAGATTTTGTCAAAGACAAGAACTTGCATAATCGTTGGGATCATGAGTTTGATTCTTACATTCTTAATGAAGACTTAGTAAGCTATCAATTTATATACTAGAGATTGTTACGGTATTCTCTTTTGAAATGTGAAGATATGCCTCAATCATTAATTACTAGAGTTAGTTATTTTTTGAGTTTGTTATAATTAAATTTGGACAACTCAATTATGAAAAGTTTGTTATATTTAACTAAGCTAATTTGTTATTGGATTATGTATATAGATGTACTTGCATTTGTTGTTTGTGTGTGAAAAATGAGATATATGCAAATTCATAGAAAATCAGAAGAAAAAAAAAAATAAAGAATGTTGGTGTGTCAAAATTGAGGTTTATGTAGTCTCAGACGAAGATTCATAGAAAATCAGAAAAATAGAAAAATTAATCGTGAGAAGATTGAAAAATTGCAAGTGAGAAACTTGTATTGTTTTTTCAATGGTGATTAATATAAGAGTAGAAAAACACTTCAATTGTAAAAATCATATTTTCGTAAACTTTATGTTCATAGTAAATTGATGTGCTCTCTTTAATCTTGATGTTGGTCTAAGTAATTGAGTATGAATATGTATATCTTAGTGTTATTTTTTTTTTAATTTTTCTTTAATTTCATCTACATTATTTTTTATTTATTTAAGTATCAAAATTTGCATTATAGCATTTGTGTTTTGCAAACTGATTGTAGGCCCAACTTAAGTTTTAATAAGGATTAAAATCACTGTTTACTGGTTATCATTTTCTTCTTATGTTTCATTCTAGAAGGAGCAATGTACAGCTTGGTTTTGTTAGTAGTGTATTATGTATATAAGAATATGTGCAATAGAAAAGAATAATCCGTTAGTATTATGCAGAGAGCGGTGAACTTTTAGTTGTATCTTTGTGATAAAACATTGTTGTGTTGTTCATCTTGTGACGATAGGTATTTTGTGCATATCTTTTATGGTTTTTGTAGGTTTGTGATCAACTTCAGAATGTTATGGAACAGAGGTTGCTCAAATATTTTGTTTAAAAATTCAAAAAAATTATTCTTTATTTAAATTATAAATAATATTAAAAACTTGTAAATAACATAAAAAAAAACTAAAATAAATTGTAAATAATATCAAAAAATTTGACTATTTTTTCCTTTACTAAAAAAAGAAAACTAGAGCTTTTATTTCTGCTTAAAATCTAATTCTGGTCTTTTTTTTTTAACCCTACTGTACAAAGTGAACCTTTTTCTCTTAATATATTTTAGGGTGTACAGTACTTTAAAAAAAAAAATTTCGGTGATCATGACTGTTGTAGAATTACCTCTCACAAATTTATATGCGACATATTAGTTCTAGATATTCATGTTATTATGGGTTTTAAATTAGACAATTGAAAGTGTATTAAACTTTTATCTGGTTTTTCAGTTATGAAGTGAATTGTGATAGCTAAAGAAGGTTCAAACATACTGGCTTGAGGTAAAAATACCATAATGATGGTAAAAATAAGAAGAGAAAAAATGTAACACTAACTTATAAGTTTAAATACTATTTGAAGAACCATCCATAAAAATGTTATAAATTTGCAAAAAGAGACAGTAAATTTATGATAAGAAACTGTTATCTCGTAGGATCTTAAAAATATAAATTATTAGTATAGGTTTTCACTTTAAAATAGTCATGTAGACCTACTAAGTACAGAGGGACCGATCCTCAATCATTGCTTATCCGTTATTTGTCTAATAATTGACGGATAATCGAATTACCCATTTATTTTATCTACGAATATTCGTTAAACTATTCTTTTCATATCTATTGTAGATTTTATCTGTAGCTTTAGATTTTTTGTTATTTCTATTCACCTCCACTATGAAGCACGGTGTGTTGTGATTATAATAACCTTCATGTTTTCATGGGAGAATCTAATTATAATTCTGTTAAACTCAATTAAGATTAGGATACTTTACCCATAATTCATGGCTTAACTCACAAATGCAAATATACTTAGGTTGAATGTTTTATCTCATATCTGAATCTAAAAACTCGTAGTTGTGTGTAAGTTTATGGTAGTATTTACGATCACTTTTATAGATAAAATAATTATAATACTCTCAAGACTTGATTTCACAAAATTAAACTGTTAGACTATCCAAACCTTAAAAAAAAAAATTTACTCGTGTGATTTCTCACATTTTGTTATATCAATTTTGTGGTTATTCTTTGATTTTCGAATAATTTAATAAGGAATAAAGAGATAAAGATGAAGAATGTGAGATTCAATTCACTTTTCATCGTGGAATCTGTCCCTCATATTACTTTAGCAATATATTCTTCATCAACAAGTTGCCTATGGTGTATGGGTGATTCCTCTCTCAATTCAGAACCAATATAGTTTTCAATGAGGCTGTGTATAATATGGACCATCATGTAAGTGGTCTATAATATATATTTTCTTCTTTCGAGTGGTAGGTGCAAATCATCCATTTCTGTGTTAATGGATGTAATGGCAGACTTTTTTTATTTGACTATTTCTCTTTTGATGACCAAATCTCTCTCTGCGATGTAGGGTGCATTTATTTACACCCAAAAATAATTTAAGATGTTAGTCAAAGACGGCTAAATGCTGAATTGGATTTAGTCGATGTTCAGATATTCGAGTGAAGTGAGGCGAATTAAGAATAGCTGAATCCAAAAGAGTCTAAAAGAATTTTTTTAGCAAATCTTTTTTTCAAATCAAATGTGAGACATCACATACATCTAATAACGGGAAGAAATACGCATTATCTGCGAGAATAGTCAAATAAGATGAATCGTGTCTAGATTTTGTAGGCCATAATATTTTGGCATATAAGAATAATTTTGCCTATAAATATTTATTGTACCTTTCATTTAAGACACGATCAATTAAACTTATCATTTTTCTCACAATCTATCCTTAATCTTTCCGATGTACATTTTACACGTGTTTTCTTTAGTTCAGTAATTTAAAAAAAATCAACTTAGTATTTAACACTCTTTTAAAGAGTTAAGCAACTCTTAATCGAAGAATAGAATTTATTCCTCGGCTTAATCCGTTTGAAGCAAAGGGTTAATATTGTTGACTGACTTTTAAGTTCAACAACAGAACCATATTGATCTAACTATAATATTTACATCAAATAATATTAAAATTTACAAAATTAAATACACAAGTGCCATATTATCATTAAGAATTTCAAGTAAAATTGACGTTTAATTCACATGTGTACTGAGCACATTCATGTAATCCTTCTCGATTCTAAAGAGCTAACCTAATCCAATTTAACAAGTGATGCTTTCGTGTAAATAGGATACGATCATACGACTGTATTGAGGATAGTATTCTCATTCGATTGTAGCAAGTGCACCTGATTCTTCAACATTATTGTTTTTTCTCTTTATATAAATTGGACATTTGCCCGCAAAATTCCCTTTAAAAGTTTTTACATTGTTGCATTTTCATAATTTATTTTGAATCAAAGATATCTCTAGTTTAGTTAAAAAAAGTTAAAATAAAATACATTTTTAGCCTCTAAGTTTCAAAAGCTTGCAAGTTTTGCTCCTTTATTTTTTAAATTACAGTTTTAGTTCATTTTACAAATAGTTAGTCTCCTTGATTTTAAGTATCGGTCACTGACGTTATCTTTTTTTTTTTCTTTCTATAATTATATGAAATATATAGCTCATTTATTTATTTATTTTTAAAAAAACATT
>JBBPBP010000002.1:8996770-9030737 GCA_037974735.1 Cicer chorassanicum
ATTTTGGTCTTTTATATATTTTTTTTTCGTTTTTGTTCTTTATTTTTTCCATTCATTTTCGTCTTTTATCTTTTATGTAATATTCATTTGAGTCCTTAATAAAAGGATAAACTTGTACAATTTTATAAAAGATAAATAAAAAATGATTATTAAGTAAAAGATAAAAGACTAAAACAAAATATAAAAGATCAAAATGAATTAAATAAAAAGATAGGGGATCAAATAAATACTAAGTAAAAGATAAAACAACAAAATTTATCTAAACCTTTAAAAAAAGAGTTGGCATTTAAAAAAAAAAATCAATGAGCTGACAATTTAAAAAATTGAGTTATATATTATTCTATGTAATCATAATATATATATATATATATATATATATATATAAAACACGTCACGTCAGCGTTGACCAATTCAAAATCAATGGACCAACCTTTTGCAAAAAGGCTAAAGTTAAGAGGTAATAATTGTAATTGTCAAAAATACGAATTAGCCAAAAGTTAAACATCTAAACACTATGAATACTATTGTTTAGGCTTAAATATTTGATTTGTCCCTGTAAGTTCGCACTTTTTTCATTTTCGTCTCTGTAAGTTTTTTTTTTTCAATTTAAACACTATAAGTTCAATTTAGTTTTAAAATAATTTATTATGGTGTTAGTTGCTATTAAAAAAAGCTTATGTGGTAAACGAAGGAGTGACGTAGCAGTTTGATGGATGATTATTATTAATTAAATAGAATAAATTAAATAATTTTAAAAAATACAATTAAGTAATTAAATTGATTAAAAAAGAAATAGAATTAAGTTGAAAGTGTTATGTTTTAGTCCCTCAATCCAAAATCAGAAACTAAGTTTGGATTTTTGATTCTCACTCTTTGCTCTCCTCATTCATCTATTATCACATCATGTAAAAATACGTTTTTTGATTATACACAAAGACCAATGGTGACACAACAACAAAAAGAAGAATTCCTCAAACATCCCTTGATGAAATTACAAATAAATAGATTATATAAAGGTAAAATAATTCAAGTCATAATTCAAATACAAGAGGACCTTAATTACTTTGCATATGCATAAATAATATTTTCAAAAGTCCAAAATAATATTTTCAAAATATTAGAATCTTTATTTTTGACAAAAATTAATATCGTATTCGAATACAGCAATCTTGTAGTCGAATACAAGATAAAAACATGGCTAAGTCAGAGAGTTGGCCATCTCATCTGTATTCGACTACACAATGAAAATTTTGAATGATTTTTAACGTTGCAGCAAGTTGTATTCGAATACAGATAGCTTGTAGTCGAATACAAGATAAAACATGACTAAGTCAGAGAGTTGGCCATCCCATCTGTATTCGACTACACAGTGAAATGTTTGAAAAAATTTTAACGTTGCAGCAAGCTGTATTCGAATACAGAAATATGGTAGTCGAATACAACTGCAAGCAATGCAATTTTTCAGCTTTGAATTCAATTTAAAACATTGCAATTCTTTCTCAAACCTCTTGAATCAAAGGCCACGAGTCTAAAGAGTTGTTTGAGGACTATAAATAGGTTATAACTTCATTTTCAAATTACTAATTAAAATTACACATTTTCAAAGACTTTGAACTAAATTTTCTAAATTTTTCTAAGTCTTTTTCAGAAATTCAAGTACCTGCATATCATTTTCATATCCTTAAGGTTCTCAAAAGTACTTGAATAAATCTTGAATTATACTACCTTCTTTCTATTCCTATATCCTTATCAAAAACAACAAAGTGTTTGTAAAAGAAAGTTGTGCTTTCTTTAAGTGCTGTATCTAAGATAGTAGTGTTCTATCTTTGAAAGTTTGTTAGAAGATTGTAGCCAAGGTCCCAGGGTGAGGACTTGTACATATTCTGACAGATAGTGAAGAAAATCTCTTGTGGTGAGCAAGAGGACTGGACGTACCCTTGGTGATTAGGGGAACCAGGATAAATCTGTTGTGTTCTTTACATTACTGCCATTTACATTATTCTTTACTATCCATAAGCGCAAAAATCAATCACTATAATTCTAAAAACAATCAAAATAACCAAACACCTAATTCACCCCCCCCCCCTCTTAGGTGCACATCTGATCTTACAATTGGTATCAGAGCAGGTTCAAGGTAACTTACTCCTTGATCAAATAACTAATGGCTTCCGCACTACCAGTTTTCAGAGACGGTGGCAGCAGTAACAAACCACCATGTTTCGTCGGTGAACATTACGATTTCTGGAAAATCCGCATGCAAGCATACCTTGAGGCACAGGGAGACGAAATATGGGATGCTGTCGAAAATGGTCCATACATTCCAACAACAGTCATCAACAACAAAGAGGAAATTAAAATAAAGAACTCTTGGACCGATGACGATAAAAGAAAAGTGCTATTCGATAAAAAGGCTAAAAACATTCTACAATCAGCACTTGGTATGGATGAATTCTTCCGCATATCTCACTGTAAAACAGCCAAGGAAATATGGGACACATTGGAAGTAACCCATGAAGGCACCATAGAGGTAAAAAGATCCAAACTAAATACACTTTCTCAAGAATATGAATTGTTTCGTATGCAGCCTGGAGAAACCATACTAGACATGCAGAAACGATTCTCCCACTTGACAAATCATTTGACAGCCCTTGGAAAGGTCTTCTCCAACGATGAATTAAATCTGAAAGTATTACGATCACTAACGAGGGCATGGCAACCAAAGGTGACTGCGATATCAGAAAAGAAGAGTTTGTCCAAAATGTCACTTTCTGCATTATTTGGCAAACTACAAGAACATGAAATAGAACTTGGACGATTAGAGCAAAATGAAACCCAAGAAAAGAAAAGCAAAAATATTGCTCTAAAGACCGAATCAAAGGAAGTAGTCAAAGAAGAAATTTCTGATGACGAAGAAAACATCAACCTCCTTGTCAAGAAATTCGGCAAATTTCTTAAAAATAACAGAAGCTTCAAGAAGAAGAACTTCAGAAAGAAAGATAACACGACCAACCAAAACTTCACATGTTTCGAATGTGGAAAACAAGGACATATTAAAGCAGATTGTCCAGATCTCATCAAAAAGAATGCCGGTAAAAGAAAAGACTTCAAGAAAGCATATATAGCATGGGAAGATAACGACATAAGTTCAACATCAGAAACTGAAAGTGATGAATGCGCAAATGTTGCACTAATGGCGTCACATCACTCCGATGACGAAGAGGGATGCTCACAAAGTACTTCAAATTTATGGTACTTAGATAGTGGGTGCTCCAAACACATGACGGGAGACATAACAAAATTTTCAGCATTGACCCTTGAATCAAAAGGACATGTAGTATATGGAGATAATAACAAAGGGAAGATCCTAGGCATTGGAAAAATTGGAAATGCACCTTCTCCAACAATTGAAGATGTTCTTTATGTGGAAGGCCTAAAGCACAATTTGATAAGCATCAGCCAGTTATGTGACAAAGGACACAAGATAGTCTTCAACAAGGAAGAGTGCATCATTCAAAATGCAGCAACAAGTGAAATTCAATTTATCGGTAAACGTTTCAAGAATATTTTTATACTTAATTTTGATGATCTATCCTTGAAAATGAAATGTCTTTTGGTAAGCGACAACAATGATGCATGATTATGGCATAAAAGAATTGCTCATATCCACATGGATCATTTAAACAAACTAGTCAAACATGATCTTGTTGTCGGATTACCAAAAATGAAATTTGTCAAGGATAAATTATGTGACGCATGTCAAAAAGGTAAACAAACGAAAACTTCTTTTAAAGCCATAAATGTTATATCTACTACAAGACCACTTCAATTGATACACATGGATTTGTTTGGTCCATCAAGAACTAAAAGTCTTGGTGGAAATTCATACGGACTAGTTATTGTTGATGACTTTTCAAGGTACACATGGACCTTGTTTTTGGCAAACAAAAACGAAGCTTTTAAAGCCTTTAAAAATTACGCCAAACTAGTCCAAAATGAACAATCATCCAAGATTGTATCAATTAGAAGTGATCATGGTAGAGAATTTCAAAATACCTTATTTGAAAAATTCTGTGAAGAAAATAGAATTTTTCACAATTTTTCTGCACTAAGAACACCTCAACAAAATGGGGTGGTTGAGAGAAAGAACAGGTCCTTGATAGAACTTGCAAGAACAATGTTAAGTGATTCAAATCTACCCAAGTATTTTTGGGCAGATGCTGTAAACACGGCATGCTATGTTGCTAACAGAGTAAACATTCGACCTATTCTTAAGAAGACTCCGTATGAACTATACAAAGGTAGAAAGCCCAATATCTCTCACTTCCACATCTTTGGTTGCAAGTGTTTTGTGCTAAATAACGGAAAAGACAATCTTGGAAAATTCGATGAAAAAGCAGATGAAGGTATATTTATTGGGTATGCATTATCTAGTAAAGCTTTTAGGATTTTTAATAAAAGAACTTTAATTGTAGAAGAATCAATACATGTTACTTTTGATGAAACTAACCCCTCGAAAGAGGACAAAGTTATTTCTTTTGATGATGATGATATTGAAAGTAGTGATCCACGTAAAGAATATCCAATTGATCAACCGAGTCAAGAAAATGAAGTCGACATGGAAAAGGAAACAAATGAACTCCCAAAGGAATGGAGAACCCATCGATATCATCCAATTGATAACATCATTGGTGATATCAACAAAGGAGTTACAACTAGACTCAAACTACAAGATGCATGCTTAAACATGGCTTTTGTTTCTCAAATCGAACCTTCCAAAGTTGGTGAAGCACTAAAAGATGATCAGTGGATACTTGCAATGCAAGAAGAGCTTAACCAATTCGAAAGAAACGAAGTATGAGAACTTGTTCCTAATCCGGGTGACAAACACATAATTGGTACAAAATGGGTATTTAAAAATAAACTTGACGAAAATGGTATAGTTGTTCGCAACAAAGCAAGATTGGTCGCCCAAGGATACAATCAAGAAGAAGGAATCGATTTTGACGAAACATTTGCTCCGGTCGCAAGGTTAGAAGCAATACGGTTACTACTTGCTTATGCCTGTTCTATGAACTTTGAATTATTTCAGATGGATGTGAAAAGCGCATTTCTAAATGGATACATCAATGAAGAAGTATATGTCAAGCAGCCACCCGGCTTTGAAGACTTCAAGAATCCTACACATGTATTCAAACTAAGGAAAGCTCTCTATGGTCTAAAACAAGCACCAAGAGCTTGGTACGACAGATTGAGTGCCTTCTTGTGTGAAAGAGGCTTTGAAAAAGGGAAGGTTGACAAGACATTATTTATTAAACGAAATAATGGTCACACCTTGTTGGTCCAAATTTATGTTGACGATATCATATTCGGTTCAACAAACAATGAAATATGTGAGGAATTCTCATTGATGATGCAAGGTGAATTTGAAATGTCCATGATGGGAAAATTAAACTATTTTCTTGGTCTTCACATCAAACAACTCAAGCATGGCATCTTCATCAATCAAGCAAAATATTGCAAAGAACTGCTAAAACGATTTGACATGGAAAAATGCAAGGAGAGTGCAACTCCCATGGGTTCCGGAACATATGTTGATAAAGACGAAACTGGTGCGTCTGTAGACATTTCAAAATATCGAGGTATGATTGGCTCTTTATTATATCTAACGGCCAGTCGGCCAGATATCATGTTTAGTGTTTGTCTATGTGCAAGATTTCAAGCAGATCCGAAAGAATCACATCTTGTAGCCGTCAAAAGAATCATGAAATATTTAAAAGGCACCATCAATGTTGGACTATGGTATCCTAAAGGTAGCATCTGTAGCCTCGTTGGATATTCAGATTCAGATTATGCAGGATGTAAAACAGACCGTAAAAGCACAAGCGGCACTTGTCATGTACTGGGCAATGCACTCGTATCTTGGTCATGTAAAAAGCAAGCATGTGTCGCACTTAGTACTGCTGAAGCAGAATACATAGCAGCAGGCAGTTGTTGCGCACAAATCATATGGCTCAAGCAACAACTGTGTGATTATGGAATTGATCTTGGATGCATTCCGCTACGATGCGACAACACTAGTGCAATCAATATCTCAAAGAATCCAATCATGCATTCTCGGACCAAACACATTGATATACGACACCACTTTTTGCGCGATCATGTGCTTAAAGGAAATGTTGAAGTAACCTTTGTGGATACTCATAACCAACTTGCGGACATCTTCACTAAACCACTTCCTAAAGACTCCTTTTTCAAAATACGACGCGAACTCGGCATCTTAAGTGAAAGTGATATTTAAACGTCAGGTAAACTGCTATCATCAGGGCAAAGGTATGGTTTAACTCTTGTCTTCACATGTTTACATGATATTGGAATTTAGTTGACTATTTGAATTAAAATGTTATCAATATGTTACTCCTTGCCTTCACATATTAGAATTTAGTTAACTCTGTTTACATGTTATTTATATGATTATATTAAGTTTGTGTTATGTTCTGCTTGATAAAATCATGTCTGTTTCCAAAATCTGGAGGTCGTAGCCGAATACAATCAATCTGTATTCGAATACAGATTCGCAGTTTTCTGTCATATATAAAGCTGTGACAGTAGGTATTCGAATACACCTTCCTTCCCCTCGAACCTGTTCTCTGCGAACTTCATCTTCCTCCCTGCGAATCAATCTCACAAGAACGGTTTTACTCACTATTGCCTTCCCAAACCTTGATTTTCTTCAAATCATTGTGCAATCACTCCTCTCCCTCTTCAAATTCGCGATTTCACGAACCCTAACCCCCAAAATTCAGCTTCGCGAATTCAAATCTCCTTCCCAACTACATCTCAGTTTCGAATCTGAACCCTAAAACCTTCAATAAAATGTCAAACATCTCCACCATTGTTGAAAACGCACGCAAGCGTGGACCTCGCACCAAGCATGCAAGCTTAGGTCCTTCCAAGCGTCGCTCAAAGAGCACCAGCGTCACGGATTTGTCTCGTCTTCTGCATTCTCCCGAAGAAATTACCCGGTTTCGCACACTGTACTCCGACAAAAGGCTCATCATTCCAAAATTCGGTACTTTAGATTCATTCTCTGCCTTTCAATTTCCGGATTTACTTAGGGCTCAACATGTTGAGGACTTTATTGCTTACAAAGGTCCAATATATCCTGATTTGGTTCGAGTCTTTTATTGTAATCTTCGTCGGGATGGCAAAATGTTAATTTCACGTGTCAAAGGAATCACTATTGAACTTGATTCTCATACTATTGGTGACATTTTGAACATCCCTGATGTCGGTCAGAAACTCAGTCCGACTAATTTATGCAAATGGCATAATATCTCGAAACATGATGCTTATGCGGCTCTGTGTCGCTTTGACAAACAAACCATAGAACGCAAGCAACTTCAGGCTAGCTCCACCTTTGCAAGACAAAGATTTAGTGTTGGAAATTTAACTGTCGACTTTCGTCTGCTTCATTACTTCTTGAGTTACATTTTGGTTCCGAAGGCCGGTAACTATTCTCAACTCTCTGAGTTTGAACTTCAGATTCTGTACTTCATGAATGACGGACTTCCTCTTAACTGGGCATATTTTGTTAAGTCAGTCATGTTTGTGTCCCAGGAAGCTGTTGGATTGCCCTATGCTAAGGAAGTTTCTCGCATACTCGAACATTTTGGGGTAGATTTTTCTGAGGAGGTTGTGTATACCGTCACTAAGGATAATCTGTTGGATTTGAGTGTTCTTCCTAGCATGAAAATCGTTTGGAGTGAACCGCTGCAAAAATACATCCATCAGAGTGATATCGGTCAGGCATCTGCTAGTGCTCTACAGATGATGCTGCTGACGATCCTGCATCTGATGATGATCAAGTTTCTAACCGCATGATTATGGATAAACTTGACTCTCTTCAGACCTGCTTCTCCGGATTTACCGCTTCGGTCGATGCTCGCTTTCAAGCTCTCGAATCCACCATCGCTACCAATCACGACAGCTTGGTCCACGAGATGTGTATCATCGCCGATAAACTCGATCACTTCCATCTACCTCCGGATCGTCGCTAACTTGTCTTTCGTTTCCTAGGCCTAGTTAGTTTTTTGTACTAGGGCTGACTTTCCTTCTATTTTGCTCCTTGTACTCGTTGTTACTTTCCGGCTTTCTTTACTATTATTGTATGACTTTGTGCCCTTATGTCTTGTTTGACTACATCTGATTTATCTCAATGTGATCTTTCTTGGTTTATGTTATATTTCTTGTGTTAAAACCCTTATTTTATTTATTACTGGTATTCTTCTTTTTGATCATGTGAAAAGGGGGAGAAATTTTGTGTATTTTGTTGCTTGTTGTTGTCCTGTAAAATTTATCTGTAGGTACTCAAAAACACATAGTGCAAAAATTACGGGGGAGTACAATACGCCTACATTACGGGGGAGTCATCAACAACCACAGCAATGGTTTTGTCATAATCAAAAAGGGGGAGAATGTAAAAATACGCTTTTTGATTATACACAAAGACCAATGGTGACACAGCAACAAAAAGAAGAATTCCTCAAACATCCCTTGATGAAATTACAAATAAATAGATTATATAAAGGTAAAATAATTCAAGTCATAATTCAAATACAAGAGGACCTTAATTACTTTGCATATGCATAAATAATATTTTCAAAAGTCCAAAATAATATTTTCAAAATATTAGAATCTTTATTTTTGACAAAAATTAATATCGTATTCGAATACAACAATCTTGTAGTCGAATAAAAGATAAAAACATGGCTAAGTCAGAGAGTTGGCCATCTCATCTGTATTCGACTACACAATGAAAATTTTGAATGATTTTTAACGTTGCAGCAAGTTGTATTCGAATACAGATAGCTTGTAGTCGAATACAAGATAAAACATGGCTAAGTCAGAGAGTTGGTCATCCCATCTGTATTCGACTACACAGTGAAATGTTTGAAAAAATTTTAACGTTGCAGCAAGCTGTATTCGAATACAGAAATATGGTAGTCGAATACAACTGCAAGCAATGTAATTTTTCAGCTTTGAATTCAATTTAAAACATTGCAATTCTTTCTCAAACCTCTTGAATCAAAGACCACGAGTCTAAAGAGTTGTTTGAGGACTATAAATAGGTTATAACTTCATTTTCAAATTACTAATTAAAATTACACATTTTCAAAGACTTTGAACTAAATTTTCTAAATTTTTCTAAGTCTTTTTCAGAAATTCAAGTACCTGCATATCATTTTCATATCCTTAAGGTTCTCAAAAGTACTTGAATAAATCTTGAATTATACTACCTTCTTTCTATTCCTATATCCTTATCAAAAACAACAAAGTGTTTGTAAAAGAAAGTTGTGCTTTCTTTAAGTGCTGTATCTAAGATAGTAGTGTTCTATCTTTGAAAGTTTGTTAGAAGATTGTAGCCAAGGTCCCAGGGTGAGGACTTGTACATATTCTGACAGATAGTGAAGAAAATCTCTTGTGGTGAGCAAGAGGATTGGACGTACCCTTGGTGATTAGGGGAACCAGGATAAATCTGTTGTGTTCTTTACATTACTGCCATTTACATTATTCTTTACTATCCATAAGCGCAAAAATCAATCACTATAATTCTAAAAACAATCAAAATAACCAAACACCTAATTCACCCCCCCCCTCTTAGGTGCACATCTGATCTTACAATTGGTATCAGAGCAGGTTCAAGGTAACTTACTCCTTGATCAAATAACTAATGGCTTCCGCACTACCAGTTTTCAGAGACGGTGGCAGCAGTAACAAACCACCATGTTTCGTCGGTGAACATTACGATTTCTGGAAAATCCGCATGCAAGCATACCTTGAGGCACAGGGAGACGAAATATGGGATGCTGTCGAAAATGGTCCATACATTCCAACAACAGTCATCAACAACAAAGAGGAAATTAAAATAAAGAACTCTTGGACCGATGACGATAAAAGAAAAGTGCTATTCGATAAAAAGGCTAAAAACATTCTACAATCAGCACTTGGTATGGATGAATTCTTCCGCATATCTCACTGTAAAACAGCCAAGGAAATATGGGACACATTGGAAGTAACCCATGAAGGCACCATAGAGGTAAAAAGATCCAAACTAAATACACTTTCTCAAGAATATGAATTGTTTCGTATGCAGCCTGGAGAAACCATACTAGACATGCAGAAACGATTCTCCCACTTGACAAATCATTTGACAGCCCTTGGAAAGGTCTTCTCCAACGATGAATTAAATCTGAAAGTATTACGATCACTAACGAGGGCATGGCAACCAAAGGTGACTGCGATATCAGAAAAGAAGAGTTTGTCCAAAATGTCACTTTCTGCATTATTTGGCAAACTACAAGAACATGAAATAGAACTTGGACGATTAGAGCAAAATGAAACCCAAGAAAAGAAAAGCAAAAATATTGCTCTAAAGACCGAATCAAAGGAAGTAGTCAAAGAAGAAATTTCTGATGACGAAGAAAACATCAACCTCCTTGTCAAGAAATTCGGCAAATTTCTTAAAAATAACAGAAGCTTCAAGAAGAAGAACTTCAGAAAGAAAGATAACACGACCAACCAAAACTTCACATGTTTCGAATGTGGAAAACAAGGACATATTAAAGCAGATTGTCCAGATCTCATCAAAAAGAATGCCGGTAAAAGAAAAGACTTCAAGAAAGCATATATAGCATGGGAAGATAACGACATAAGTTCAACATCAGAAACTGAAAGTGATGAATGCGCAAATGTTGCACTAATGGCGTCACATCACTCCGATGACGAAGAGGGATGCTCACAAAGTACTTCAAATTTATGGTACTTAGATAGTGGGTGCTCCAAACACATGACGGGAGACATAACAAAATTTTCAGCATTGACCCTTGAATCAAAAGGACATGTAGTATATGGAGATAATAACAAAGGGAAGATCCTAGGCATTGGAAAAATTGGAAATGCACCTTCTCCAACAATTGAAGATGTTCTTTATGTGGAAGGCCTAAAGCACAATTTGATAAGCATCAGCCAGTTATGTGACAAAGGACACAAGATAGTCTTCAACAAGGAAGAGTGCATCATTCAAAATGCAGCAACAAGTGAAATTCAATTTATCGGTAAACGTTTCAAGAATATTTTTATACTTAATTTTGATGATCTATCCTTGAAAATGAAATGTCTTTTGGTAAGCGACAACAATGATGCATGATTATGGCATAAAAGAATTGCTCATATCCACATGGATCATTTAAACAAACTAGTCAAACATGATCTTGTTGTCGGATTACCAAAAATGAAATTTGTCAAGGATAAATTATGTGACGCATGTCAAAAAGGTAAACAAACGAAAACTTCTTTTAAAGCCATAAATGTTATATCTACTACAAGACCACTTCAATTGATACACATGGATTTGTTTGGTCCATCAAGAACTAAAAGTCTTGGTGGAAATTCATACGGACTAGTTATTGTTGATGACTTTTCAAGGTACACATGGACCTTGTTTTTGGCAAACAAAAACGAAGCTTTTAAAGCCTTTAAAAATTACGCCAAACTAGTCCAAAATGAACAATCATCCAAGATTGTATCAATTAGAAGTGATCATGGTAGAGAATTTCAAAATACCTTATTTGAAAAATTCTGTGAAGAAAATAGAATTTTTCACAATTTTTCTGCACTAAGAACACCTCAACAAAATGGGGTGGTTGAGAGAAAGAACAGGTCCTTGATAGAACTTGCAAGAACAATGTTAAGTGATTCAAATCTACCCAAGTATTTTTGGGCAGATGCTGTAAACACGGCATGCTATGTTGCTAACAGAGTAAACATTCGACCTATTCTTAAGAAGACTCCGTATGAACTATACAAAGGTAGAAAGCCCAATATCTCTCACTTCCACATCTTTGGTTGCAAGTGTTTTGTGCTAAATAACGGAAAAGACAATCTTGGAAAATTCGATGAAAAAGCAGATGAAGGTATATTTATTGGGTATGCATTATCTAGTAAAGCTTTTAGGATTTTTAATAAAAGAACTTTAATTGTAGAAGAATCAATACATGTTACTTTTGATGAAACTAACCCCTCGAAAGAGGACAAAGTTATTTCTTTTGATGATGATGATATTGAAAGTAGTGATCCACGTAAAGAATATCCAATTGATCAACCGAGTCAAGAAAATGAAGTCGACATGGAAAAGGAAACAAATGAACTCCCAAAGGAATGGAGAACCCATCGATATCATCCAATTGATAACATCATTGGTGATATCAACAAAGGAGTTACAACTAGACTCAAACTACAAGATGCATGCTTAAACATGGCTTTTGTTTCTCAAATCGAACCTTCCAAAGTTGGTGAAGCACTAAAAGATGATCAGTGGATACTTGCAATGCAAGAAGAGCTTAACCAATTCGAAAGAAACGAAGTATGGGAACTTGTTCCTAATCCGGGTGACAAACACATAATTGGTACAAAATGGGTATTTAAAAATAAACTTGACGAAAATGGTATAGTTGTTCGCAACAAAGCAAGATTGGTCGCCCAAGGATACAATCAAGAAGAAGGAATCGATTTTGACGAAACATTTGCTCTGGTCGCAAGGTTAGAAGCAATACGGTTACTACTTGCTTATGCCTGTTCTATGAACTTTGAATTATTTCAGATGGATGTGAAAAGCACATTTCTAAATGGATACATCAATGAAGAAGTATATGTCAAGCAGCCACCCGGCTTTGAAGACTTCAAGAATCCTACACATGTATTCAAACTAAGGAAAGCTCTCTATGGTCTAAAACAAGCACCAAGAGCTTGGTACGACAGATTGAGTGCCTTCTTGTGTGAAAGAGGCTTTGAAAAAGAGAAGGTTGACAAGACATTATTTATTAAACGAAATAATGGTCACACCTTGTTGGTCCAAATTTATGTTGACGATATCATATTCGGTTCAACAAACAATGAAATATGTGAGGAATTCTCATTGATGATGCAAGGTGAATTTGAAATGTCCATGATGGGAAAATTAAACTATTTTCTTGGTCTTCACATCAAACAACTCAAGCATGGCATCTTCATCAATCAAGCAAAATATTGCAAAGAACTGCTAAAACGATTTGACATGGAAAAATGCAAGGAGAGTGCAACTCTCATGGGTTCCGGAACATATACTGATAAAGACGAAACTGGTGCGTCTGTATACATTTCAAAATATCGAGGTATGCTTGGCTCTTTATTATATCTAACGGCCAGTCGGCCAGATATCATGTTTAGTGTTTGTCTATGTGCAAAATTTCAAGCAGATCCGAAAGAATCACATCTTGTAGCCGTCAAAAGAATCATGAAATATTTAAAAGGCACCATCAATGTTGGACTATGGTATCCTAAAGGTAGCATCTGTAGCCTCGTTGGATATTCAGATTATGCAGGATGCAAAACAGACCGTAAAAGCACAAGCGGCACTTGTCATGTACTGGGCAATGCACTCGTATCTTGGTCATGTAAAAAGCAAGCATGTGTCGCACTTAGTACTGCTGAAGCAGAATACATAGCAGCAGGCAGTTGTTGCGCACAAATCCTATGGCTCAAGCAACAACTGTGTGATTATGGAATTGATCTTGGATGCATTCCGCTACGATGCGACAACACTAGTGCAATCAATATCTCAAAGAATCCAATCATGCATTCTCGGACCAAACACATTGATATACGACACCACTTTTTGCGCGATCATGTGCTTAAAGGAAATGTTGAAGTAACCTTTGTGGATACTCATAACCAACTTGCGGACATCTTCACTAAACCACTTCCTAAAGACTCCTTTTTCAAAATACGACGCGAACTCGGCATCTTAAGTGAAAGTGATCTTTAAACGTCAGGTAAACTGCTATCATTAGGGCAAAGGTATGGTTTAACTCTTGTCTTCACATGTTTACATGATATTGGAATTTAGTTGACTATTTGAATTAAAATGTTATCAATATGTTACTCCTTGCCTTCACATATTAGAATTTAGTTAACTCTGTTTACATGTTATTTATATGATTATATTAAGTTTGTGTTATGTTCTGCTTGATAAAATCATGTCTGTTTCCAAAATCTGGAGGTCGTAGCCGAATACAATCAATCTGTATTCGAATACAGATTCGCAGTTTTCTGTCATATATAAAGCTGTAACAGTAGGTATTCGAATACACCTTCCTTCCCCTCGAACCTGTTCTCTGCGAACTTCATCTTCCTCCCTGCGAATCAATCTCACAAGAACGGTTTTACTCACTATTGCCTTCCCAAACCTTGATTTTCTTCAAATCATTGTGCAATCACTCCTCTCCCTCTTCAAATTCGCGATTTCACGAACCCTAACCCCCAAAATTCAGCTTCGCGAATTCAAATCTCCTTCCCAACTACATCTCAGTTTCGAATCCGAACCCTAAAACCTTCAACAAAATGTCAAACATCTCCACCACTGTTGAAAACGCACGCAAGCGTGGACCTCGCACCAAGCATGCAAGCTTAGGTCCTTCCAAGCGTCGCTCAAAGAGCACCAGCGTCACGGATTTGTCTCGTCTTCTGCATTCTCCCGAAGAAATTACCCGGTTTCACACACTGTACTCCGACAAAAGGCTCATCATTCCAAAATTCGGTACTTTAGATTCATTCTCTGCCTTTCAATTTCCGGATTTACTTAGGGCTCAACATGTTGAGGACTTTATTGCTTACAAAGGTCCAATATATCCTGATTTGGTTCGAGTCTTTTATTGTAATCTTCGTCGGGATGGCAAAATGTTAATTTCACGTGTCAAAGGAATCACTATTGAACTTGATTCTCATACTATTGGTGACATTTTGAACATCCCTGATGTCGGTCAGAAACTCAGTCCGACTAATTTATGCAAATGGCATAATATCTCGAAACATGATGCTTATGCGGCTCTGTGTCGCTTTGACAAACAAACCATAGAACGCAAGCAACTTCAGGCTAGCTCCACCTTTGCAAGACAAAGATTTAGTGTTGGAAATTTAACTGTCGACTTTCGTCTGCTTCATTACTTCTTGAGTTACATTTTGGTTCCGAAGGCCGGTAACTATTCTCAACTCTCTGAGTTTGAACTTCAGATTCTGTACTTCATGAATGACGGACTTCCTCTTAACTGGGCATATTTTGTTGAGTCAGTCATGTTTGTGTCCCGTGAAGCTGTTGGATTGCCCTATGCTAAGGAAGTTTCTCGCATACTCGAACATTTTGGGGTAGATTTTTCTGAGGAGGTTGTGTATACCGTCACTAAGGATAATCTGTTGGATTTGAGTGTTCTTCCTAGCATGAAAATCGTTTGGAGTGAACCGCTGCAAAAATACATCCATCAGAGTGATATCGGTCAGGCATCTGCTAGTGCTCCTACAGATGATGCTGCTGACGATCCTGCATCTGATGATGATCAAGTTTCTAACCGCATGATTATGGATAAACTTGACTCTCTTCAGACCTGCTTCTCCGGATTTACCGCTTCGGTCGATGCTCGCTTTCAAGCTCTCGAATCCACCATCGCTACCAATCACGACAGCTTGGTCCACGAGATGTGTATCATCGCCGATAAACTCGATCACTTCCATCTACCTCCGGATCGTCGCTGACTTGTCTTTCGTTTCCTAGGCCTAGTTAGTTTTTTGTACTAGGGCTGACTTTCCTTCTATTTTGCTCCTTGTACTCGTTGTTACTTTCCGGCTTTCTTTACTATTATTGTATGACTTTGTGCCCTTATGTCTTGTTTGACTACATCTGATTTATCTCAATGTGATCTTTCTTGGTTTATGTTATATTTCTTGTGTTAAAACCCTTATTTTATTTATTACTGGTATTCTTCTTTTTGATCATGTCAAAAGGGGGAGAAATTTTGTGTATTTTGTTGCTTGTTGTTGTCCTGTAAAATTTATCTGTAGGTACTCAAAAACACATAGTGCAAAAATTACGGGGGAGTACAATACGCCTACATTACGGGGGAGTCATCAACAACCACAGCAACGGTTTTGTCATAATCAAAAAGGGGGAGAATGTAAAAATACGCTTTTTGATTATACACAAAGACCAATGGTGACACAGCAACAAAAAGAAGAATTCCTCAAACATCCCTTGATGAAATTACAAATAAATAGATTATATAAAGGTAAAATAATTCAAGTCATAATTCAAATACAAGAGGACCTTAATTACTTTGCATATGCATAAATAATATTTTCAAAAGTCCAAAATAATATTTTCAAAATATTAGAATCTTTATTTTTGACAAAAATTAATATCGTATTCGAATACAGCAATCTTGTAGTCGAATACAAGATAAAAACATGGCTAAGTCTGAGAGTTGGCCATCTCATCTGTATTCGACTACACAATGAAAATTTTGAATGATTTTTAACGTTGCAGCAAGTTGTATTCGAATACAGATAGCTTGTAGTCGAATACAAGATAAAACATGGCTAAGTCAGAGAGTTGGTCATCCCATCTGTATTCGACTACACAGTGAAATGTTTGAAAAAAATTTAACGTTGCAGCAAGCTGTATTCGAATACAGAAATATGGTAGTCGAATACAACTGCAAGCAATGCAATTTTTCAGCTTTGAATTCAATTTAAAACATTGCAATTCTTTCTCAAACCTCTTGAATCAAAGGCCACGAGTCTAAAGAGTTGTTTGAGGACTATAAATAGGTTATAACTTCATTTTCAAATTACCAATTAAAATTACACATTTTCAAAGACTTTGAACTAAATTTTCTAAATTTTTCTAAGTCTTTTTCAGAAATTCAAGTACCTGCATATCATTTTCATATCCTTAAGGTTCTCAAAAGTACTTGAATAAATCTTGAATTATACTACCTTCTTTCTATTCCTATATCCTTATCAAAAACAACAAAGTGTTTGTAAAAGAAAGTTGTGCTTTCTTTAAGTGTTGTATCTAAGATAGTAGTGTTCTATCTTTGAAAGTTTGTTAGAAGATTGTAGCCAAGGTCCCAGGGTGAGGACTTGTACATATTCTGACAGATAGTGAAGAAAATCTCTTGTGGTGAGCAAGAGGACTGGACGTACCCTTGGTGATTAGGGGAACCAGGATAAATCTGTTGTGTTCTTTACATTACTGCCATTTACATTATTCTTTACTATCCATAAGCGCAAAAATCAATCACTATAATTCTAAAAACAATCAAAATAACCAAACACCTAATTCACCCCCCCCCCCCTCTTAGGTGCACATCTGATCTTACACATCACCATTATCGTATCAGCAATATCGCATCACCATCACCTATCACCATTATCGAATCACAATCACTGAATCACCATCATCACATAACCATATTTGAAACACGACTGGATGAAATAAGGTTGCGAATGAGAAGTTGAAGGTATGAATTCAATACCTTTTTGTCCCTCCTTTTTTATTTCTGTTTATGGGGAAGGGTATGGGGTTTCCTGTTTCTTCTTTTAATGTTTATTTATTTGTTGTTTATGTTGTGTGTCAGGGTTGTGAGGACCAGATGCATGTAGTTTTAGTGTTCATGTAGTTTTGAAGCTACTAGTATTCTGAGTGAACTAGAGCACAAAGATCATTCTAAGTATAGGTTGTGATGGTTGGGGATTAAAGATCACAGCTAAAAATAGAATTGTCAATGATAAAAATGCTGAAGAGGTTGATGTTCATGCTATGAGGATGAATTGTAAAGCTAAAATATTTGTTGTGCATAATGTAACTAGAATGATAGGTCCAAGGAATGCGCCTACAAGTGTAGAAGTTGAGATTGTTGAAGATGCAAATGTTTGTGTGGAAAATAAAGTTGAAGAAATGGATGAGAATGATGGTGAGGTTGGTATTGGGAGTGAAAGTGAAAAGGATGGTGGTGTTGGTATTAACTTTGATGATAGTGAGGATTAGAAAGCACTTGGTGTAAATGATATAATGGCTTTGATTTTATAGTAGACAGACCTCCTATTGATTCATCAAAGGTGGAAATCAATGGCAAAACACATAGTAAAGATCAGGACAAATAAGTCGACACCAAACAAAACACCAAATAAAAAATTACGTTGAGGGGTTGAATCAAGTGCAAGAGTTGAACAACTTCAACATGTAAGTCGTGAGGATGATGCATTTCATACTGGATATGTTAGTGATGAATTAGGTAGTAGTGATCCAGATGGTTCAGACAACGAGAATGTAACAAAGTTTGATTAGTTCAAAGAAGAGTTGAATAATGATTACAAATTTAATTTGGGGTTGGAGTTTAAATCACTTCCTGAATTTAAGGAAGCTATAATTGAATAGTCTATTTTAAATGAGAGGGAAACCATATTGGAGAAAAACTACCAGTACTAGATTAAGAACAGTTTGCAGGCATAAGTGTGATTTTGTAACACTTGTTAGTCAAGTGGAGGACAAACACATATTTGATATGATTAACAATAATACTATTGAAAATTCAAAATTGGTGTCCAAGTATGTGGATGGTAAGATGACAACTCAGAATAATATTACAATTCGAGAAATTGTGTTTGATGTTAGAAGAACCGTTAGAATTACAATTGAAAGAGCATGGGACCAAAAAGATTGCCAATGAAGTTGTTGAAGGTGATGCAGCAAAGCAATATAGCTTAATATGGAGGTATTATGTAGAGTTGAGAATGGAAAATATTGGAAACAATTGCAATTAATGTTGAGAGGATTGAACACATCAACCAAGGTTTGAGCATTTTTATTTTTGCTTTGGTGGATGTAAAAAAGGTTTTTTTTAGTGGATGTAAATCTTTCCTTGGTGTGGATGGATATCACTTGAAGACTAAGTATGGAGGAACCCTTGTTATTACTCTTGGAGATAGTTTCTAACTATGTTGTTGGAGGATACACGCCAAGAAAAGAGATGGGTTTTCATATTCAATCAACAAAAGGTATAATTTTTTATTATTTAACATGACTTAATTTGTTTATGATTTTTCTTATTTAGCATGGCTTAATGTATTGTTATAATTTTTATTATTTAACATGACTTAATTTATTGTTATATTTTGTAGGGTTTGATTCTTGTGTTTTAGGAGATGTTTGAAAGAGTTGAACACTTATTATGTCTGAAACATTTATATGCTAATTTCAAAAAGAAATTTGGGGAGTAATATTAATAAAAGATTTGACAGGAGGAAAAGATGAAAGAATTGAAGGCATTCAAAATCTTGGTGTAAGCAAGTTTTTTTATTCTACCCAAAGTGTGATATATTAATAAACAGCTTGTCTGAAGCTTTCAATAGTACAAATTTAGTTGATAGGGATAAACCTATTTTAACATGTGTGAATGTATAAGAAACTACTTGATGAATGAATGTAACCCTTAGATAAAAGGTTGATAGATGACAAAAAAGAAAAATCATGCCAATTCCTAGAAGGACGTTAGATAAAGAAGTTGACTATAGTGGTAATTAGATTCCAAAGTGAGTTGTTCATGTATTGTTAAAATAATAAGAAGGGTTCCCCATACTTAGTCTTCAAGTGACATCTTTTACATCCATCAAAGCAAAAATAAAAACTCTCAAATTTTGGTTGGAGTGTTGGTGCAATTCTCTCAACATTAACCTTGCAATTGTTCCCAACATTTGCCATTCTCAACTCTGTAGAATACCTCCATAAGTTATATTGCTTTTTTGCATTACCTTCAACAACCTCATATGCAATTTTTTTGGCCCTCTATGCTCTTCCAACTGTAATCCCAACAGAAATGTTATCCTAACATTATACACAAATTATCGAATTGTAACATTATTCTGAATTGTCAACTTACAAACCATGTACTTGGACACCCATTTTGAATTTGCAGTGGTACTATTGAAAACCCTACCAAATGTGAGTATCAACCAAAGTCTTCATTCTAAATGTGTATTTGTCTCCTATTTGGCTGACACTTATGCTTGCAACCTGATAACCCTCCAATTCGAAACAGACCATTCAATTATTGGTTTCTTAAATTTAGGAAGTGATTTAAACTCCAACCCCAATTTAAACTTGTAATCCTTATTCAACTCTTTCATTTTAAACTAATCAGTACATTCTCATTGTCTAAACCATTTGGATCACTACTACCTAGTTCATCACTAACATATCTAACCCTGAAATGCATCATTTTCACCACCTCATTGTAACTTTCATTTTTTTGGTGTTTAGTTTGGAGTCACCTTGTTTGTTCTGGTCTTCACTCTATGTTTTTTCATTGATTTCCACATTTGATGAATCAATACGAAATCGGTCTACTATAAAATCAAAGCCATCATATCATATAAACCAAGTTCTCTCTCATCCTTACTATTATCAAAGGTAATACCAACACCATCATCCCTTTCATTTTCACCCTCAATATCAACCTCCTCATGTAGTTGTCATCTTCATCCACCAACCACCACAACCTACACTTATAATGATCTATGTGCCCTAGTTCACTTAGAATACCAGTTACTTCAAAAAAAAATACTCGATGTATCGTTATCAATGCCATGAACGACATGAATACAACTCATTTATAATACAATACACAATCACTGATAAATTGACCCAATGGTGAAAACAAATAGAAAACTCATCCCTGTAAAATATGCATGTAAAACACATATGTCAACACCTTATTCATTTTTGCCCCACCAAAAAACCAAAAAGTAAATCCTTAACCATTAAATAAATTACATGAACAGTAAAATCATATGCATCTGGTCCCCACAACCCTGACACACAACATAAACAACAAACAAATAAACCTAAGAAAAAGAAACAGGAAATCCATACCTTTCCCCACAAACAAAAACATAAAAAGAGGGACAAAAAGGTATCACAATCATACCTTCAGCCTCTCCTTCGCAACCTTCTTTCCTTTAGTCATGTTTCAAAGATGGTGATTTAGTGATTGTGGCTCGATGATGGTGATCCGATATTAGTGATCCGATAATGGTGATGCGATGATAGAAAAAGGAGGAAAGCAAGGAGTGAGAATCTTAATCCCCAAACTTAGTTTCTAATTTTGTATGGATGGACTAAAACATAACACTTTTAACTTAATTTCATTTCTTTTTTCTATTTTTTTTAATCAATTTAATTACGTAATTGAATTTTTTTAATTATTTAATTTATTCCATTTAATTAATAATAATCATCCATCAAACTGTCACGTCACTCCTCTATTTGTCACATAAGTTTTTTTTTTTTAACAACAAGGATCATTTTAAAACTAAATTGAACATACATGGTTGAAATTGAAGAAAAAAAACTTACATGAACGAAAATGAGAAAGACACGAACTTACAATGAAGAATCAAATATTTAAGCCTAATTATAATTAATATAATTAAATTATTATTATTATTATTATTATTATTATTATTATTATTATACAATAATAAAATTAAAAAATACTAAAATCATATTTTCTATATTGAGAATATTATAATTTTTAATATTTATAAAATATTAAATATATTGAATATGTACGTGTATATAAAATTTAAAAATGATAATAATATTACTAGCGGGTTCGAGTGCCAGTATGAGGTGGATATCAACACCCTCAAACCCCATCTTCGCCCCTGAGTTTTAATTTTGGAGAAAATTCGCTTCCGCACCAAATCAAAACGGATTCTCTCCGCCTAAATCGAGACCGATTTGGATGGGTACCCGCTGATGCAAGTTATGTTGTCATCCCTAAAGCCAATGTTAACTAAGGTGAGGTGTAGATTATCGTGATAGAAAAGTAGACATTTGTATATGGATGGTCGGGTTGTGATGTTGCGCTCAGTTTTTTCGACTTCATTAATGTTTTATGTATCCTTATTTAGATTTTCAACAAGAATTATCTTCAAACTTGAGTCTGTATTTAAACAATATTTGTGGGGTGGGAATGATGAAACAAAGAGAGTTAAGTTGATCAAATGGGAAAAGGTATGTACAACAAGACAAAATGGAGTTAGAAGTATAGTTCTATGCATGTGGTGGAAAGAAGTAGGTGAGGTGGAGAGGGGTCTACGAGAGTTAATAAAAATTGGTTTACGAGATCTATGGGTCTACGAGAGTTAATAAAAATTGGTTTACGAGATCTATTACGAAGGTAGAAGGAAATAAGAGAGACACTTATCTTTTGAGTGAATCGTGGTCGAGATGGGAATAGCATTAGCGTGCGATATAGTAGGTAATTTTTTATATTTATGGACAAAGATTATCTGATTGGGAAAGAGAACATGTTGGGGAACTATTCGATTAATTCAACATATAAGATTATAAATTTTTAATGAAGGAAAAAAACATATTGGTCAAGGATATTGCTAACAAGTTTTGGCATAAATGTGTACCTTTGAAGGTAGTGATGTTTGTACTACAGGTGCTTTAGGACCAGTTACTAATTCAAGTCAACTTAATCAAGCGATGAATTACTAATTATGAAGCTCAAATGTGTACTACCGGTTGTGGTACTGAAGATTCGACATAACACTTATGGGGTGGAAATAGTGTTTCACAATGAGAGTAAAGCTCATATTTATATTTTTTGGAAATAATTCAAATAATAAGAATAATTGAGGAAAAACTTTTAGTATTATAGTTCGATTACCTTTGGTCTACTTGGAAGGCTAAAAATTGGGGAAGGTTTAAATCAAATAAGGGTGTTATAATAATGAATAAAAAAAAATCAAATTAAGTGCCAAATAAAACTCAAACTTGAAACCACAAAGCCACACAAATGAAATAAACCACTACACAATTCAAACAAATTTGTTTGATATATATTTAACTATTACAAATATGCAACATTCAAAATATATATTTTTTAAATTTCTCTCACAGATGTTTTATTATGTGTCCTTTACAATGAAGTTACTTAATCGAAGCAAACTACCATTAGAATCAAAATCACGAATGATCTCTGAACTACCTTCCTTCCGTATGTTTGACACATGCATCTAATTAGACATATAATATATGCATGCATTATATAAATGTGATTTTTTAATATAAATGACTTTGACATAAATTTTGACTATGATAATATAAACAAAGACTTCGCCATAATAGAAGTATCTAATGATACTCATCTCATATTTCACTAGATATATACTTTTGCAAAGGAGAAAACATCTTCGTGGACGAGAAATTCATCAACAACTTATGATAGATTTGGTGGAACAAATTTAAGAACATTCGAGCATGATAATGATAATAATGAAATTTAATTTTATGTATTTCTCATCGTTTTAACATGTTTTAGATAACATTATGGATTTTTGTAATATATAATGAAATGTATTTTCTATTTTTTATGTGATTGATGAAAAAATAAAGTACTACATAAATATTTTTTATTTTATTTTTTATTATTTCAAAATTTAAACATATAAATTTATCAAAAGAAAATTCAAATATATAAGAATTAATATTTTAAATTTGAAATAAATATAGATGAGTATTTGCAGGATCAATTGTGGAACCCGATAGAGTAAATTAAGAACACAACCCAATAAAGGAACTTTAACTTAAAATTAGTGAGTGTTCTTAAATCTTGGTAATTATAGACCCCACAAAAAGTAACTTTAACTAAAGCATAAACATAGTTTTTAACTCTCCTACATAAAGAGGTGACTTCCATTCATCCACTTAAGACTTCATATTAATACACAAATTAACTTGTGAGTACATATTTTTGGTACTCAAACTATATAATACTTTATTAAACATACACGCTTCTTAGCTACATAAGACCTTGATTTAAATAAACTCACATGTCTTCGAGCTTTTTTGTACATATATAAACCA
Source organism: Cicer chorassanicum (assembly GCA_037974735.1). NCBI lineage: Eukaryota > Viridiplantae > Streptophyta > Magnoliopsida > Fabales > Fabaceae > Cicer > Cicer chorassanicum. Next base: position 9,020,577 of record JBBPBP010000002.1, read on the forward strand.
TAATTAACATCAAACATAGACCAACTTAAATTTGAAGGCAAAGTTCTTAAAATTTAATGGATCTACCCCAACGATTTTGGGGTAATTTTCCCTTAGGGTAACTTACAGCCGATATCCCAACAAAGTGAAAAGGTGCATCCTTGGCAGTCCCAACAATAATGTCTTCTTTGTTGCCTCTTCTTGTTGGACCATAGAATTTGTCTATTAGGTCAAACCCTTCTAACCCAATCTTCCTTAGGTCAGCTGAAGGAGGTGCCATTGATTCTAATTAATATTTGGGGTGTATATAGCAAATGCTTCTATTCTATAGAATGTGTTTATCTTGAGTGATGATTGATGTTGTGCCTCAAAAGAGGAGAGAGCCACATTCCCTTTTATAGATAGAAAAAGTTGAAAGATTCTCTTAGATCTTCATCTTCACTTCACCTGTACATGTGGAGCTAATTAAGGAGAATATTTAATTACTTTGGATTAAATTAAAAAAAAAAACTAATCATTTTATTTAAAATATGACCCTAATTAAAGTATATTTTTAATAAAAAAATTAATAAGACATTTTGGTTTCTTATTTTGATAAAAGAACTACAACTAATTAATTGAGGCCTTTGTTTTCATAAATCACTACTCAAAATTCAGAGATAAAAAATATAAAGTTTCTATATAATTTTAAGCTTAATTGCAGTTTTAGTCCCCCTATTTATACTGATTCACGAAATTGGTCCCCCTATTTTAAAAGTCGACAGTTTTGGTTCCTTCCTTAGATTTTTAAACTAAAAAATAACGATTTGATATATTTTAAATGACGTGACATATAATTCTATAATATAAAACCATCTAGATCCATTAATTATTCATATGATATTAATTAAATTAAAAATACGAAAAAATTTCGAAATTGAAAGTTAAGTTTTTACGACGTTTTATTTCAATTTCATGGGTGTTAACCACTCTACTTCATCGTATCAAATGTTATGTTATTCAAAACATCTCACGTTAGCATTTTTTAGCTAAAAAATCATAGGGAGAGACTAAAACTGTCGACTTTTAAAATAAGGGGACCAATTTTGTGAATCACTATAAATAGGGGGACTAAAACTGCAATTAAATCATGATTTTATCGTAAACTTTGCAACAAACTGATAAAGGATTTTTTTTTGTTGCTATTTCTAATTAATATATATCGACAGCCAAAATTGTTCTTTTAAAAATATTTCGAATATAAAATGTTTTTAAACAAAATAGTGTTTCGTACACACAAAATCTAGCTAATGAAATAGGACACATGTCTACTGATATGTTGTTGATGTGATACTCAAATATATCACTTTTTATCTTATATTATTATTATTGTTATTATTATTATTTTAATACTTTTATCTTACTACTAAATTTATGAAATGCTACTATAAAATCTTAACACATAATTCATGCTAGAATGTCCGGTTTTAGATGAAATATATTCAAATTTATCATTTTAAAACTTTGAAATTATATATAGAAATTGCTCATCAAAGAAATTGTATATAGAAATTGAAAGTGATAAGAGAACTCAATAATTAATTGAGACTTCATAATAGTATATAATACAAAATGGGAGTATAGGCCACCCTTATTTGTTTGCTATATATTTGTGGTCCCTTAGAGATCTGCACAACTCAAAATATCACGAATTGAAAAATAAATCAAACTAATGGAATATTATCTGGATTAAATTATCTCAAAATTTGGTTAGTGATTCTGTTCCAGAACAACTACTACTCTCTAATTAGTAATTAACGTTGTTTTGTTTAAATAAAAAATCGAATAGAATAAGAGCTTTTGAATTATAAAAGCAAGTCCGCGAGAATCTCCATTTCGGTGTCCATTATTTGATACTAATTAATAATTTTCTTCCACGTCTCAAATTAATTAATGGTTGTGCATGCAATCAAGACTTGCAAGAATATATCACCGACCTATTATAAAAGGAATAAGGAAAATGTTGAATGCTACAAAAAATCAACATTCACGTTCTCTAGATTTTTTTTTTGTCGCTCTTGTAAAAAAACTGATAAATGGAGATGTAGATATCACGTATACTCGCACACAACTATGAGATTTTATATTCAAATTTAACACATATTCATCTAATAATATCAACAGTTAATTTAGACGTTATAGACAACTACCTAATTAGGGGTTTTAAAATTAAAAAAAAATGTAAATATTTACTTTAAATTTTGATTAAATACATTATTTTTATCGAGTAAACGATCATTTTAATAATTGAATGTGTGAGTCATTCGTTGTTAATAAAATACATGAATGACTAGTCAAACAAAATAAATTCATAAATGTATAGAAATTAAAAATACATCCTCAATATATATCTCTTTTATTAATAATTTATGGACTAAATTGATTAATGAAAAATGTATTTGAGGATTAAATTAACAAGTCTAGAATTGAATATCTTCGTTGCAAATGATGCATGTAGCTAAACAATTTTAATTTCTTTTTCTCTTTTCTACTTTTCGAATTTGAAAAAGTTACAGTAACACCAGAAATTTGTTGAAACTTTTAAATGTGATTTTTTTTTTCTAAACTTGTGATAATTCGGTGTGATTATGTCATTCAAACTTTGAACCAAAAGCACTCAATCTCCTTGTGAGATTTGTTCGAGGCTAATAACTTGATTACTAATTAATATGGGTGGATAATAGTTACTTTGATATCTGGATAGAGTGTGACGGATAGTCGTTCACTCTTTTACTAATTCAAATTTGTGCCTTGAATGTTGAAAATTATATGATTTAATTACATATCTCTTACTATTATGGTGAGTTTTGACATTCTAAATGTCTCGGATAAATCAATAAAATGATATATTTGTAACTATTTAAATATCATTTGTCTTCTATTTTTTGCTACAAAATCATCGATAATATTTCATAATCAATATTTTTTTTAAATTGATTTCAATTGAAATCAAAGTAAAGTTATTTAATTTATTTTATGACATAGTATATCTCAAATAAAATTTTCATGATTTCAATTTTAAAAAATTATTTAAACGGATGTAACAATAATATGAATATGTAATTTTATTCTATATGTCGTGGATATATTAAGAAAACAATTAATGTATATACTAATAACTACATACTACTAACTACTTAAGTAAAATAAAAATATGGAGCCTCTAAAAATATGAGATCATAAGCAGCTCCCTTTCACGTCCATGCTCATGAATGTTTTACTTAATTATGATGTCTGTTTTATTACTCTATACTCTTTTTTGTTTCCCATTGATTTTATTTATTTGGATTTTTCATGTAAAGTTTTTAAGAGGCAGTATTATTCATACTTATATTAATTAGGTTTTGTTATAGTCTCCAAACTTTTTATTTTTTATTCAGAGTGGAATTTTTTGAAATGTCAAGAATATGTTAATTTTATTATGTGATATTTTTGAACCCTAGTTTATTGCTGAAAAAACTAAAATTATGATTGTAAAATTGGTCTTGGATAAATATGACGTCAAAAAACTTCTTGAAGATGAGGTCAGCAGGGACCATGGCGATGGCGTGTTGTGTTGGAGCACCATAACACTCACCTCTATTTCTCTATTGTACTTTATTTATATATTCCAATCCGCAAACTTTTGAACCTAATTCCTTTTTCTTCATTAGAAAAAGAATTTCTACGTGCCTTTTGTCAAAATATTCCTATCCTTTTCAATCGTCAAGAACTGAGAATGGTTTTTCCTTTTAATCCTAGACTACACTCATTATAATATTAAAATATCTAAGGATTTAGGAAGATTATATAATGGTATGGTCTTAAAAAACTCAACCCAAATTACTATTAGTAAATCCATCTTTAAAATTACAAGATAAGTCTAATAATTTAGTTCAATATAAAACAAATACGACTTGTGTATGTCGATTAACATAGGTGATGTGACACAAAAGTTAAATTGATGATCTTCGAATAGATAAATATATTTGTGAAGTGGAATGACTGATGTATATTGACTATTATACATATCGAGAAAATCATTCAAATTAAGTATGTATTTCCATTTATTTTGACATTTAGAAATGCAGATGTACATTCAATATTTCAATATGACCTCAATAGACAAACGAGGAGAAATTGCAACAAATAATAAAATATGGTATATAGTTCGAAAACAATATAAATAAGGGGTTCACCCCCATGTATCATAACTCATAATCACTTATATTTTGCATATTACTTGTTAATGTTCTGCCTTACTTTGATATTTGAGTGTTTTTATATGCTCACCTCTCGTTTGGACCCTTCGTATTTTTCTCTTATAGCTGCAATTGCAAAAATATCAACCCCATCATTGAAAAAACAAAATTTGTTGAAGAAGTGGATTAATCAAAGAAAATATGTTTGATTCCAATTTAAAGGTATAATAGGAGGGAAGTAAGTAGGTAAGAGATTAAAGGAGAAAAAGGAGATAAAGAAAGTGGTTCCATTTGATTTTTTTCATGCTTGGTGTCGAATTAAGGAAATTGTTGTAGTGGTAGAGGCAACATATCCTTCTCTTTGACACTTAGGTTGAATTTAACTTTGAAGGCTGAAAATTAATGAAACTGATTTATTTGTCTTACGAAAGTAAAGTTAAAAAGACTAAAATAGAACAAAAATAAATTAAGAGACCAAAGTAAAATAAAAAATAAGTTATGAGATCAAATGTGTAATTTAAACTAAATTAAATGCTTTAGAATTTAAAAAGATGTCGTAATGATGAAGAAGAATAAGATGATGAAAAAATAAAGGAAGATGGATGTGAGTTTGGATAGAAGAAAAATCTTAATTTTTGATATTTTTTTATAAAAATAAATGAAAAAAATATTTTTCTTTGCTTTGAATTTGTCACATTATCGATTAACGGCCACGTGAATTTTGTTAATGAAATTACAAAAAATAATATTTGGACAAACAAATCATAACATAAAGATTAAAGTTGTAAATTAGATGTAACTTACAAGATTAAAACCATTTACACGAGAAAAAATATTTACACGATTTAAACGAGAATTGAGTTAAATTTAAAAAAATACTTACACGACTTAAGCGATAATTGAGTTGTCTAAAATATATTATCAAAAGTTTGATTATTATAATTATATATATTAATTAAAATGACATTTTCTTTATAACGATATACATGAATATAAATTTTAAATATTTTTTTTTAATATATCGAAATCATATCATATTTTACCATCATATCTAAATATAAGACACTCTTGGAAAATTTATTTATCCATTTTTATAAAATTTTTTGAATTTTCAATTGTATTAATTATTTATTTACTAACATACCCCTAATTAATTTACATATTTTTTTTGAAATTAACAATAAATAATATAATAAAAATATTAACTAATTTTATCTCTTAAAAAAATAAAATTGTAAAAATGATTTCAACAATTAACAAATTTAATATTACTATTTCCAACTTAATTATTTCCCGTAATTTAATTAATGAGATTCAATATAAGGGACATAACTAATAATAAATTTATTAAAAAAAATTAATTATTGCATTCATAGCTATTTTATACTCCATTTATTTTATACTTCTAAAAAATAGAAAATTAATTTAAAATTTAGGGTGTAGTTAGTTTTCTAGATAGCTTCTGAAACTCTTCATGTGAAAAAAAAAATATAGTTTCTGAAACTCCTTTTGTCATCCATAATGATTTCTCTCTCCTAAATTACGGAGTGAAGGCTACAGGACACCGTTTGAGGTAAGAGGATCCAACCCACAAATTCCTCGGTTGATTTTTTTTCATTTTTGTTTTCAGTTCCCCTCAACCCAGCTACAAATATTTTTTTTTTTTGCTGTGAATGTTTGGCTAGTTGTACTCACTGTTTTGTTAATTGTTGAGGTAAAATCATGATGACCCATAAGAATTGAACAATAAAAAGGGTGAATAAGTAAAAATAGGGGATTCGTTTAGTAAATATGTGTTAATTTTACTGTGATTCTTGGATTTCATTCATTTGGAGAAGTTAACGGGGTGCAGGAAGACAGCCCCTTTTGTTTGTGTTCTTGTTTAACAGGCTCACTCACAAGGTATTTGTAAAAATGTCAGCAAAGTCAACCCATGGAATGGAAATTTTCAGTTAAATTTTTGCTTGATTATGATAAGTATTAGAGTTAGAATGATAGGACTTTTGTTGATGAGCTACTTGGTCGAAAATTAAGATAGCTGAAACAATCAAATAACTCAATTATTTTGAGATGGAAGGAGTACTATTCTCTCTCTTTTCCACCTGTTTCTTTCTTCTAGCCTACAAAGACTTTATTTTGTGAAAACATCTTGTGTTTTTATTTTACTTTGATGAAAGAGATTCTTGAAGTGAATTATTATATAATGAATATGCATTTCCAGAAATAATGAAAACAATTTTTGGATGTTATCATCGTTTCTAAAAATGTTGGCAAATGCTCACTTCAAGAGTCACTAACGGTTTTACCTCCTTGTTAACAAATAAAACTAACACAAATTTTTAAAAAGTGAAAATAAAAAATGTTTTCTCAAAGTAAACACAAACTCAACAAATTGCTTTACCTTTGGCTCTCTATTGTGTATTCTCATTCTCACTCAAGGAAGATTTCATATTGCCAATGTGATCTAGGGTGCGCTGGCCCATCAAATTTACTGATTGGGATTTTGTCAGTAGAAATTCCTTCAGCATACTATCAACTGCTGACTATATTTCAGAAAGGAAACTTTGTCTTGTTTATAATTTTTCTTCTCTTTGATTAGACAGTACTACCTCAGTTCATTGGAATGTCGTAGTTGAAAATATGTTCCTTGTGGTTTTCAATACCATTTGATAGGAATGAAGATCTATATATTTGAATGTAATTTCTTTGCTACAAACTCAGAACTTTATGGAGCAGATTGCAGTTAGTTAGTAACTTAACTAGAATTGTTACTTATTTGTTGTAAAAAATGTATAGACAATCTCGAGTGCTGTGATTTTGAAGAGATTATTGCTATTGAGGAGCATTATTTATGTACATTCCTAAAGGATTGTTTTTTGCTTACATAAGTACCAATCCAGATATCCCTTTAACACTATTATGAAATGAATTTATCACTCTCTTTATGTAAATTGTCTAATAGTATAACTCTATTCTTGGTATAACTCTATTCTTGGTGGAAAAATTATGTTAGACAATGTACATTTGCAAATAAGCAATTGTCTAATAGTATAACTCTATTCTTGGTATGCCATAACAATTACAGCTGCAGCTTATGCTTCATGCTACTATTAAAGAAAGCCATCATTCCAGTTTTCATTCTATGGCATTATGTATGCAGAGGAAGCAGAGCAGAATCTGCACACTCTGTATTGAAAGATCCAAGTTTTATATGTTTTCAATTTCCCCTTTCTTCTAACTCTAGTTACTCACTGAAATGATAGTGGGAGCATTAACCAACAACAATGAGCAATTCCTCTGCCGGAACCTCATCAAAACCAAAAGCAGCTTCCTCACAACCATCAGAAACTCCATCCAAGCGCAAAAGAGGAGTTTTCCAAAAAGAATGTAAGAATTGTTTGTTCCTAATATTTAAATTTTAGTTTAGTTATTTCTACCTGTCTTCCTAATCTTCTTCCTTGGTTGATATAGTGCAGCACATGATGTATGGTTTCGGAGATGATCCTAATGTAATTGTCATTCTATCCTTTTAATCTTTCCTAATATGTATGCATAATTTCTATTCTCTAGGTTATGAAATTATTTAGCTACAAATCAAATTCTTTTAATGTGAATTGTAACTATTAATTTGAACTTTTATTCTTTTTTGCCACTGCAATTAGCCACTTCCTGAGAGTGTGGCACTTATGGATGACATCGTTGTGGAATATGTTACAGAACTGGTAAGAATCTTCCTAAGGTATTTAATTGTTCAACTCAGTCTGAGTACCATGGAGTGGTTGGATTTTGTCCTGATGCAAAAAAATTCTGTCAAGGTTCATAAAGCACAAGATATTGGATCACAGAGAGGGAAGCTATCAGTTGAGGATTTCCTCTATTTGATTCGCAAGGTACTATTTTGTTAATAAAAATTGAGAATAGTGATCTTGGGGAACAATTTTCTATAATTCTCTTCAAATACTACAGACAATGGAATACTACATCCTGTTGTCAGCTTGTCATTGTTCTCAAGGGAACTTTGAAGTCAATAGTTGGGAAGTTGTTAGTTGTTACTAGTATCAATCAAATTTTATACAAGTCTTTTAAAGGTCCTCTGCAGAGAACTCTTTTTCAATAGAATCTTCATAAACTTCTGTAAGCCAAAATCGGTATTAGTTGTCCTTAAACTTCAATCCAGTAAACACATAAGAAGGTTGTTCCTAATCCTTAATAACCTGTATTGGTTCAATATTTGGTTATCTAATGTATCTGTCAAACCTGAGGTCAGGAACTGTATAATCTTGCCTTAAATCACTTCACTCTTTGGATCAACAAGGTAATTGTATGGTATGTAAAATTGATAACAATGAATATGTGCACTGTTAGCAGTCTAATAGCTGGACACCTTTCTGTGTTGACTATATACTGTCAACTTCCTCATCTTAAACTTTAACTTTATTGACAATGGTATTGTCCTATGGATCACTCATGCATAATGCATAAACAATTATGCTGTACATATACCCCTGGTTCTTATGCCACGTTTTTGTTTAGACTTCCCTCCTCCCCTCTTCCATCGGTTTTTTAGCTCTAGGACAATTTATCATTAGCATTAGATCTCTTATCATTGATCAAACTTTGGGTTGAGTGAACTGTCTTAAGGGTTATCGAGTACTCTTTGCAGAGGGTAGTTTTCTGATTCCTCAAAGGCTCAAGCACACTTCGGCTTAAACCTTTCCTACATTTGACTAGGAATTCTGAGATATAACTTCACAGATACTAAAACAACGGTTATTTTCGTTGAGTTGAGCAGATGCACCTTGATATTATTAGAAAAATATTGAAGCTTGCGCATATAATCTTTTGTTAAAAAAATGAACAAACAACTTATCCACTCCTTTAGTGGTTGTACGGAGAACTGATTATTCCACAACTTTTAGAGGGCATTCACTACCATCATAATTGTCTTCCCCCAGTCATGGTAATCTTGATTGTTTGACTAAAACTTCTTGTGTACTGTAGGATATGCCAAAACTTAAACGTTGTACAGAACTGTTGTCTATGAATGAAGAGCTGAAACAAGCAAGAAAACTTTTTGAAGCAGATGAAGAGAAACTGAGGAAGGTTTTTGAGGTGGATGAATCAGCAGAAGGGTGAATGAATGGTTAAGATTATTGAACTTCACAAATGCTGCATTCTAGATTGTGATTGACATGTTCTGACTTTGATGGTAATCATGTCTTTCACTTTTGAGTGCAACTTTATGTTAGTAACTGTCATTAATGTAACTGTTGTGTTGTTGTGTTGTTTTGTAATTGTCATGTAACTTCTGAATAAATAAGAGAATAAGAGGGGCAGGGATGGAGATGGGTTGTTTGGTTAACGTTGGGTTGGGAGAGATTAGGCTCTCAAATTCCTAGCGGTTATCGGCAGTTACCGTTTATTTTCTCCATACCTCTCATTGTATTTCCTTAATTTCTTGTGACTTCTCTGTTGAAAATTTATTCCTCAAAGTTATTAATTAAACAAGGCACATTTGATTATTCCATCTTGATTCACACCAGTTTCTATTACTCTAATTCATGTTGGGTACTTGAATATATGTAAATATATGATGCGATATAAACTAAATCATTCAAGCATATCAATGTTTGGATTTGTCTTCAACTTCAAAATCGTTCAAAACATGTTTATTTACCTCTATTTTGTTTATCCTTATTGTGGTACAATAATTATGGCTAATCAATAGAAATGATTATAATTTTCTTATTTGTATAAAACATTTTAAATGGAAATTCATTACAATTTTGTGAATTTTCAATTGAGTTTAATTTGTACTCACTCTCAATATAAAAAGTTAGTAAAAAAAGTTGTATATGATTGACAAATCATAATCAATTATATAAATGACTTTATAAATAGTTATGAGAAAAGTTAAATATTATTAATGATTGTAATTAACTGACGATGTGCAATGATGTGA
>JBBPBP010000002.1:9042555-9081785 GCA_037974735.1 Cicer chorassanicum
GAATATGAATTATTGAGAAAAATAATTAATATTAAGAATTTATGTATTTTTCATGGTAATTAATAATAGTAAAAATTACCACTATTGTGAATATTATTATTATTATTATTATTATTATTATTGAATGAATATTTTTATCTAAAAAAATTAGATTGTTTCTTATAATGAAAATCATCCGATTTTATGTTAAAATATTTACCTTTTTTTTTTTTGGAACTTTTATTATGTGAATAGATAAAATGTTGAGGATCCATGTACATATTCCATAAATAGTAGGTAAATTGTGAGTTAATAACAAATGTATAAACTAAAGAGAAATTATTACATGATTTTAATTTAGTGTAACTGGCAAAACATTGCATGTAATGTGTATTATGCACACAAGTTTCAAGAAGAAATAGAAAGATAATTTTAAGAGGTGTCACGTAGAAATACAGGCGAGTTGACTAAATTAGTATTACATGCGTGCAAAAAAAATATGTTGTTGTATTAAAAATTATTATCACATAAATTACGTTTATAAAATTTTATATTAATGATTATTTGATATATCATTAATATATTTCAAAATTAACCTCTCATAAACTTTTATTAAATATTAATGTATCTTATTTACTTATGAAATGATGGTATATAACCATAATATTTATAATGCCATTAAAAACTAGTAATCTTGTCCCTTCATGTATGAGAGTATATAACCAAGATTATGGCATTGGCAGGAGCTATTGTGTGGTAGAATGATATATGATATACACATTGATCATTTTCCAAGTAACAAATAGCATATCAATTACTTAAGTTAATTAAAACTATATCTATGTAACAACAAACTGCAAAAGCTATGTATGCAAAAAAGGTACTAAACTCCACTATTCAAGGACATCCTCTAATCTTATGCCCGTTACAATTTTCACTAACTTAGCAATTAAATGCCAAAATTAGTCAATTACTAAATTTCAAAATTATATTGGCGGTGGATATTATAATTACATTCTGTTTTCATACCTTTTTTTCCGTTTAACAAGCGAATATGATTTTTCTGTTAAAATTAATTCAATGCATGTGTATATATAGAAATCAATGTCACAAGTTCATAAGAAAATTTGAAGCTGCCCTGTAGGGCCATTGAAAATCACAGCCCAGAAAAAGGGCTGAATAAAATAATTATATAGTTTTATAGAAAAATTAATTGTTATTAATATGGGAGGAGCTCGTGATAATAATATTAATGGTGGTGGTGACCAAAGGAAAAGATTTACACTTCTTGGTGTCTCTTCAATCCTTCTTGTAGCAGTGGTTGGTGCTGTTGCTGTTGGTTTAACAAGTAAAGGTAACACAAATTCAGAACAAGGACAAAATGGTCAAATTTCCAGCACACAAAGAAATGTTGAAGTGATTTGTGAATCAACACAGTACCAAGAAACATGTCACAAAAGTCTTGATAAAGCATCTAATGAAACAACTGATATGAAAGAGCTTATAAAAGTTGCTTTGAATGCAACAGCAGAGGAGTTAATAAAACAAATACATAACTCAACACTTTATCATGAACTTGCAAAAGACAACATGACAAAACAAGCAATGGATATTTGTAATGAGGTTTTGGATTATGCTGTTGATGGTATTCATAGATCTGTTGACTCAATGAATAAATATGATTTCAATAAGTTGAGTGAATATGCTTATGATCTTAAGGTTTGGTTAACTGGTACACTTTCTCATCAACAAACATGTTTGGATGGTTTTCAGAATACAACAACTAAAGCTGGTGAAATTATGGCTAAGGCTTTGAACACTTCTTTGGAATTAAGTAGTAATGCTTTGGACATTATTAATGCTGTTTCTAGCTTATTTAAGGATGTTGGTGAGAATAATGTTAATGTTAATGTTAATAGGAGGCTTTTGTCTAATGATGGTTTTCCTTCTTGGGTTAGTGAAGGGCAAAGACGTCTTTTAATGGAAGGAAATTTTAAGCCAAATGCTGTTGTGGCTCAAGATGGTAGTGGAGAGTTTAAGACACTAAGTGAGGCTCTTTTGACTGTTCCTTCTTATAATGCACAACCTTTTGTGATTTATGTTAAGGCTGGTATTTATAATGAGAATGTTAATGTGCTTAAGGAAATGACACATGTTACTATCATTGGTGATGGTCCTACAAAGACTAGATTCACTGCTAGCCTTAACTATGTTGATGGTGTCCAAACTTACAACACTGCAACTTTTGGTAAGTACCATGAAATTAATGCATATCTTTTTTATTTGGAAGCTAATTCTACGATGGACCGTCTTAATAGGTGGTTTATTATTGATCAGAATTATACTATACTATACTATATATTATTTAATTTATGCAATGCAATGGTTGCAGGTGTAAATGGTGCAAACTTCATGGCAAAGGATGTTGGGTTTGAGAACACAGCAGGAGCAGAGAAACATCAAGCAGTAGCACTTCGAGTAACAGCAGATCAAGCAGTATTCTACAACTGTCAAATGGATGGTTTTCAAGATACTCTCTACACCCAATCCCAGCGTCAATTCTACCGTGATTGCAGCGTCTCAGGAACCGTTGATTTCATCTTTGGTGACGCCTTCGGAGTTTTCCAAAACTGTAAACTAATTGTTAGAAAACCATCAGAAGACCAACAATGTTTAGTAACTGCTGGAGGAAGAACCAGAGCTGACAGTGCAAGTGCTCTTATTTTCCAAAACTGTCACTTCACAGGTGAGGAAGAATTTACATTTATATTTTAATAATTTTGTTTCTCAAGAATCAATTTCGCAACAATAGTATAAAAGATATATAGTTTAAAATTGTTGACTAAACCACTATTTTAGATTTTGAAATTGTAAGTATCGGTTACATTTAAGACTTCAAATTTAGAAAATATCAAATTGTTCTTGTAAGTTGTCTTACATCAATCAAATGGTCCTTCCAAATTGTCCTGTGTAGGTAGTTCGGTTGGTGAGTTAAGAAACGCCGAAAGAGTTATAAGAAAAATGTCTCTCGGCCCTCGGGTTTGACTCGGAAAACTAACCTAACTACTAATTTACTTACATTTTTCATATATACAACAAAAAAAATGATCTCTATTTAAAGTGTTGATGTATCATGTTAAGTGAAAAAATAACTTGTTTACGTTGACGTCACGCCACACGAAACCTTAAATGCAAGTTTCGTAGTGATTAAATACTTACCATTCTATACATATTGAACTCCTCATAGGTGTTAATTAGATTTAGGGTTCTCATGATTGAAGTTCAATAGCATAAAAATTTAAGTTTTTAGCTAGTATGAAACTCATTTAGCGTGGCATGAACATGGACAAGTCACAATGTCAATTAACAAAGTTATTTAATAGATGGAGCATTTTCATTGATGTCAAACAAATTTGGAGGAAACAATTTGATATTTCCAAATTTAAAATCTCAAATTACACACTTACATTTCATGACCTAAAATAGTGGTTTACTCGCGATTGTTTTTTGCTTGTTCATATAAACACAAAAAAATATTTGATAATATACAATAATAAGTAATAACCTTGAACACGAGTGGAGTAGACGACTCTACAATTTTTCTTTAGTGATAAATAATTTTGTTTTTACTAATTAAAATTTATGTATTCGTCTCTCCAGGTGAACCAGAAGTAGCAGTCATGAGACCAAAAATATCTTACCTAGGAAGACCATGGAAGCCATATTCGAAAGTTGTAATTATGGATTCTCAAATTGATGACATTTTCCTACCAGAAGGTTACATGCCATGGGCGGGAAGTGCATTTGAAGAAACATGTATTTATTATGAGTACAATAACAAAGGACCAGGTGCAGATACATCATCAAGAGTTAAATGGGTTGGTGTTAAAACCATATCTTCTGATGAAGCTGATAATTATTACCCTGGTAGATTCTTTGAAATTGTTAATTCAACTGAACGTGATTCTTGGATTGTTGATTCTGGAATACCTTATTCACTTGGGCCTATGGATGGTACTAATCCAGTTATTTCTGCTGGTCAAGGTCATCATGGATTAAGTGGTAATGGTGTGGTTAATAGAGTTAAAGCTAAGAAAAATATTCGTGATCATACCTTTGCTAAACAACACCCTTCACGTACTTACGAGATTTTTACTCTCATATAATTAATCAATCAATCAATTTGGATATATACTATGTTGTCATGCTTCAATACTATATACAATACTCTCTTTATTTAACAAGGTAAGAAATTTTAATGACATTAAACCAGTTCGTAATAATAAAAGTGGTTAATTAATTAAAGAGAAATGATTCGTAATACTCAAGTTAACTAATAAATGTTAAATATTATTAATTTGAATGTTTTATTTTAAATTTAAATTCAAAATCTGACAGTTGTATATATATGACTTTTAAGTGTTGTTCACCGCTCTATTTCATCATTTAAGAAACAATCTTTTTGCTGTATATATTTTATTTTCTTAATGTGAACAATATAATGTAATATGTTCACTTATGTCAATTGCAAAAAGTTCAAACATGTTTCGCACATGTTATTATGCTTTGTGGGCCAAGACAACAAATGAAGATTACCACAACATTTTTTTCCCATGAGAAGCAAATCTCAAATGATTTTGTTCGTGATTCTATTTTTTTTTTAATCATAAATTAATTAATTAATCAACCAACAGTCAATTAATCTTATTAATCTCTATTTGAAATAAAGCAAAGCTAGCCTTCAAATTATTCTGAAAAATTTTAAATTAGATTTATAATGAATTAAAGAGAAAAATGAAATTGGTATGATTATGCATCAACACATGAAAATAAATTTGCAAACAAAGATAAAAGAAATGAAAAATTAAATAGAAAAAAATAGAATCATAAAAACAAATTGAACATAAAAAATCAAATCTCAAGATTTTTATAAAAACTCCCTTTATAAAAAAGTTCCCTAATAAGTGGATCAATCTAAATTCTTAATCTTCTATAAAAGATTTTACCAAAATGAAGTTCAAGAAGAAGATGACAAAGACGAAGAAAGATTGTTCTTGAAAGTAAAACGAACGTCAAAGTAAAAAATCAGTCACAAATAAAAGACTCTCTTAAAATTCTCTAAATACTAGGCTAATCTAGATTACTGAACAATTTTGACCTAGATTACTAAACAATTTTGACCAAAAGGAGGGTTCAAAAGATGTTAATTAGCCCAATAACAACTAATCACATGAGTAAATGATCCATAATTCTATCAGCTTAAGTAATTTGTAATTTTGACTATCGAAACTTCCTAACTGGGCTTTGGCGTCAACACAACATTTGTAGCTCTGTTTTTTAGTTTCCAACGCCACTAAGATCATAATAATTGGATAGGAGCAGTCCAAATTATGGTTTATTTATTTATTTTATTTTTGACAGAAATTAACTTTTATTCAAATGTTAGCATGAGAATAGTATTATCAAATTGATTATGAGTTGGAACATTCTCATCGATATTTTGAAATCAGCAATAAAGTAAAAGATATGCTAATGATACACATGAATACCTACAGATGCCAATAAAAAATTACCTAACCAAAAATATAATTTTAACAATCAAACTAATTTCTTTTCGCATATGATCAACGGTAAAAAATAATGTAAGATCTATAGTCTTTAATCTCATTAGCCTCCATAAACTACTTACTCTAAATAAGATACCAATTAATGAGTCATTCTCATACATAAGCTAAACTCGTGCAACAGGATGAAAAAAAGAAATGACACACTAAGACAATGAACAATATAATATCCCACATGAACGACAAAATCATAAAACAAAACGATAGAAAAACAAAATAAATGTAGAAATCCATTTATTTCAATGAAAAGAGAGAATATGGTCTTAAATCACCCCTCTAATAAATGAAGATGGAGGCATAACTTAAGATTTATTTTTAAGATAGAGGTTATATCCATCGTTTTTCCTAATATATACTGATAGAAAGGAGAAGAAATGGTAAATGCAATAAAATCTAAAAATTAACTAAGAGTTTAATTAAAGTGCAATTAAATCTTGAATATATAAAAGCATGATGAAAATTATTACTCTGTCTTAAAATATAAATAGAATAAAATAAAATTAAAATTAATATTAAATATATCAATTTTTTTTCTTCATATTTTTTGATAGAAAAAGTAACTATTAGATATAAAATACATCTAGAAATATAAAGTAGATTACTATTAAAAGTATCTTGAAATGCATTGATGAACGAAAAAAAACAAAAACAAAAACAAATGCACGTGGCATGACAATCACACTATGCATTGCATACCAAGCCCCAAATTAAAATGAAAAATCACATCTAGTAATAGATTACTATGAATAATAATGTCTTCGATGATGAATCTCCTCTAATAATGATCGCAACAAATAAGAGACTATAATCTCCCTTCACGAACGGAAAGTGGACAAACAAATGCAAATTAGTTAAATAATAAATAATAAAAATTAAATAAACTTTTAATCTTTATAAAAATTCAAAATTTTATTTTTAGTTTTACAGTTCTTAAACTTTTTTTATTCAATTTTAGTTCTTGAATAGTTTTGTTTTATAAAAATTAGATACTTTTATGGGCAATATAGGTACAATACCATAAGTATTGTTGGCGGTAGGAACTCAGCCACCGTCACGAGTTGCAAATAGATCACTACCCAAAATGGCATCATCTCCACGTATGAGAACCACCGTGACGGAACACCGCGTCAACGTCTCTCCACCGTCACGAATACCGCAAAGCAACTGTGACCGAACCTTTTTTCACGCATTGCCTGCCTGCCTTCACCAAAAATCTCAATATACACCAATTGGTTTTTGGAGCAAAATATTAATTTGTTTGATTCACCTCATTATATATTTGCTACATGACTATCGACCATGGATGAAAGCTCTGCAAATACAATATTGGTTAATTTATTTGGTCACATAGCAATATATAATGAAAATTCAGAAACAATGTGAATTGGTGTAAGTGAAGTTAACCGGTGTAAATTCGAGATCGTGATGCTTCGCTACCGAAAGCTGTTACTTTTTCTTACTTTTACATTTACAACCTTAAAATTTTCTATAAAAATTAAAATATAGACTAAAATTAAATAATTTTTATTTGAAATTAAACTTAAAATATTATAATTTTATAAAAATTAAAAAATATTTAATTTTAAATATAATATTCTCTCTCAAAATATAAATAAAAAATAGATATATTTAATTTAAATTTATATCAAATACAATTTTTTTTAATATTTTGCGAGGAATGGAGTATAACATTATGCAACCTTAAAAAAACACAAGTAGATAATTGAGGAAAGACAGTGTCACGCTACTACATACTAGTACCCCTTCATTCATTGAACAACAAGATTCAATTCAAGACAACAAGTGTGGGCCAGGCCAATTAGGGTTTTAGCCCAAACTCACTCACCTTTGATTTTTGATTGAGGAGCGGGAAAAACATATCCGAAACTTTTTGAATACTCTTTCTTAATTTCTTTCGTTTTTTTTTTGACATATTTCTCAGTTTCTCTCTCCTCTCGATTCACACTCTCTCTTTCCTTGGTTGCCATAGCTACTCCTTCTCCCTGCGCGTCACACACACAAGCTTCAAACTTGACACCACCCCATTTTACGTTCCTCGGCGAATTTCAAAACCCTATTTTCCGTTTTCAAAGTTCTTTAACCCCTCGCCAGAACATTGAAACCCTAGGGTTTTTACTTTCCCCCCCTCTTTTTACTGGGGATCTAAAATTGATGAGATTACTATGATTTGCGTGGCTAATTTGTGTACTGAAGATGACTAAAGACACAGCGGGACCGAGTGGAGGTGCATTTCACGCGGTTCATGCGGAGCGTGACTTACAATCCAATTGGGAAGTTGACCTAGCCAAGAAACTTGAAGAGTATTTGCTTAAAATTTGTTCCGGTGAAATCACTGGTGAAGAAGAAGGAAACATTCATGTGAATTTTGCTGAAGGTTTGGTCCATTTGACTCTATTTTTTTTTCAAAGTTCCCAATTTTATTTATTTGCAATTGTTTGTTTGATGTTAAATATCTGAATTAGCTTTTTCTGGTAATTGTAGCTGCTTTGCTGCTTCAGGGTTCCATACAGGTGTATAGTCGAAAGGTTGAATATCTTTACAACTTGGTGTTGCGTGCTTTGGAGTTCCTTTCTCAGAAAAGGTTTGGTCTTTGAGATAAAGTTTCAGCATTTATTTGAGTTCTGTTTTTGTAATTTGGAAGGAGGGGGTGTAGAAAAATAAAGGGGCTGAAGTCCATTGGCATTATAGCGATATAGTGTTCTTGATGGTGGTGAAAGTTTGTTCCAGATTACCTTTTCTATCTGGTTGGAGATATCATGTTAATGGATGTATAAGTATCATATAGAATCGGACTTAAATACAAATTATAACTACCTAGCCCCCTATTCACTATGTGGGCTCGATTAATAGCTTTTTGATCAACAATGTTGTTAAATGGTGCCACCATGGCGGATGTTTTGGACAACTGTCATAGGCAATTTGTGAATGGATGTCCACCATAGGCCGCAATGGTGTGTTTTATGATTATCAAGGATCTTTGGCCTTCTGCCATCAACAACATTGTCTATCAACAAGGAAATATATTTTTTATTTATCTTTATTGTATCTGTTTAAAGCAATTTAGGTGTATAAATCATGAAAAAGTAAAAGCCTTCAGGGGTTAAGGTGTTTGGTAGTTTTTATAGTTGCATTGCATCATGGATTGCTTTTGTAAGTTCACCGACTCATCAGCAATTTGGTTGAGGTGTTTTCTAAAGATTTGGTCAGAAACCAAAGATAAAAGTATAATTTCAAAACCTGGCTGATGATATTCTTTTTTTTTTTTTTAATTTGGAAAATTTGTTTATAATTCTCATGTTATGCCAACCGAAACACTGAATATGCAATATGTAGCAAACCTAGTTGCAATTTTCATGTACAATATATAGAATCAACTTTAAACTAATAAGCAATGGTCTGGAATGTAGATTTCACATATGAAGATTCACTTATACTGTAGCTTGTTTGAAGAGGACAATGATTGCATATTGCGCATACTACTCTTTTGTTAGCTAGTACATTTCTTGTCACTTGTTGTCTAAAAGCAAGATTACTTTTGTCAGATTCGTCATTACCAAAATGTGGAAGTGTCAAGTGTAGACTCTAGTTACTAGTTATAGTTCATTTCTTAGAATATACTGCAGTAGTATGGTCTATTAACATTTTGTGCTGCTTATTGAGTGCTTATTTTCAGCTTGATCTTTAACAATGTAGCTGGTTTACCTTAAAAGGTTCACATTAGGAAGGTGACTGTAAATAATCTCTTAGATATAACCTGTTAGTCTGCTAGAGATTTAATACCAATAATGTTATTTTACATAACAGTTGAAGCTTTTGGGAGTTAATCCTTGATATGATAATAGTATTAGACTAATAAGGCCTGTAGGACCAAGATGTCAAGAGTGTGATATTTTCATCTCGATTCAAAATATAAAAATAGTTGAATATAAGGTAGGTTGGTGTGGTTTACAGAGTTCAAGCCCAATTGGCTATTAAATGAAGTGGCATGTTTTAGATATAAAACCAAATGTGTTTTCTTCACCTAACAGGAAATGTTTTTTGTGAAAGTTGGTAACTGGCACTTGATAGATATTACTACATATTTGAACCAAGCAACATAAAATAAAAAAGTTATAATCTGCTTTGACTGACTATTCATTTCTGTTTATGCAAACTGTACGTACAGAACCATTAATTCTGGCTAATGTTTCTTGGGCAGACAGCCAGATAATGTAGATGGGGAATCAGTCCAACCAGAAGAAAGTGGCCCCTCTGCTGTTGCTGCTGATGGAGAAAATGATCAATTTTGGGGTTTAGATGACATCCCAGGTACCTACTTAATGAAAATTATTTGACTAAATGATCAAACCAGAAACATGACATAAGCAGAGTTATTATCATGCCGATTAGTTTTTTTTAGAAAATTTATTGACTGCTACATGTTGTCTTATATTGGGCTGGGGTCTATTATTTCCCAATCTATAATATAATTAATATGGATATTTAGACTTATTTAGTTTTGAATTACAAGTACAACAATTTCAATTAAGGTTGTTTAAGATTGTTTGGTTGTTAAGGCTTATTTGGTTTGTCTCATACATTCTCTCTTCTCTTTCTCCCATCAATCTTTCAACAAATGCATCAAAACATCTTCTACATAATTGTTGCTTTGTTTCACTATATATATAGTTGCAATTGCCAGATCTCCTAAATTTTTGCTGTATTGCAGTTGAGGAAAAGAATTCATTGGACAGTTCAACAGGCAAAGAAGTGAATTTGGATCACTTCATAAAACCCCCTGCAAATCTAGTTGTTCTTGAAGGTGACTGCTTGGATGCTGGTGGTGATGGAGGGGAATTGGAATCTTATCTGGTATCTTAATTACTTGCAGTTGTTATCATAATGGTGTTTGTAAAATTTTATTGACTAACTATATGATGAATTGTTGCAGCTGTCCACTACGGACTTGTACCAAGATTTTATTTTGTTGGACACATCTGATGCTGTGGCAGTTCACGAGTTTATTAACGGCAAAAAAGCTGGTACGGCAACTAATGGTACTATTAGAGGAACCTCAACTCGTAAAAGCTTTCTTTCTCCTAGACGTTCTGGTGGAAGTGCTCGTAAATCAGTTGCAAAGAGTCAGCGTGCTAATTCCATCTGCTCTCCTAAAAATTTTAGTTTTGAAGACAAATATTCTCGGCCCAGTTCTCCGATCTCTGCTGGTGTTGATAACTGTGACTTTGGACCTAATATGGATGATGGATTTGATACACCAAGGGATGCAGGCAATTCTGATGCAGATGTTGAAGATGATCCATGGAAACCTTTGAATCCTCATGAACCAGGAAACTTGAGAGTGAAGCCCTTTCGAAAAGGTTCCTCTTACCCCCCTTTTTATCATCAATTTGCCTCACTGTAATTGTTTAATTTGTTTATCTTCTTTCTTCTTTTTGTTGTATTTGCAGTGAAAGCTTTAAGAAAGGTTGGCATCAAAGTGACACGTCAAGTATCTTTGAGCACCTTGTTTCCACTTGCAAAATTGCATGGTCCTATCAGTTCAGAGCTAACAGAAATGTGGGAGATGCAACGTTGTGCTCGCCAACGACAAAAGAATTCTCAATCTACTCCACCATTATACGAGACGGTACTTTTAAATGGATGCTCTGTTCACCAATATATGACTATTTGGTGTTTATAATGTGATGTGAATGTGATATGTCAATTGCAGTTGAGGCAATCTCTTATTAACGAGGAAAATGAAACTGGTAGAACGTTTCTTAACTCTGAAGCTGATAACGACGACAACGAATTTGATAATGGAATTCCTGATTTTGATATGCCTGGCAATGACTTCATGGATGAAGAAGATCAACATCCTTTCGATAAAGAGGTCAATATTTGAGAACAGTAACTTGGCTGTTTATATATTTAACACTGCATTATGACAATGTCTATTATATGCTTATGAGCTTATCTACTTGAATTAACAGCCTGGAGTTGATGATTTTCATGCTAATGCCGATGAAGCTGATCTTGAATTTCCAAATTCTCAGACAAGCTTGGAAGATCTTTGCCGCTCTCATCTGGTAAGAGCTCCATTCTCCTTGATTTTTGGGTATGTAAGTGGTTGCTTCTGAATTGTTGAAATATGCTATATCGGCTTCTCACCCCCTCTTCCTTATCGTTACATGGTTGGTAACCACTATTCCTCATGTAGAATGCAATCCTAGCTAGCATAGCTGAATCTGAGAAGCAAACTGAAATGGCTGCTAGGATTTCAACATGGAAACAAAGAATTGAGCACAACTTAGAAGAACAGGTGAATTCATCTTTTGGGTGTACTTCCTCTCTATCTATTTTAGGTCTTTTAAATTGAATGGAATGCTTTTTGATGATAGGATTCACACCCACCGTTTGATATCCGAGACTACGGTGTAAGAATTCTCGACAAACTATCCCTTGAAGAAAGCAGTAGCAGTGGCAGTGTCATGCCCTTTTCTGATTTGGTCAAGGGACAAGAAAAGTACGACGTGTCCCGAAGTTTCTCTTCACTTCTTCAACTGGTAATTCCCTTATTAGCAGTGTTAAGTGCAGTTCTCAAATTTTTACTTCATATTATGATGTTGAACGTATGAGTTGTATTAGAACTAGTGTTGTCAATCAAGTGTTGATAATAGTAGATCACAGAAAATAACAGTTTGTTTGAATACTGCTATGCTACAGTGCTGTAGCGGCCATTATTGCCACTATCTGGCGCCACTTTGTACTAAATTGCGTATTGCAGTATTAGTGATTTGTTCAAATTTCACTACGCTATAAGTGCTGTTATAGATGCTATTTGGCAACAATGATTAGAAAGGTCATTGAATTTTTACTTCAATTTGTGATGCGAGTTACACCAATTTTCAGGTGAACAATGGAGAAGTCAATTTACAAAGACATGATGTTCCTGGGGATTCTTTTTGTTACTCAGCTAGTAATCCTTTTCATGTTAAGCTCCTCAAGCATGACAAGAAACAGGAGGTTGTGCAGCAGCAGTTTGGTATATCGAAAAAGAGAGCGAAGTCTCCAACAAAAAAACCGTCTATAAAAGACGGTGAGAAGAAGAAAACTAGAAGAGAAAAGTCGCCCGTCAGTTCATCTTCTAGGAAACATGGACATACAGGGTTATCATCGCCTGCCAATTGTAAGTTTTCTGTAAACCTTGGAAAGGTGAGTGCTATGAAGTTCTCTCCTCAATCCAAGAGAAGGCGTAGATCTCAATTCGTTGAGCCGGTTAACCTGCATTCAGCAGGGTGACACTGACAGTAGCAGCAGCTTATTCCACTGAGAATGGAATGATTTAATTCAAGACATATAATGGATGTCTTACCCCTTAGTTAAGTTGTGTATTCATTAGAGTCCTAGTTCTAACTAAATAGTAATTTTGCACAGTTTTCATCTGTATCATTATTGCTACTGCCCAAAGTAGTAACATATTGATGTAATGATATCACCTTGTAACGCCATGCATTCATAATAATTCTGCGATTCGTAAATTATACGTAAATTTCTGCTGTGACTTGAGGTTGACGGTTCTCCTTCACCTTGCATGGAGGAATGCTTCTCCTAATTTAAATTTTACTCATATAAAAAATAATGATGTACTCTTTATATTCCTTTTTAGTTATCAATTTAAGAATATTTACGGATATCACAAATCAATACATTTTATTACTTTTACTAGCATTAGTTTTTCTTTAAATATCCTTAACTATTTACTACTTCAATCCACATATTTATCTTTTTGCAATAAATAATTAAAGATATTATTTGACAAAATAATAGTTAATGAATTAATGTTATATTAAACTTTAAAAATGACAAATAAATAAGAATAATATTCTTAGAAATAAAAGGAGTAATAAACATCCCTCATGCACAACTGTTACCCTTAAGAAGTACTACATATGTCTTATGATGTATTTTATTCAAAATTTATGTTAATTGTCTTTACCTATATTTATATTTTGGGAGACATCATACACTCATTTTCTATGTCAAATACTGATTTCTTATGTAAGTGGATGTGAAAAGAAAACAATTACTTTTGTATCTATTTGTGTGTACATGTTGAATAAGCTTCAATAATGTAACAACATATTTTATATATTGAAAGAAAGCGAGTGTACTTTGACTAGTTGGGAAAACAAAGTTCAACTGGTTGCACAAAAGATAGATTCATAAACAAATACCAATCAACAAATACTTTGAGCTGCTACACATCTTTGGTCCAATACATTATTGTATTCACCCAACAGTCCTGCCTCTTGAACCCACCTAGTAACTAACAAGACACAATTTTAGAAAAACAATAGTAAAGCGTGTGGGGTCTGGGAATAGATTTACGCGCTATTATTTGGTACCTAAAACAACCTTCGATTAAGGAAATCATGTTTTCACGGTGAAGTTGTCTGGTTTCAGATTCAGTACTCCGTTGTTGGAGCCTTGTTTGTCAATATATCAAATAATATGTTTTTGACTCTTATTTGTCGTAATAAGTTGTTATCCCTAATTATAAGAGCTGGTTAACATATTTGTTTGTCTTAAATGTAAGAAGATTATTTGCACGTTTGTAGATACATTTATGAGATTAATAAGTGTGGACCGTCGATATAAAACAATTTAACGCTTATAGTCAATAACATTATTTATGGTATAGTTGTTGTCTGAGGAGGTTACAAATACAAAAACCTCATAGTGTTTGATTCAAATCAGTATCCTTTATTAATAATACTATCAAATTATTTTAAAATATGAAAAATTAACACTAAATGCATCTATATTCAATGAACATAATTCTTAAATTATCTTTAGGTAAGGAAGTTAAAGATGTTATCTTCACTAACACAATATAGTCATTGAAGTCTCGTATCAAATATTATTTTTACTTATATTTTATTTGTGGAAAATAGTCATTCGAGATAAAATAATAACTAAATTGTCGTATTATATCTCAACACATTTATTATTTTAAACATTTTTTTTATAAAGAATGAAGTTAGTGACTAAACTAGTCAAAAAAAAAAAAGCAGTGACCAAAGTGTCGCATTTTAAGTTGTTTTGCTTAAAAGTAATTTGTAATCTCTTGATTTTTAGAATTAAATTTTTAGTCCTTATTTTATTGTTTATAGGATTTATTTAGGATTTTTTTAATCGTTTTATATATATTATGATTTTGTATCTTCAATTATGTCGTGTAATGATGTAATGCAATTAAATTAAATTGAATTTTCCGATCACATTTGTCGGTAACAACATATGCAAATATTGATAAATAAAATCATAATAACGTTATAGACAAATTCTATCTATGCAATTTAGTTCCACCACATCACTATTATGTCATTAGTAAACATACCACATTATAACACATTCTATTTATGCAATTTAGTTCCACCACATCCCTATTATGTCATTAATAAACATACCACATTATAAAAATAAAGAGACCAATTAAATCCCACAAATTATAAAACATGAGGACCAAAAATTTAATTTTAGAAATAAAAGATTAAATGTTAATTTTAAGGAAAATAAGAGTACTCATAATGGTTTTAATTCTTTATTTTTTAAATTAAAATTCATATATTCCTTAAGACCAAATTGCATGTCAGAATCTTATCACGAACCAAATGGAGTCTTAACTAGTATAATTTAAACATTATATTATCCCCTATCAAATCTACACTTTAAATATTTGACTTATCTAGTTTGTTCACACCTCCTAGTTCAAGAATAACGACAGTGCAATTTTCTTGCTGTCCTATCCCACCATCTTCCAAACATTACAATAAACAACAATTAAACAAATAAAAAAATATTAACATTCTTTGCAATTTCCAACTGCTTCTCATATTCACACTCACGCGCCACCCACCGCTTTATCCGCGTTTCGGATTTAAAAACCGCCCCGTCAGAACCTCCGAGTCATCTCAACTCGCTAACTCACTAAGTCTCATCTCGTCCACCTTGTTCTACCTTCAATTCAACCACCGAGCTACAACCACCACCACTACCACCGCACGACGACGGAGAAACACTTCCTTTCCATTCCCTACTAAGAATCCTCTTCAACGACATCATTCGACTCATCGGCGATCGAAACGATGACTGAGTCGAAGAAGGCGAGTCAATACACGATTCGTCCCTAACCGGTACATCAACTGTCACGCCCACAAAAGACGGCTTCCTCCTCAACCCAACCGAACTCGAACTTGAACTCGAACCGGTTTCCGGTTCGCAAATCTTTATAACAAATTCGGGCCGGGTTTGCGAATCGGGTGTGGGCTCCACGGGTGCGCGACAAAGTGGACACGTGGAATGAGAATGAAACCACATGTCAATACATTCGGTGTGAAAAGCGTGATTACATTTGGGCAAAACCCGACCCGATTCACCGGATTCAAACTCCGACAAACAAACTGCGCATTCCGCCGCGTTTTCCGGATGAGTATTCGGATCGTAGAAGAACAAGGGAAGCGAGGCGATGACGGCGGCGTCGAGGCCTCTGGAAGTTACGACGGAGACGGAGGTTGTAGGGTTGTCGGTGAAGAAAACTAGCTGAGTACGACGGCGGAGAAGGCGGCGTCGACGGCGAGAACGGAGGAGGTACCAGCGAGCGTAAATATGAAGACAAAACATTAAAACGACGACGAAGAAGAGAATGATTATGGCGCAGAGCATGATCTTGCCGTTGAGACTGTAACCTTTTGCATCGAAGTCGTTATAGGAGTTTTCTTTGTTGAATTTGTTTGGAGGTTCTTCGTCTTTTACCATTTGTGCGAGAGAAGAGAGTAAGTGTGTGAGTTAGAGAGGGGGGGTGCAAAATAGAAAAGAGAAAAGTAGGTATAAGGGAGAAAGAAATGAAGGGTTTAAGTAAGGTTGGGATATACTATAGAAGAAAGAGTGAGGAAGGTTCTTGAGGGTTTCTTGGGTCTTTTATTTTATTTTATATCATATTATATCATATATGATCAGGTTCTTTTTATATGTGCAAATGCTTTTATTTATTTACTTACTACACCTGCTTTGTTGTCTATGGTGGAATAGAAGACACCGATTTTGACGCGTTTTCTTTTATATTTATGTTTTTTTCTATACAAAATTATTGTATATGTTACTTTTATGATTATGATGTTTATTTCCTTAAAAAACATTATGAATATTTATTTTTTAAAAACTAACAATTTATTAAGAAACTAAAGTTTTAGTACAAGAGAAACCAAGAAAGGGATAAAAGTACAAAATAGAAATATACACATGATGAGCTTAGATCTCCCAACCTGAGCACCCACCAAAAAGTGTGGCAACCATAACCCCTCCGACCCAAGCAAACTAAAAGATTGGTACACTATTCACATAGCTCCACATCAAAATATTTCCCTTTACTTTCAACCACTACTATGACAAAATTATAATGCATTCGACCACTAAAAACAAATCCAAAGTAATATGATTAAAGATAATATTCTTTCAGATTCGTTAGATAGACCAAACACATGCAATGTAAATAGTTGAAAATTAACCTTGTAACAATTTTTCTATTGCACTAACTCAAAGAAGTAAAACGTGTCAATGAACTTGCAAACAGATACATTGTCTGAACACCAAACCACTAATTTGATTTAGGCATTGAAGATTCAAAGAATTTATCACTTCTCATTATTGAAGACTCTTTGAAAAAAGATGGGGAGTGATAATGTTTATGATGATGAGCTCATATTCAATTGGATTGAAGGTGGAATGTTTGAATGAGAGTTCAAACACCATTTTGATTTGAACAAAATCCCTAATGAAACTTGTCTCTGATGAATGATGCATAAGCAAAATTTGAGATGAGCTTTCATATTATCATCCTTCAAATGTGGCTTTAGTCCATTTGAATGGTGATACAAAGATCAATCTTTTACGGACTTCAACAATGTTGTCTACTAATGCCCAAGGCAAATGTGCACGAACAGTGCTACACTTGGCTAACAGAACTTCTCACACTTTTTCAATATCTACCAACTCTTTTTCGACCACAACTTTTTCACTACTAGAAAAACTGTTTTAGCTTCCATATTTAGTGTTGGCCCCCCGACACCGACGCTAGTTAGTGTCGGTGCAGCGCACGCTAGTGAATTAAACATTTTTTGTTTTTCTCATTAAACATTAGTTTCGGTTAATCCAACATTATTTTGTTATCTTCACTTTATCTTCTCCCTGTTTTCTCTTTGGTAGGGTTTTATTTTGTTGCATTATTTGATGATTTTGTTACCTCTACTCTGTACTTTCACAATAATAGTACAATTTCATGACTTTTGTTGTTAAATTCTATTTTATTTTAATTTTTTTTGGAAGATTTTGTTAAATGTTTAACCAATTAGAATTCATAAATATGGTAGAATATTAAAACTTGAAGTTGATATGCATAATGGAGTTAAAGAATAATGTTTAATTGGATTGTTTTGAGTTGTTTAAGATTTTTTTTATATTTTCTTTGATAATGATATATACAAATTGAAGTTGATATGCATAGTGAAGTTAAAGAATAACGTTGTGGCTTCTCCATGTGGGTCAATAAAGCGAGCTCTACTTAAAGAAGGCAAATTCACTGCTTGCTATTACAAGAAAACTTATAAGCTTCCTCTTTGTGGAAATAGTAAGATTTTCAGTTGATTTTTTTGTTTGTTTTCCATCCACTTGATTGTACATTCTTTTCCAAATTAATGATTTTAATGCCTTATATCGAGTTTGCTTGTGTAGTGATGGGGTTTGAAGTTTTAACTTATAATAAGCTTTGATTGAAAAACTATGTTTCATGTCATTCTTAGAGGACATTACTGTGAGAAGCAACTTACTTTTTTTATTACTAGACTTCATGAGAAACAGTTTGCAAAGAACGATTGGATGCGTTGATTAGCACGATCTGGGGCTTTGCTGTAGTAGTAGAGACTTTGCAATTAGTTGTGTTCTTTTGCCCTTCTGGGTGTAAAATTTGAATTATTGCTCTTTGTAAGTTTTGGCATCTATAAAGTTTTTTTTTTTTTTTTTTTGTCTCTTGGGGTGTTGCTCTATATAATGTATTAGAGCTATAGGCTATCTAAATTTGGTGTTATGTTTATATTTAGCTTCAACATATGTTGAACTAATTGTTATTTTAATAAAATCATTTATTTATAAATAAATAAAAAATATTAAAATGCGAATCTATAATAATGCATTAGTAAAAGAAATTTGATTTGTAATCAATAGAATCGTTTACTACGAAATATAGTGAATTGGTATTGCGCTAAATTGTTATAAAAGAAGGGTCTTGGACTATCAGATTATATAGAATCGGTCTTGTACTGAATATCTTGGTTAATATATGTTCTATGTAATCTTTTTATAATGAACGGTTGTATCAAATGACTTGTGTATATTATTCAATTTAGACATTTTGTAAAAAAATTGCAATGTAATTTGTTTTACATTTAATCTGCTGTATGCATTTGATTATGAATATTAGTATTTTCTTGTTTTAATTGTTTGACAACAACAACTATAAAATTGTGACATTTTTGCACTTAGTTTGATTGAAATAGAGATGCTAGCTTGCAACCTATTTTTCAAGCTTTTCTTGGGTCTTATCCTTAGCATACAATCACTGAACTGTGTATTGATTAAATTGTAGAGAGAGTTGTGACTGATAACCCGAGAAAGAGTGATAAATACATGTATGTTTTATCAGTTCTGCGCACAGGTAGTTGTTCATGGTGAACTCAAATATCTCTCGCGTCTCAGGTAACAACTCGTTGCAGCATCACTTTCTCGTTTCCTTTTTTTGCCATTTTATGCATGCATTTTATCTTCTTTGTTTACTCACGCAGATTGTGAGAAATAACTCTTAGTTGTTCGTTATTCAAGAATGAGCGTTTTTTTCTTTCTAACAGCATGAGAAACAAAAGTGACAATTTAAAAATAGTGGAACCATATCAGTAATCGATTAGTAATAATGTATGGAACCATATACTATTATTATCACACAATTTACATCTAACATTGCTAACTATTAACACTGTTGTGTTATTTTATTTCATTAAATATAGCCACCACTCTTCTTCATCATTTGATGGACACATATTCAAATCAATAAGAGATAGATTAAAGAGGGATGGTTTAAATCAACGGAAGGTGTTATAGTTTCTATGTATCAAAAACTGAAGTAATTGGATTTGATTTTCCTTCCATTTGTGATATTGATGCAGAGCCAACTTCTACATAATCAATGTAATAAGTGTTTAAATCTACATCCAAAGACAATTTTTTACTAACTTAAGAAGCTTTAGAACCTTACTATGGTGCACAAGACAATACTGTACCTTTAATTAAATATATAAAGGGTCTAAACATATCTGGGCGTACAAAAGATTAGAAAAAATTCAATCAACACATGAGTATTTGTTCAATAAACGCGGGATATAAGTACTAGCTATATAAGTACTAGCTATATAAGTATTTAACATATTTTCTTTGATATAATTTTTTTTAACTGAAATTTTTTTATTAAAGAAAATAAAAAGTAAAAGCAAAAAATTGAGAAACATGAACCTAGCTCAAGAAAAACAATAAAAATTAGGCCTAATGCATTTTTGGTCCCTCTATTTTTGCTGAATCACGAAAAATAGTCCTCCCATTTTATTTGCCCACAGTTTTGATCTCTAAACACAATTTTGATCCAAAATTTGATGAAAATGTCATTTTTTTAATGATGTGTTAAAAAACCAAATGATGTGGAAGATTCCATGTGAATTAATTATATTTTATTATTATTTCGAATTTGTAAAACACATTTTCTATTTTTTAAAAATCTTTTCTAATTTAGTATATCATTTAATTATAAAAAAAAACATTAAAAAAAACAGTTCTTGTAATCTCTAATATCGTGAGAATTGAAGAACACATTTTTAGAAACGTGAGAAATCAATCGTGTTCTTCCCTTCATTTGTCAATTCTAGTTCTTCTTTTTCTTCGTAGACGATTTTGCTTTGTTTCCTCTGTTCTATGCGTTTTCTATTCCAAAAACAAATACATAAACCCTAAAATCACATACCTAGTACAAAACTTTGTATCTTCTTTCGTCCGTGAAGATGGAGATAACGCAAAATCACATTTACTCCCATGGGAAATAGGAAATCAAAAAAAGAAATTGAATCAGAAACGATCTAGAAGAACAAGATGAATGATAAATTGAATGACGAGAAGACGAAACAAGATAAATCGTGAAGAGGAGAAAAACAAGATGGAATTGAATTAGGATTATGGTTCGGTTTGCATTTGACTTCAAGTTCTCCATTTCTGAACTCGTGTTCTTGAGTTCTCACGTTTCTGATATGTGTTTTTCAATTCTCATGTGATTAGGAATTACAATAACAATGTTTTATTTTATTTTTAAAAAAACTAAAAGATAATAAATTAAGAAATGTGTTTTACAAATTTGGAATAATAATAAAATGTAATTAATCCACATGGAATATTCCACATCATTTGTTTTTTTTAACACATCATTAACAAAATGACACTTCATCAAGTTTTAGATCAAAATTCTGGTTAGGGGACCAAAATTGAGGGCAAATAAAATTGAGAAACTATTTTCGTAATTCAGCTAAAATAGAGGGAGACCAAAACTGCAATTAAGCCTAAAAATTAAGAAATTGTACAACAAAACTTCTTTCTGTATATATTTTTCTTTTCGTTTGAAAACACTTTTGTAGAAGGTTTTATTTCTCTAGTATCTTTATCTTTCAAAAAATATTGCAATATATCTAAGTCATGAACAATTTAGGGATGTATATAATCATCAGTAACAACAATATTTGGATATGTCGTACTAACAACCGTATCTCCTAAATGTAATTTTGCTTCCTCAAAAATATTTTGATCATTGTTTTCTTCTTACACAACATCACTCAAAGAACCAACAATACACATGTATGAATAATGATCCTCACTCTATAGTTGTGTGTTATTAATAGATGAATTAGATCCAATCACTTCTTGAATTGTGAGTGATAAAGACTTCTCATTATTTTCAATGACAACTTCTCCATTATCCATCAATCTATCCTACTTCTTCATCTTTTCTTATGTGATTTAGAAATAATTGGAGTAAAATTCATTTCATGTGATTTTTTTACTCTATTAGTGGTCTCTTATGTATCTCAATTAACCTTTCTGACATTGAATGAAATCCCAACAACCTCCTGATTAACCTCTACATCTTCTTGATTATTTATCTCTACCCCATAAATAAACCCCAAAAATGTATTATTATCAATACAATCACATGTTGCGATATTGTTGATACCCTTCAAAGCTTTCTTATCAATTGCAGACTTTTGGATAATAACAACATCATCAATCCCTAGGTCATAACCTTTCAAAGAAAGCTTACTTTGAAGTGACATATTTACTCACAATTCGTATAGGATTAACATCATGATAAATTGTCATTTCCTTCTCAACATTAGCCAAATTATCTTTACAAGTAACAAAAGAATGACCAATCACATGACAATGTGAACTAAAGAAATGAAGTTTTTCATATTCAATATTAATAAGAAAAACATATCCTTCCCGTTCGACCAAAATTTTGTCACGAACTTTTGCAGAAAAATCAATATCAATTAAAATTATAGTAAAATGACCAAAATATCGACTGCGTCCAAACTCGTCGGCGTTCCAAGATAGGTGCAATAGAAAAAAGAATTTTAAACCTCCAATATTCTTAAACCAAACCAAACCAATCAAATAAACCCAACTCTGCTTATGAGTCAAATGATTAAAATCTAGTATCCAAACAAATAATTTGAGATAATCTGGTTTTAGACAACAAGATGTCGCTCCACAAACACTTCAAAGATCTTTAATAGAAGAAAATTCAAATTTATAAAATTATTTCGCTAAAGATATTACTTCCCATCTTTCCAAAAGACTCCATAATTTCAATAGCTTGATACGCAAATCGTTCAACGTAATAGACCAATCGCCCTTATACAAGCAATCTACTTCCAAAGGAGCCAAATGATTCCTGGAACCTGTGGTTGCCACTTGTAACTTCAAAGAATCAACTCCTACCACTCACAACACCATCCCTACGTACTACCCTTAATATATGATTTAGTTTCAATAACATTAGTTGATAGTTTATTGTTTATGGCAAATATTTTATCATATGGCAAGCATTGTCTTTTACTTTATTTTGGGACAAAAGTTATATTTGTTTTTTATAAGTTTAATTGTCATATATATTATGCGTCGAAAAAATTTTAACACTTTCAATTCATCACACAATTATTTATGGACATGATTTTAGACGTAATTATTATAAAATTCAAATATTTCTAATAATCTAAATTATCTAACGGTTGTGACGATGACACTATAAAAATTCTTTACATCGACTATGTATATAAATTAATTTTTTTTATATTGTTCTGCTTGATATAATTGATTCTCAGTGCAATATACTTTTCATTATTTTTTTTCTTCTTATCTATGACTTCCATAAAATAGTTATAAACAAAAATAAATAAAAGACAACCAATGAAATTTCTGAGAGCAAAGAAGAAAGCAATTTGGGAAGGGTTTTATCAAAATTCCCACAAGAATGTTTGGGCTTTCTATTTAAGAAACTTGGAGTTCTATTTGATAAGAGTCCCACTATTTTGAGACACAACAACATCACAAATAAGTGACACCGAATGTATTATTCACACTTTGCTAAGTAGTTAATAAGGTGCAAATACTTGTTAATTCAATTCATTATCTGATTAGTGGGTTGTTAATTCAACTCATTCACCATACTGAATTGTATTAACTAATTATTTGTACGCTGTTAAAAATTTAGCAAAGCATAAAAATCTATACAATTTCTCATATTTATGTCCATAACTTGTGTTTAAATAACATTTGTAATATTAAAAATTCACACTACAAAAATTAGAATAGTTAATGTAATTCAGTTAGATTAGTTTGAAAGTTAGTTATTTTTCTGTTACAAAAGTTTGTCATTTTCCTTTGTATTACCTCTTATATATTTATTATTAGTTGAATGAATAACACAAAGAAATTAAGAAGAGCAATTAACAACATCATATAGAAGCATAGAGAAAAAGAAAAAGAAAAAGATGGGAAGAAGAAAGAAGAAGAAGAGCATTCCACACATAGCTCTAAGGATGAAAGCTAGCAACTCACCAAAAAAGCAACCCAATAAAATCCTCATAGTCAGTACTGACATGATTCGAGCCATGCAAATTGAGGCCTCTGACATCTCAGACACGGTTAGTTCCTTTTCGATTCTGTTTCTGGGTTTTGCTATTCATAAAGATTTAATATTTTCTTCAATCATTATAATTATATATTCAGGTGTTTAAGAAGAATCACAATCTCGATAGAATTAGTGCAGAGGAGATAAAGATGGAGTTTGATAAGAGATATGGCCCCACTTGGCATTGCATTGTTGGTCGCAGTTTTGGTAACTTTTCTTTCATAATTTATGCCTCAAATATTCATAAACTCAATAGTAATAGTAATTGTATCTTCATTCTTTTGAATTCAATAGTAATCTTATGATTTTGTGTGGCACAAACTAATCACATCATTTACCAAATCTTTCATCATGTTATTCCTTATAACACTTTTTTGCATGCAGGATCAAATGTAGCTCATGAAATGAAACACTACATCCATTTCTATTTTGAAGATAAAGCGGTTTTACTTTACAAATTTGGCTAACCATATTGTGGCGACGACGACGGCGAAGTTGACAGAAGAAGAATGAAATTTGTCTTGTGATTATTCTGTTGTTGTGTTAATTCCTCTGGCCATGCATATTTGATGCAATATTGTAAATAAACTAGTTCTCAAGTTTTAACATGCATGAATCTACTTAGAATATTTTTCACACCATCAAGTTTAGTGTAAAATAGTTCTTAATTTTGAAAATGAATCCAAGAGACTTGAATATTAATTGTACACAAAAAGTATTCAGAGAGAGACACTTACTCAGAAGGAGTGAGTACATTATAAAATCACCTATATGGTAACCAAAATGAAGTGGATGATTAAAATAAGCAATAAGCAAAACATCAACTTTGATCAACATAATAACATTGCATTAAAGGCTACACATTTAACACAAGCTTTGAATTCTTTATGAATATTTACTATTTTTATTTTTTTAAATTTGTGTTACATTTATTCGCTAATAAAAAATGAAAAAAAAATCTTTTTGAAGTGAATAATTATTTATATTGTTTATAAATAAACAATAAAAATGTCAAGAACTGTCTAATTTAATTATTTTTGAAAATACATATTCATTAATTAGAATTTTATCTTCTATCTTTTTAAAATGTTTGACCGTCCAAATTGATTCCTCTAATTAGTGGTCAATTTCACTCTTTCAGTTATCTTAACTCAACAAGAAAGTCTTCTTGGCTCTTCATACATAGATGAGCAATTTAAGACTATTTTTTCCCCCCTAAAATCATCTCTCTAATTGGTTTTTTTTTTCTCTTTAAAATCAAATAAGTATTTATCATTTATATATTTAATTTTTTTTATGTCATAGTGCGATGTTTGATTTTCCGAGTCAGATGCGGTGTTTGTTTGATTTAGATTGATAGATTAACTTTTTATCAAATTCAAATTTAGATTCAATTATTGACTTTGGCATCTTCAACATTACAGTTCCAGATACATATGTATTCTAACTCTTCAATTTTGTCATGTTTGTAAGTTTTGTCACAATTGTAGACATTGTGTCGTTTTATGCTATTAACTTAGTTACTACGAGTTCGTTCGTAGATTTACTCTTTTTACTTTTAGCAACTTTGAATTGTATTGTTTTCGATCGATATAATTTTTACTAATTTAAATAAAGGAATATCGTTTAATTAATAACAAAAATATTCTATCCATAACAATGATTTACTTTAAAAATTTCTCATTGTAATTGTAATAAAATGAACTCATTTTTAAAATTGAAAAACACAAATTTCACAAAGTAAAGAAAACTATATATGTATGTGGATTCAATTTTAAATACTCGGCGAAAGCATGACTACGTGGGTTCAATTCTTAGGTGGATGTTACCTTGCATCACACTCTAAACTAGTTTTTTAGAAAAATAGTTTTCAAACTAGTTTTCACACTCTAAACTAATTTTGAAATGTTTTAAAAAAAAATATCGAAAGATAAATTTAAAAAAGTAGATCTATAGGTTCCGCAAAATTTTAGAGGCTTTTTAGGGTTGAGGCTTCTTTTTTGAGGTCTTAATAACTATGAAATTTTTTTCCATCCAACATATGGGTTGGGCCTAATAATTAGTGGACTTATGAAATTGACGGCTCTAATGACATGTAGATGAGTAAACAAAAATAGTCTTTCGTTGTGTCTTCACTCTTTGGCGACTAATCTCCTCTCCAAACTAGTGGCGCATCTTGACAAATTTTATTGGGGGCTAATAAAACTACTATATTTACAATAAAAATAACAAAAACTATAATTAAGGAGAGTTGAATAGGGACATAAGATTTATAAAAATCTCCGATACCACTAAGTCACTCCACAATTTAATATTAATAGTGAGACATTGGTTATATAAACCATATATAATTGATAAATATTATTGTAGGTATACCTATTTTTACCAAACAATTTTTTTTTTGGATGGCCGTGGCCTTCCCCTTTCATAACTAAACTCCGCCCCTACTCAAAACACTTTACTTTCAATCCTAACATGACATTTTTCCACTTAAATATGTGAGACAAATAATGAAATAAAATATTTGAGTCTTTAGCTAACTTCAACAACTTAGTACCTAAAACATCATGTATCAAATGATACCTTACACCATGTTTTTCCTCATGTGTCAGCTTAGTGCTAAGATTTTGATATTGGAACTTCAAGAGACATGATTCAAATGCTGAATGTGATAATTGTAAAATAATTTCCTTCCCCAATTTTTTTTAAAATGATTCCTATAAAAATAAGGATTTAATTTGTATATACTGACGGCGTAAAGATTTTTTACATTGACAATCAATCTCAACTTTCATATCATTAAAAATCTTTAAATTTTATAATAATTACATCAAAAGTTACAACTACACAATTATGAATTGTTGTGATGTAGCTCTCTGACAAACCACAACTAACTCTCCTTACAAAGTTAATCATGTGGCTTGAAGTGGACTTATTAGAATCAGTGTCTTCAACGTATTTGAGTCAGAGTACTCCACTTAAATAAGACTTGCACAGTACATCGCTTTTTTTGATGGTTAGGTTTAGGATCTTCTAGTGAACTTTCCACATAAGATTTCTTGCTCTTACCCTCACACTCAAAGCACCAAAAAACTATTGAAATAGAACAAAGATTACACATTTTGATGAGTACTTTACCCATATGAGGAAGTTGGGAAAATCACTAGTACAACAAAACCCAGCGGAAGTTGCTTTGTAACACAACAACTTGCATTTTTTTTCCTTCATCTTTTGTGTTGATCATGCTACTACCATTGAAAAGTTTAGTTGCTATTTTTGTTTTAGATAAAAAAATAAGGTAGGAGAGTTTATTATTAGACAATTGCAAAACTTTGACCACTCATTCACAGAAATTGAACGAAGGAGGAATGCCAAAAGGGATGGGTAAGTGGGATAGGATGGGGTTGATGGGTGAAAAATCTTATGTGGAAAGTCTGCTAGAACATATAGTGAAACTGTTCAATCCAACCATTAAAAATAGTGGTGCACGGTGCAAGAAATATATTTTAAATTCGTTTTACAATATTTTTAATGTTGTTT
The DNA here is from genome assembly GCA_037974735.1 of Cicer chorassanicum. Taxonomy (NCBI): domain Eukaryota; kingdom Viridiplantae; phylum Streptophyta; class Magnoliopsida; order Fabales; family Fabaceae; genus Cicer; species Cicer chorassanicum. The sequence goes on from JBBPBP010000002.1 coordinate 9,070,036, forward strand.
CTCTAGATTTGACAAAAATAATTTTAAAATAAAAGATCAATTATATGAATTTATCAAAATAAAATGATTAAAACTATAAGATTATAAATTATAGTTTGGTTAACACGTGTCTTGAGGATATTTGTTAAAGTAGATTTATTTTTGTTAAAAAAAAATATTTTTAAAGTTTTTAAAAGTTAAATATATAAATTTTATGACAAAATTTTGACATTTGATTTGTTAACTTGTATCTTTAAAATATTCGTTAAGATTTGCTTATAAATAAATTGTAACTCGTAAAAAGTTTCCAATTATTGGCTCCCAAGTGGATCAGTTAGATCATGGAACAAATGAGTGAAAGGAATAGGAGACGTGCTAGTGTTCATTTTTCAAGATATCAATCCAATATTATGGATTGCTTCTTATACTACCTATATCTTTATTTAAATATAAGATAAAGATGTTTTTGGAAAATTTCTGTGTCCTTTTTATAATTTTTTTTAAAAAATTTCAATCATATTAATTATTTCTTTATTAACATACTTCTAATTAATTTATCTCTTTTCTTATATTTAACAAAAAAAAAATTAATGAAAATGTTAATTAATTTTCTTTTGAAGAATAAAATTATAAAAATAATATCAATTGTCAATAAATTTAATACTACTATCAATTTTTTTTTTAATTCTTATGATTTGATCAAAGAGTTTTATATTTAGAGACAAAGAAAGTAATTTGAAAACAATGTATAGAAAATCAGATTGAATGGATTCAACTACAATGAAATTGGTATTTTTTTTTATGACATGGAACTAGACTTTTAATATATCATCATATTTTTTCCTAAAAAAATGTTTCATTATATTTTTAGTAATAATTTGATATTAGAATATTAATAAATTAAGATAAAATTTAACATCAATAATATATTTTATAAAATAACTCAAATAATTAATAATCAAATATTATATTTGAACATCAATCAGAGTGGCGCAGCGGAAGCGTGGTGGGCCCATAACCCACAGGTCCCTGGATCGAAACCAGGCTCTGATAATTTTCCGTCCTAATTTTCATTTAACGAAATTTAATGAAGAAATTAGATAAAAATTAATATTTCTTCTACTTACTAATTTAATTAAATTTTGACCCGTTATAATAACATAATGGTAGTGGTGGTGAATCTAAACAATGACAAGGTGGGGGACATTTTCAGGAATGGCTATTATTTTGGAGATCTGCTGGTTATGATATTGGCTTACTCTCTAGGTTATATCTATGATATTCCTTTTAATCTAGTTGTCACCGTTGTTCACACTTCCACCAAAAAGTTTTTCTTGAAGATGGTGAATTAAATAAAGTCTTTACCTTATGTCGATTTGAAACTTTTTTATAGAGTTGTTATATGTGGTCAATTAAGTTGTTGATAAAAACATATGAATATTCAATAAGTTGTTTTAAAATTTTAATATTGTAAATATTCACAATCAAATATAATTGATGGAACTTCAATAGAAGTTATATTCTAATTTCGATAATATGAAAAAGTTATGTTGCAATCACAAATAATGGAAAGTCTTGATATCTTTTGCTTTTTCACTATACTTTCTTAGGTGTATTTGCGAGTTATTTTTGCTTGTATGTTTAGGGTTTTAAATAGTAATTGTGACAATAGTACACGGTCAAATGTAGTTTATAAAACTTCAACAAAAATTAAGTTGTGATTTCATAATATAGATATTTATATGTTGTGACATGGAATGCAGCCAAAAAGCTTAGCTTATATAAAATCTTGTGTACCTCGTTATGGTTGGAACACTTCTTATCTCTTTGCTTTTTAACTATAGTTTCTTAGATGGATATACTTATAGTAATCCTTAATTAAAAATATCATTATAAGAAACCGATTAATTAAACTAATTTCAAAGGTTTTGTCATGTTGGTGCCATCTTATATAGTTGCTCAAGTCTTTTGATCCACACTTGCAAGTGGAACTCTCATACTTATATTTAGTGGCAAGGTGAATCATTTTGTTGGAATACTTCCAACTGCTTCTAACCTTTTAGTATTTGTGGTTGAATTCATAATCATTTTCTAGCTTATGTTTATCATTTCTGGTGTTGCAACAGATAATTGAACAGTACATAATTTCTCTTTTTCTAACTCTAACAATACACACATTCTTAAATTTTTATATATCTTATTTATCATATAATTTTTTATTTTTAAATCATGTAGATTTGTGAATTGGATGGACTTGCGGTTGGGTCTATGGTTCTACTAAATGTGTTTTTTGTCCGGTATTAACCTTTATAAAAAGTTAACTAATTAAGTATATTGTAATGTTCAATATTTAATAAATTAACATGTAGCCTTCTTTAGGAATTAAGTAAGGGTATAACTTACTTTGTATGTGAAAATATAATTGACCGGAGCATCTATGACCCAGTTAGAAGCTTAAGGCCTGCTATTGTGCACCATAAATATAGAGAGATATGAATATATTTGGTGTCGCCAATTTTGGGAGCTTTGACCGATACACAAGCAAGCGAGCACGTGGCTGAGCTCATCAAGAGTGTCTCATGAATTGAGGTATATATACTTTTATAAAAATTTAAAATAATGACAAATTGGAAATGTAAAAATAAGATAATTGGTCTCCAATTTTTTCGTAAAACTTATCGACGGAATTAAAGATATTTTGTCATTTTCGGTCATATTTTCATCGCTATTTGAATTTTTCCCGAATATATTTGGTCTCACCAATTTTGAGAGCTTAGACCAATACATAGACATGCAATTTCATCATATATACAAGCAAACTAACGGATATGTGAGCTCATCAAGAGTGCCTCTGTCCTCAAGGGAGTGGGATGTGGTGGAGCTAACTTCATAATGAACTCAAGAACTTTGTTGAGGGGGCTTCGAAAAAAGGAAGGAAGAAATGAAATGAAAGAAGAGTTTTGAGAGGACTTAGACAAATTCTTTATATCATTTATATGCTGTTATAATACTCTATAAATTAAAGATATATTAATCATAAACATTCACTAACCATTTTCTACAAATTCACTCTCTAAAAAAATATAAACAATTTCTCTCTATTTATCTAGTTTATCCTCCATCCAAAGCCCCTCCTTCTCCTCCCATCCACACTCTCAAACAAAGCTTTATTGTATTATTTCAAAATGACCATGTGTTAGTGTTGAAATGTAAGAACAATCACTTGTTTAGAGTGATAATTCAATGATAAGGCTAAAAGATCATGAAAAGTATAAATTTTTCTTATAGGCTGGTCCAACATATTTGAAGGTCAAAGACGAATTTTAAGTTGAAGTCTTTAAAAGTTCATAATAGTATTTTAATAAAATTATTTTAAAAATTTAAAAATTTATTTTTTTAGAAGTTTTAGAATATAAAATCATTTATTAAATCAATATATTCTATTTCGTGTATTATTTCTTTTCAATTAATAATAAAATAGACCACTTTAATACATATGGAGACAATAGTAATTTTAGATAAAATTTGATTCAAGTTTAGCATTGAAAATGATAGAATATGATACGTTCTTATCAACTAAAGCTATTATTTCTTTGGAACTCTTAAGAAGATTTGCATTTGTGGTTTTACCCCAAGTTCGGTCATGTCTATGCATCAACCATTATATCTGATTTTAATTACATTTGATTTCTTATGTGATAATTTCAACTTAGCACCTTCTGAACCACAAGTTTAATATTTCAAATTACCAACAAAGGGGACTTGATCTATAATTTGTAGTTATACAAAACAATGACTTGATTTTCATAGGCTAATTTTTTGCGAAGGATAATGTTGGGTTCAAGTATAAGCGGTTAAATCTCATATGGATTATGAATATGGTAAATGTTGGATATATAAGAGATGTGAGTCATATACCTAATTCTTAAAAAATTTGGTGGTGATGTTGTGTCAAAGTCTCTTGTGGTCCTGGAACATTTGACATGTTGTTGCTCCCGCGCTTCTGAACTCCCTAACAAGTGGTATCAAATCCATAGTTCGGCTTGGTGGGCAGCAGGAATGGATCGTGGTTTTGGATCCTTATATGATATGGTAGACTCACACTTGGGGGGAGATTGTTGGATTCAAGTGTGAGTGGTTAAGTCTCACGTCGACTAAGAATGTGGTAAATGTTGGATATATAAGATATGTGATACATATATCTAATGTCTTAAGATTTTGGGTGGAGATGTGGTGTCAAAGTGTTTTGTGGTCTTGGAGCATTTTTCATGTTGTTGCCCATGCGTTCTCTTGAACCTCCCAACAAGTACCACTTTAGATAAACAAAAAAAAAATTAAATAACAAACAAAACACAAGAAAATAACGCGAAAACTCTATAATTGGAGAAAAAACTACAACCAAAGAATAATTTTATGTACAAATTGTTACAACACATAGACTTCTATCAGATACTCCACACTCTAAATACAACCATGTCTAACTATCTCACAAAACTCTAAAACGAGAGGGAAAAAATTAAGATATAAAATCATACTCCACCATAAAAAAAATATACTTCACTTGAAGCTAAACCACTTCAAGAACTTTTTCTTCATGTCGAAAACCATGCTGAAAAATATGTGCAACTTCCATAATGACTTTCTCAAGAAGTTCTTCACCAACTGTCATAATTTCACAGTAGACCTTACATCAATGTCAACCAATGCCCTTATGTTAACCGGTAAGCAATAACTCATCATTTTCCATGACAGCGTGAAAATTCCATGGAGATACACTTCTTATTTTTAGATAAGATTAACATCTTTCATCTAGGGAGACATCGCTAGCATTCGACTTAGAGCCATTTTCTAACATTTCTCTACTAGGACAATTATTCTTCTTCACATGTCCAGACTATCCACATTTCTAACATTTCAGAATTGTTCCATGGTTTTTTTCTCTTTCAAATAAGGCCTACCTCTAACAACCAACACTGAGTTTGATGAAGTGTTGTCTCACTTTTCAACCTTATTTCTTCGAAAATAGTTTTGCTGGAAATTTCTTCAAAACTCAAAGTTTCCATCCCATATATCAAAACAGGTTTGATATGTCCGTAGGAAGATGGAAGAGACCATACGAGTCTTGACGCCTTACCTTCATATTCAATCTTCACTTCAATGACTTTTAATTTAGAGACAATACCATTGAAATCACTTGGATGATCATATACTTTCATATTTTCATCCATGCGTAAGTTATGAAACTGCTCCTTCAACACCTACCGATTTGAGATGTCATTTGCTTGATATAACCCTTTAAGTTTCTCTCAAAGCTCTATGGCAATTGACTTATCTTACAGATTCACAAGAATATTCTTAGCCAAACACAAACAAATTGCACTTGTAGCTCTCAAATCTAATTTCTCCCGCTTTTCTTTGTCCATGTCAGAAATGTTTCCTTTCAGTGCTTGTGTAATCCTGATTGTATCAACATATCATGTACTAGTATTTTTCACAAGCCTATATTGATCCTATCAAATTTCTCTATGTCAAACTTTATAGCAATTGAAAATTTTAATATTGTAGTAGTATAAAAACTGTAAATCGTGCTACAGCTAGGTTCTCAGGAAAAATAGGTAAGTCACAAAGGACAACTTAATAACCAAGTTTTTATTTAGTTAGAACTTTATCTAAACAACACTTCTATAATATAAAAGTTATTTTATGATGTGGAAGATCAGACAATGCTGCAACCACATAACATAATAAGAATTTTAAACCTACCAAACCAAAAGCTATTGATACTAGATGTTAGAAAAATAAACAAATAGATAAATTTAAATAACAATCAAAACACAAAAAAATAATGTGAAAACTCCTAAGTCGGAAAAAAGATCATGAGTTGGGAATAATACTATCTGAAAATTGTTATAACACAAAAAAATTTCTCAAATGTCCCACACTCCCAATACAACCACATTCTCCAAAGACAATATCTAACGAGCTCACAAAACTCTAAAACAAGAGAGAAAGAAAAATCAGATATAAACTTAAAGTGTTTCTGACTGGTGTAAATTGTAATGAAAAACTAGAATCATATCTTGAGTTATATCTTCTTTTACAATTTCAAACAACATAGAACTATTTGAAGATATAAAATTTCAACCGATTCTAACGTAAAGTCATTGAAATCTAAAAATTAACTCATAACTACTATGCAGAGAGAAATAAACATGCACCAAGAACTCAATTAAATTCTTTTAAGTATATAATTTATTAGAATGAGAACAAAACATTAACACAAGTAGTGGCAAGATCGACAAACAATTAGTACTACACTGAGCTGTATATATATATATATAAAGAAAAAAAAAACCAGATAAGCCCATATACGACAGAGCACTAGAACAATTTTAACTTTATAAACAAATATTTTAGTAATATCATGCACACATTGAACACATTATCTCATTTTTTTTAATATATATGAAAATGACAAGGGGTCTTTTAAATAGGAGAAGAGCTAGTAATTGAGTATGTCCTATAATTTCATAAGAGATATTTTCTTCGTTAGGAATTGACTAACCTCTCACCTCAAATGAAATGTTAGGAGGTGACTTTGAGTTAATTCAATTTACCAACCAATTGTGTATATTTCTTTGAATATGGGATTTCAATGTGTCCTAATATTTAAGGATAGAGCTACTAGTATTTTTATTTATGTATTTTTTGAGTATCTCGAATGCAAAATTAAGAATAAATTTTAATTTAATTCAAAAATAATTAAATTTTAAAAAATAATATAACATTAAATAAATAACAAATAAACTACTATTTTGATCTTTGAATGCACAAGACATTTAGTTCTTAACTCAGTCAAATCCAAATTAATCGTTAACTTGTTTACATCCACACTACATTGATATCTCATGTGTTATTTTCTCTTTCTCACATTTGTTTATGGGTAGACAATGATCAAAATAGTACATTTTAAAGAACAAAAATAACATAAAAAAACATCAACTTCATCTTCTTCATTTTGTTTTTCATCTCCCCTAATCCTAAATTACTTAAAAGTCCAAATGATTAAAATAAAACTTAATTCACAAACTTAAATAACCTTAAAACATACCAAATAAACATTTTTGTTTTCAAATATTTATTATTCCACCTTCGAGTTTTGTAACACGTTTCATGTTTCAATTTCTTCAACTTTTTTTATTATTACTTGAACTCTCTCAATTTACTTATAATAATGTTTGATTTACCATTGTTGTTGCTTCAATCATGGTCTCTTGTTTCAATTCTGTTTCTTCATGAATCAAATTTCAAGTCTCACAGTTTTTGAAATATTTTGGAGAAAATTTTCATAACTCAAAAAATTGAAATTTTTGAAATGTAGTATTATGGTGAAGTGATTAATTTGAACTTAATTGTAAGTTAGGTTAATTTTGTTGAAAATTGAGATTTTATTGTATTTTGGATTTTGGGTTTTTGAAGACCAAGATTAAGGTGAGTTTAGAAATAGGTGGGATATGGAACTAAGAAAAAAAAACTATGGTAACTGAAGTTTTGGGAGTCAATGCATTAAATTACTCGATTTTTATATCAAACACGGAATGACTGAAGCATTCACCAAGAGAAGGCAGCGAGTGACTATACAAATTGTTTGGTGTGTTTTAACAATGTTTGAGTTTGAATTTAAGGACCAAATCAATAAAAAAAATAAATGATTAAATCGTTAATCAAAATTAAATTAAAGAATTACGGATGATATTTAATTAATAGTTTAAATTTTTTATAAAATTAGAAGAATAAATTTATTGTCGCAAAAACAAGAATAAAAGAGGATGAAATCGTCAAGAAAAATTAATTTAACTGTGATTTCGGTCCTAATTAATCATTAAAAAAAACTGAAAATTATGCGCATTCAAAGATCAAAATATGGCAATAAAATTTTAGAATGCCGAAGTGTTGGCATATTTTTCGAAAGTGCAATTTTATGGAGTTGTAATTTGGAGTTTGTAATTATGATATCCATGTGAGTTCTTTACCCATGGGAAATTGACCCACTGTTCATTTACATGAAGTGTTTCGTGTAATGAAGCCTAATAAATAACTTTAATAAATGTTGGACACCAAAATTTGTGATTCCCATTTACTACTCTACTCTTACAACTTACAATAACTCCCTCCTTGAGCCCCAAAAACCAAATCTCCCTCTCTCTCTCTCTCTCTCTCTCTCAAATTCTCTCTCTACCCACTTCATTTCATTACCCTCACACTTTCTTCCCAGCAACTACCAACTTCGAAAGAAAAAATAAAAGCTGAATTTTTATCAAACAAATTTCATCAAACCCATCATCACAAAAAAATGTCTAACAAATCTCCAATTTTTCCTATATCAGACCCTCAACATTTCAGTGACTATGGTTTTGACCCTCAAATCAATTATTTTCAGGTCCCTTTTTCTCTCTTTCTCTAATTTTAAAATATTAAAATATATATATATATATATATATATATATATCTTAATTTTATTTTGTATTTTATAAAAAAAACAGGTTTTGGAAGAAGCAATGAAACACAAGCGAGAATCTTCAAGATCCATAGACTCCATACACTTCAAGCTTCAAAAACCCATTTCAAAGGAAGATTCAAGGAACAAACTTCACACTCACAACAAATCAAAGAAGAAAAAGTGGTGGAAAAACGCCCTTTTCTTCTTCAAATGGAAGTGGGCCCACCACAATAACGGTGATAGCAGTGATATTCATCAGGCCCGGGCTAAAGCCTTTCGGGCCACAATTTCTGGGCCCGTTTACTTAACAGAGAGTAGAAGTGGGTCTAACACGCCTTACAGAACTTCCAGCAGGCCTTCCTCCGGCCCACTCGCCGGAACATTGACGCCGCCGGCATTGGGTGCGGTGGATATACCTTACTTGAGTTTAAGAGAGCTTACAATGGAACAAAAACAGCAACAAAGGATGTCTACCTCGGCAATGCCTATTTACTTTGTCACATGAATTGTTGAATCTTCAATTTCATGTCTCAAAAAAGTGAAATGTGAAAGGGGTATGGTTTTTTTTTTTAGATTTTATTTGGTTTGGTTATTAAATATTAGTATTAGTATATTTTTTAACCTAACTAAAAGGTGTTTGGTTTGGTTTGATCTGATCCAGGGAGGGAAATGTTATTCTCCTTTTGGTTTTTGTTGGCCACTTTTTATGAAAATTTATGCAACTTATTGCTTTTGACCACTTTTCATGTTGTGATTTGGTAGTTTATCTTACTATTATTATTATATTGATACTTTTTGCTTTTTTTTTTTTTGGATAAAATTGATACTTTTTGCTTAGAAGAGTTGGATACTGATTATTGAATTCCATGATCAAAATTCCGTTTTTGAACTGAGTTTTTATTTTATTTTTAAAATAATAATGATTGAATTTCATGATCAAATACTTAAGTAGACACTCCACTGCGAAGTGAATTTGTTAGAATATAATGATATATAATTATTGATGATTTATTTAGTAATTCTTTTAGTGATAACTGTTATTTATTATTAAGTGTTTATTAAGTACTCTCCTATCGATATAGCCTATATTTGGTTAAGGGACTTGAGTATTGACCAATATATAGAAAAATATTTCCAAAGATGTCAGCTTCTTCTTAAATAGATTTCAATTCCTTTGAGATTTTATCTACTTTTGTGTGTGCGCAAAAGATACCCTAATTTAGAAAAGGTAGTAAGTAGTCTTCTTGTAACCATTTTTTTCTAGTAAGAACTTCTTTCAACTTATGTTCTTTAATAAACATTAGGATGTGAAATACCTAATCACAATTAGACCATGTTATCATCTAATTATCTTTCCTATTCACAAATGTCATAAATGTTCTTTGTTGACAATCCAAACATCATTATCTAAACATCTAATTTTGTTGCTTAAGGAGTTTTTCATTGATTAGACTAATTTTAAGTTTTTACTCTTTTTGATCTCATTTATAAAAAAAAAACAAAAACATCAAAATCAAGAAAACTTTAAGACATTAAATATACATAATAATATTAAAAGATAAACATTTTAAATAAAAATATAAAAATAATTTAAACAATAAATAAACCTTAAAAGTCGTAATTTTTTATATATAACTAAAAAATTCCCCTAAAATTCTTATTACATATAAGATCGAGGAGATATTTTACCAAATTAGAGCAACCTAAGTTGGTGTAACTATTATTTATTTATTAATTTATTTTGGACCTGAAAATGAGGATCACATCACACTATATATAGTTTAAAATTGTTAGTTGCCACTTGCACATTAATAAGAAAGCACCAAGATTTTTGTCCGTTAAATGGGACCTTATCTTACAATGGAGCTAGTTGGAGGAGAGGGACTGTACCTACCACTGGCACAAACCAATGACCCAAACACAAAGCCAAGAGAGTGAAGCAATTTGCTTTAGGAGTAAAGACGTTTTGTGGGGCTCACAGGACAACGTTTCATACCGCGCAGAGATGGAAAATGTGTGAACAAATTGTAGGAGGGGTAGTGGGTATTTTCAAATAAATAATAGTCATTTATTTTGACTTGAACAATTTTGAAACTTTAGAAAATTTGAATACACTCGAAAACTAAACTTAAAAAATATTTGATAAAAATTATAGCGTGAGAGAATGAAGCTTTAATCCAGAAAGATAGGACTTGTGAAATTAATGAATATTTCAAAAAATTTACATTTATCTTCTTCAATGAATTAGCAATAATTGAAATTGTAAAAAAATTTACATTTATTTTATTCTTATAACACTAATAGAATCAAATTCACAACTTGTAAATCTAATATCTATTTTATTATCACTAGGCCAAATCATTTAGATAAAAACATTTTTATGAAAAAAAGAAAGGTGCATTGTTAAGTTTTACGTTGACAAACAATAAAAATTATTAATTTTGTTATTTTATCATTCAAATGTAACTGTCATCATAAAATAATTTTACAATCTGCTATTTATATTTGTTTTATGTGTAAAGATAGTATTAATTTCATAATCAACAATTTGTATTTATTTTATGCGTAAAAATAATATTAATTTCATAATCAACTATTTGTATTTGTTTTATGTATAAAGATAGTATTAAACTCTATTTTTATTCCCACACAATAATCTCATGAAATGAACATGCAGGGAGAAAATGAAGGGTCGATCTCATAGAAAACGTCCAAATTAATTAACGGCCATAACATGTGATGTGCCTAGCAAGTAGGGTTAGTACCTACCTACCTACCTTGTGTTAGTTGTATTACATCTCTTCTGCTATTTTCATTTATTATTTTTACTGGATATTCTTGTACGAGTAGTGTTTGGATGGGAATTTTGTTTATGACAGAAGGACGCAAGTATGTAAAACATCAAATTTTAATTTATTGGTTGTTTGTATTTTTATTTTGCTTAAAAAATAATAAATAATATTATTATCACTTTAGATTATCAATAAATGTTAATTATTTTCTTTAATATTATACTCTTAGTTATTGTATAATTTAAATGAGACACACATAATATGAGAATAAATTCATAAAATTTATATTAATAGCATAAAAATATAAAATATATTTTTTAAATTTGTATTGTATCATAATATTTTGAATTTGATGATTCCAAAGTGTTAGTTAGTATTATGTCATTTAGATTTGTGAATATTACTAAAAATTATGATGCTATTTTTTTGAATTTATTTGAAGGTTAATACTAACAAACGTTACAAGAACGTTAGTTAAG
>JBBPBP010000002.1:9084460-9096192 GCA_037974735.1 Cicer chorassanicum
CTAACTCAAACTCATAAAAAAATATCAAACTAATTTAATTAATTTTGCTTAAACTTTTGGGATAATAGAATCGTTTGGTTTGATTTTTATATCTCTAAATAAAATTCGATCACAACTCATAGAGTTAGATTTTAGGTTGAAAAGTTTAGTTTATTTTATAATTATAGTATTTGTTGTAATTTTTTTTATAAATTATTCTCTCTAGTGTTTTTTAATAGACATTTGAGTTATAATTTAGTAAACCATAATCGATGTATTTGGTACATAGTATGGATCAAATAGATCAATTTTTATTTATCAAATTATAAAAGACTACAAATATTAGTATTTTTAAAAACTTATTCAGAATTTGGAGTGCCGTGGCCACTCTATATCTCCAATAAACTCCGTAAATGACATCATCAAAAATAGTGGAGGACTAAAAAAAATTTAACAATTAGTGAACAAAAGGATAAAAAAATTGGTTTAAACAAATGAATTAAAAGTTTATTTTGAACAAAATAGTGGATCAAAAGCCAAATTAAGTAGGTATTGTTACTTTCAATTTTCTTTTAGGCTTAATTATAATTTTAGTGCCTCTATTATTACCGATACACGGAAATGGTCCCCCTATTTTAAAAGTCGACAGTTTTTGTCACTCCCTCAAATTTTTTAACTAAAAAATGCAGAATTGACATATTTTTAATGACGTGATATATAATTCTATGATATAGAACCATTTAGATGTATTAATTATTCATATGTCGTTAATTAAATTAAATATATGAAAATTTCCAAAGTTGAAAGCTAAGTTTTTATGCCGTTTTATTCCAATTTTATAGGTGTTAATCATTTTACAGTATCGTATCATATGTCATGTTATTTAAAATATCTCACGTCGTCATTTTTTAGTTAAAAAATCATAAGCAGGGACCAAAATTATCGACTTTTAAAATAGAGGGACTAATTTCGTGAATCAGTAAAAATAGATGGACTAAAATTGTAATTAAGCTTTTTTTTTTTTACATAAAATCCTTAAGTATCATCTTCAAACTTTTATTTAAGCATGTTTGATTTTGTGTCCACACCAATGGGTTTTTTTTAGTAAATTTTAAGTGAAGGGACCCTATTGAGAGCAAGCATGATCTGATGGGGAATAAACACATAAACACAATAACAAGTAATACGCAACGGATATAAAATTCCCCCAACTTGCAAGAATCCGTGAGGAGCAACAACAAATATATGACAGCAAATTAATCAAAATAAAAAGAGCGTAAAGAACACCGATGTTTTAACGTGGAAAACCCCTCAATGCAAGGGTAAAAACCACGGGTCGTCCAGACCAAAGAAATAGCTCCACTATAATCAAATAAGGGTACAAGAGAGTCTCAAAAAGATACACAAAGTGTGCCTACAACCACCCAAAATAACAAAGCACTAAAGCTTACAAATGAAAAGCAAGAAGAAGAAAAACACCAAAAAACCTGCTGCTGTGCGAACATGATTTCTCCCACTCCAGACGTCGTTTCGCCGATCCGACCGTTGGAAACGAAGCCCTGAATGTTGCGAACATACTGTCCAAAATTCAGCCCGATCCAACGGTTAACGAATGAACAATCGATGTTTTTCTGAGACTGATTTAACAAAATTGGGAATAGGGTTTACTCTTCTCTTTTCTCTTTTGGTGGCTGCCTTTTTTTCTCAAAATAGTCTCTCTCTTACAACCCTAATTAGACCACTCTCCACTTAAATAAGTGAGACACATGGACTACAATATTTGGGCATTTCTCCACATAGGAAGGGAGCCCAATACCCAACACATCTCCCCCTCACAACTATGTGGAGATAATCGCCAAACCGGCGATATCACAACAAGTTTCAAACTTCCCTCTTGGTAATGTTTTAGTCATCATATCAGAACCATTATAGTCAGTATGAACTTTAGCCAACTCCAACAACTTAGCTTCCAAAACATCACGTATCCAATGATACCTCACATGAATGTGTTTAGACCTGTTATGAAATGTTGAATTCTTACCAAGATGAATAGCACTTTGACTATCGACAAATAATACATATTTATCCTGAATAAACCCAAGCTCCTGCAAGAATTTCTTCAACCAAATCAACTCTTTGCATGTTTCGGTAATGGCAATAAATTCTGCCTCAGTTGTAGACAATGCTACACATTTCTGTAATCTCGACTGCCAAGCCACAGCTCCATCTGCAAATTTAATCATGTAGCCTGAAGTTGACTTTCTTGAGTCAATATCTCCAGCCATATCTGAGTCGGAGTACCCCACCAAAATAGGTTTGTCACCTCCAAAACAAAGTCTCATACATGTAGTACCACGAAGATACCTCAAAATCCATTTTACAGCATTCCAATGCTCTCTACCTGGATTTGACAAAAATCTAATGACTGTACCAACATCATGCGCAATATCTGGTCTTGTACACACCATTGCATACATCAGACTACCCACAGCAGAAGCATAAGAAACTCGTTCCATGTATCTTTTCTCATCTTCACTAGAAGGAATATTTACCTCATCTCTAAGTCGATGATCATCAACACAATCATGTGGCTCATCATTCTGATCATTACCATCAGTAGTATCCAAATCAGGAACAGGTGACTGAACTGGATCACCATCAGATAAAACGTTATCTCTCTCAGGTGTAGTTTTCTCCACCTTATCAATGTCTTCAATAGTTTGGTCTTCCATGAACACTACATCACGACTTCTAATAACCTTTTTGTTTATAGGATCGTACAACTTGTAGCCAAATTCATCTTCACCATAACCAATGAAGATACATTACTTTGACTTTGCATCCAACTTGGATCTTTCATCCTTCGGAACATGCACAAAAGCCTTGCAACCAAAGACTCTTGAGTGATCATACTTGACATTCTTCCCAAACCATACCTTGTTTGGTACCTCACTGTTCAAAGCGACAGTAGGAGTAAGATTAATAACATGCACCGCCGTGTACAGTGCCTCACCCCAATAATGTTTAGGCAACTTAGCTTCAGAGAGCATACAACTCACTCTCTCAACAAGTGTCCGATTCATCCTCTCAGCTAAACCATTTAGCTGAGGAGTTTTAGGAGGAGTCTTTTCATGTGCTATACCCTGCTGTTTGCAATAGACATCAAAGGGTCCACAATACTCACCACCATTGTCAGTACGAACACGTTTCAACTTCTTGCTTGTCTGCCTCTCAACCAAAGCATGAAATTGTTTGAATTTCTCCAACACTTGGTCTTTTGTCTTCAGAACATAAACCCATATTTTCCTGGAACAGTCATCAATAAAAGTAACAAAATAAAGTGCACCACTAAAAGATTTTACCTTTAAAGGGCCACAGACGTCAGAATGCACCAACTGAAGCAACTCTGACTTTCTAGAGGGATAATGTCTTTTGAAGGATACTCTAGTTTGTTTACCAATTATGCAGTGAGAACATTTCTCCAAATCTACATTTTTCAATCCTGGAAGCACATCCTTTCTAGCTAAGCAATTTAACCCCTTTTCACTGATATGGCTAAGCCTTCGGTGCCACAAAGATGATTCCGTATCCACGGCATTCACACTGTCTTTCGCAACTAAAGCTTTTGTCCAATACAGTTTACTAATTTTCTCTCCTCTAGCCACAACCAAGTTACCTTTACTGAGTTTCCACTTTCCAGAAGCAATATGATTATCAAAACCACTTTCATCAAGCATATGCACAGAAATCAAATTGAAGCGAACATCTGGAGCATGTTTGACTCCTTTAAGCAACAATTGCATTCCCATGTTGGTTTGCAAGCATACATCACCAACACCAATTATCTTAGATACACCATCATTACCCATCTTCAAAACTCCAAAATCACCTGAAGTATAAGATGTGAAGAACTCCTTCCTCGGTGTAACATGTAGTGTAGCACCACTATCAATTATCCACATGCTCTCATCAGATACAAGATTAATTGACTCATAGTCACGGAGAATGACAAGATCATCACTAGTAGCAGTAGTAATACGGTCATCATCACGACCCCTTTGTTTCTGCTTACCTTTCTTGCCTTTGTTCTCCTTTTTCCACAGAAAACAATTCTTCTGTATGTGCCTGTTTTATGACAATAATGACACTCCACATTTTTGTATCTAGACTTGGACTTCCTTCTGTTGTTTTCTCTATCACCCTTCGGTTCTTTTTTCTGACTTCTCCCCCTATTTTCAGTGACAAGAACTTCAGATTGAGATGAAGAACCTTGTGTCTTCCTTCTCATCTCCTCATTCAAAACACCACCCTTAGCCGTTTCCAAAGAAACAACACCATTAGGAGCTGAACTCGTTATAGAAACTCGAAATGTCTCCCAAGACTCTGGTAAAGATAACAGTAAAAATAGTCCCAATAGCTCATCATCAAACTTGATACCCATTCCAAACATTTGATCAAGGAGCCCCTGAAATTCACTCAAGTGGTCCGAAATAGACGTTCCCTCCTTATATTTCAAACTTATGAAACTATTCAGCAATAATAATTTATTATTCCCTGATTTAGAGACGAACAAAGTCTGTATCTTATCCCACATAGTTTTTGCATTTGTCTCATTAGCAATATGATTATAAACATTATATTCTACATATTGCCTAACAAAACCACATACCTGTTGATGTTCAAATTCCCAGTCTTCCTTAGATTTAGTATCCGACTTTTTAGAACCAAAAATAGGAAGATGCATATTCTTCACAAAAATAACAAATCTTTCATCTTGCCCTTCCACAAATGGTAATTAGTACCATTCAAGCATACCATCTTTATATTCATATTTGCCTCCATCCTTCAAGCAAGTCAAATAACCCTTTAACCAAGAGCTCTGATGTCACTCTATCCACGTCCCAAACTACATTTTTTAAAGGGAGACTAAAAGTGAACATTACTCTATTTGGAGGGTCCAAATTCAAAAACTTAGATAGCTAATTTAATGGTTAATTTTGACATCAAAATTCACAAACCAAAATAGTTTACTTAGATTAAATATATAGATAATTACAATAACTAGATAATTAATAATTATTATAAAGTGTCACAACTTATGAATTATTCACCGAATTTAAATAAACATAAATTACAAGTGTCAAAATATACATATATATTCATTAATTATTTAAATTGTATTCAAATATACATAATTTTTAAGTATTTAAATATATATTATACTCATTAACTATTACATGAGTTCAAATATACACTTAAAAATTATAAACTACGCTTCACATCTTATCGTATTTTGATGTCAAATTCGTGTGTTAAAACATCATTTCTCTAAAAACAATTATCTTATTGTTTTGTTTGTCTCAAACTTAAAAAAAATGCACCGCGAGAGTAAATCAATTTGACATGGATATCAAATCTAATGCATAAGTTCACTCTTTTACTACTACACCCAACTTTTATAACCACATCTTAAAATTAATGATATTAAGTGCCATAAGAGTGATGTCTTATCGATGTCTCTGTAAAACAGGTTTACAACCCCTTAAACTCAGAACATAACAAGACAAAAATTGAATATTTGAATCCATAGTGCAGTTTAATGCAATCATCTATTTTACCAATTGAAAATATTCTCCAACTTCAAATAGAGGACGAGACCTGAAAATTTGGATATGAAATTATTAGCAAGGCACTCAATGCTGAAAATGTTGTTTTGCAATAAAAATGTCTATAATATCTACTCAATTGTTTTTGTAATATAAAGGACCAACTATTGTACAGTTATGCATCATCTACTGATTAGCCTTAATTAACCAGAAACCAACATAAGACATATATATCAAGATTATGTTGCTAGCATTTACTTTGAATGTCTTATCTTGCAAATCTTACATTAGACATAAACTATAAAATATCACCTTAAGAATACTTATTTTCAATCATAACAGGGAAGGTGAGAGTCAAATTTTCTTTATCTTTGTCAAAGACAAGGGTCTCATCTTCATTACTCCTCGATATGATGAAGAGGCCTTTATATATGGAGGATAATTGATAAGATCAATAATAATTAGAACACATAATGAGTTTATTCCATTCTTATTCTTTGCTAAGACTTGAATGCTATTTGTTCCATAAAAATTACGACGTTTTTTTTTTAGAAATGAAAGATACACTTTCAATGTAAATTAATTTTGCAATGAATAGTAATATTGATTTTATTCTCGCATTATATAATTATAAATTTCATCATCTAATAATCAATTAATCAATGATTTGTGTTTGTTGTAGTATAAAAATATTTACTCTTATAGTGTATGGCCATTAAACTTTTTATTTTTATTTTTTTTAAATGATAATAATTGAAAAGTTGATTAGTTAAACTAATTAAGTATAATGACTCAACATTAGTAATCCGCGGTCATTGATGATAAGTCAACGATCTGTGTCAACTTCAACACCAAAAGTAACATGAGGGACCAAATTTAAAGTTAATTAAAATTATAGGGTCAATTAAAAAGAAAATGATTTAATAAGGGCCAAATTCGAAATGACCTCAAATTATAGAGACCAAAAATTTAAATAAACCATTAAAATATTGTCATCTTATAGTAAACTTCCGAAAACACCTGTGATTTTTTTTTTATCAATGTGGAGTAGATAAAGTTACGTTCTATATGTATTCCTATTACAATTTGAATTGGACTCTTAGAAAATTTTACCCCATACCCCCCAATTTGACTTATACCCCAAAATAGCAAGGAAATGACTATTTTACTCTCCCTTATATAATAAAAGTAAAAAAAATTTACCATTTGCAATTTTTACATCTCCGGTACAAAAAGTAAGATTTTCTTTTCCAAATTTCCGGAAACCTTGAGACCATGGTATCCGGTACATAACATACTACTCCGGACACCTTTGAACAAACTATCCGGTACATAGGTTTTTTTTTGAAAACTTCCGGATACCTTTTTTTAAGCTATCCGTTACAGATTTTTTTTTGAAAACTTCCGGATACCTTTTTTGAAGCTCTCCGGTATAGATGTTTTTATTTGTAAACTACCGGATAACTATGTTGAAACGTATCCGGTACAGTAAATTTTTTTAAATTTCCGGAAACCATGGTTTAGGCTCTCCGGTACAGTGCATGTCCTCCAAATTTCCGGAAACCTTGCCAACCAAGCTATCCGGAAATTGCACTAATTTTTTTTTTAATTTTAATTCATTATAAGTTTTTAACTAACTGTGATTTATTTGTTTTTAATTTTTCAGTGGGCGCACGAGGAAGAGACAGGAAAATCATAAGAATTACGCGTGACACTGATGCTTCTACATCATCCCCGATGAATCCTCCAGAGAGGATTCGACCGACAGCATCAAGGAGAAGAAGACGGATGATAGTTGAAGACGAGGATGATGTGGTTGTGTATCATCAGGAGCTGCCTCCTGTAGTGCATGAGGACGAGCCTCCTATAGTACATGAGCAGGTCGATGTACATGAGCAGGAAGAGGCTGCACCTGCTCAGGAGGGAGAGCATATGGAGGAGGAGCATGATGGAGCTCATGGACCTGGTGAGGTCACACAGTATCCTGGTGGACCTTATGATTTATCGGTCCTTACACGGTACTGTCATCATGTTTCAGCTAGATTGTGGTTTGGTGAGGTATGTTAAAATAATTAATTTATTTATAATTCATTAAAAATATTTAAATTAATGATTATTCTATATTTAATTATAATGTTATTTATTTTGTTTGTATACAGGAGCGACCATTGCTGAAAATTGTTGCGCATGGAAAGAAAATGCAGCAATTTACTCCGCCGGTACTTCCGCGACCCATAGAGAATTGGGTGAATTTGTCAGGTCTGAACCCATTACAGAGGGGTAGTTTGAAGATGACTGACAACGCCCTGTTATCTGCGTTTGTGGAAAGATGGCATTCTGAGACATCGTCATTTCACATGCCATTTGGTGAAATGACGATTACTCTAGATGATGTTGCCAATCTGCTGGGGTTGCCTATTAGGGGTGAGTTCTATAATCCACCCGATGTAGATAGAGTAACGACATGCAATCTGGCCATGACGTTATTAGGGGTGACGGCGGAAGAGATTTGGGAGGAGACTAAAAAGACCAGAGGTGCGCATTATATATTGGATTGGTTGAAAGAGGTCTTCGCAAGGCAGTGTGGAACAGAGAGATTTGACTGTGCTGCTCGGGCGTATCTGCTGAATTTAGTAGGGAGTATTATTTTCGCTGATAAGAGTCATACTCTAGTTGATGCGAAGTACCTTCCTTTATTCAGAGATTTAGATGGTACAGATAGATATTCATGGGGTACTGCTGTACTCGTAGTCCTATATGACTACCTCTCTGATGCCTGCTGTTATGACACCCAACAGCTAGCTGGATATATGACGCTGCTTCAGGTATGATTTATTTATTTATTTTTATCTTTTTTTAATTAAATTGATCATTTATCTATTTATTTAATTTATATGTTTATTTAGTTGTATTAATTATTATTATTTTATGTTTAATTAGTTGTATTATGTATTGTTAATTATTATATTATTTTGATTATTATTAATTTAATTATTTATTTATTTATTTATTATGTTAATTTAGTTGGTTATCATTTATTTATTTATTTATTTTTATAGCTTATTTATATGTATATCATTTATTTATTGTTACTTATTATATTAGTTTGATTATCATTAATTTTTTTTTTGCAACAGTGTTGGATTTACGAATATTTTCCAAATATTTGTAATAGAGGTGACCAGGGTGCTGACGCGGAATGTTATGCGCGAAGGAATAGATGGTGCTACAAACAGGCCAAGCATAAGCTCCACGAGTACAGACGCGTCATCGACGAATTGACACATGCGGATGTTATATGGAGACCATGGGAGAATTACAGGGGTGTCATTCCGTTTGATGATATCATGCTATATACTGGTCACCTCAGATTATGCAACACTATAGTGAAATATCTGTCAGAGAAGTATTTGAGGCAATTTGGATATATCCAACACATACCATCTTTGCCACCTCCGAATCCTCCTAGATTATTTGATGTTGACGTAGAATGGTTGGGATACGTGACGTCAGTCGCAGACATATTGCAAAAGATTCGTCCAGCCTGAACCATCTTTTAATGGTTTTGATCTAAGTTTGAAAGGACAATCACACTTTTTTGTTGAACTTCAAGTTGAGCAAGCAGCATACTTGTATTTTCCTCCTTTGTCGCAACCTAATATTAACTTATTTCTCTTTCCTTTCTCTCCTGTCTCTATATCGGATCTTCTGATAATAACAGTAACTTTATTTTTGATACCGATTTCTTTAGCACACTTCACAACAGCGTCTCTTGTAAGAAATATCTGAAATAAAATTAATTATAAATAATAACCATAATATATTTTTACAATATTAATATTAATTAAAATTATTCATACCTGATACGTCTCAAAAATATTTGTTGTATCAACGTGTGGTTTATCCAATAATGGTAGCATTTGATCCATATCTGTTAACATTTTTAAAAATTAATAGAATTCGAAAAACCTAAAAAAAATCAAAAAAAAAATTTGTGTACCGGATACCTTATGTGATGAAGGTTCCCGGAACCTTGATGTGTATCGGATACCTATGAAACTAGGTTTCCGAAACTGTGATGTGTACCGAATACCTTTGAAAATAGGTTTCCGGAACTGTGCTGTGTACCGGATAGCTTGAAATAAGATTTCCGGAAATATTCAAATTTTTGATATGTACCGGATAGCTTGAAAAGAAGGTTTCCGGTATAGGCTTGTGTACCGGAAAGTTTCGTAAAAGGTTTCCGGAATTTTCCGAACACCTTTGAACAACCGGACTTCTATTTTTACCTTGACGAAATAGTGAAAAAAAAAATTTACTCTCAATTTTTGACAAATAGTAAAAAAAAGTTGGAGGGCAATTTTAACATTTTGAAAAAATTTTAGGGGTACAGGAAAAAAATTTCGGACTCTTATATGCATTATACCCCATCACTTTAGGAGAAGCCTAATTAAGATGAGTGTTAGTGGCCTTTCTAAAGCCCAAACTATTGTTATGCACTTATATATGCTCCAGAAATTTGAAAATTTTACCACATACACGCCCAATATGTACTTACCCCACGTTTTAATAAATATCAAATTTTTTTTTTTTTTTTCTTTCTAAAAACTAAAAGTTCAAACTTTATGTTTTTCAATATATATTTATGTTTCAGAAAATTTTAAAAAAAAAATTGGAACAATAGATTTGAATTTTTTAGAAACATTTGTGTTCCTGAACACAAATTTTAAATTTTTCATAAACCCAAACTGTTCCATAGAATTTGAAAAATGTTTTTCAAAATACAAATTTTGAATTTTCTTAAATACGTTTATGTTAAAAATCTCGAAACAACAAGTTTGAATTTTTTCGAAACACAAATTTTGAATTTTCAGAAATCGAAAGTGTCCACAAAACTTAGAAAAAGTTTTCCAAAATACAGATTTTAAATTTTCTTAAACATATTTATGTTAAAAAAATTTCAAAAGAGTAAGTTTGAATTTTTTAGAATCATTTGTGTTTCAGAACATAAATTTCGAATTTTCAGAATTTTAAAGTGTTCCACATAACTTGATAAAAGTTTATCAAAACACAAATTTTGAAATTTCTTAAACACATTTATGTTTCGGAAAACTTAAAATTCTGATACACAATTCAAATTTTCTAAAAGTTTTTCAAAATTTATATTGAATTTAATGAGATAAAAAATAAATTCATTTTTTTAAATAAAATAAAATAAATAATGTATATAAAATAACGAATATAAATATAAATATAAATATAAATATAAACGTGGATTACATAGTGAATATTTTGAGAAATTTTGATCATACATGGATGCAACATCTTGGGAAACATCTTGTTTATGTCTAGCCCAACTCTTCTCGTTATTTTCACACAAAAAAAAAAAAAAAGAACTCTCTTGTTATTGCAGTCTTTTGAATGATCGAAACTTCATAACAGGTAGGATATGAATTTGCGTTCCCTAGCCTTCTCCTATTATTCAATAAAACTATCGGTAAAAATTACTACTCCCCTGTTTCAAAATAATTAATCCATTATAAAAAAATTATTTTAAAATAATTATTGTTTTTTGATACACTTTTTTTCGACTGTAATTTCAATTAATATTATTTGTATCATTTTCAATGTAATATTTTTAAGTATATATTTATTATGTTGATAATGCACCAATACATAACAAGAATAACATGATAAAAGTAATATTATATCTATTTTATTTATACATTTTTTTAATATGTGTAAAATAATCAAATAAATCAATTATTTTAGAATGGAGGGAGTAGTTCATCCAATTTTAAATATTAGTGAAAGTGAATAATTTAATTTAAAATTTGGACCAAATAAGTCAACATTTGACTCTATTTTTATTTATATTTACTAGCAAAATGCTTGTGCATTCGCTCGGGTTTGCGTCGCTGTGTGTAAATTCAAAAGACTAACTTTATACAAATTAATAAATTTTAATTGTAAATAGATATTTCTCACGCTTTTATCTATTAGATATTAAAAACATAAATTAATAATCAAATATGAATTCATTTATTAACTAATTGACCTATGAAGACTCATCTATTAACTAATTGACTTGTGAACGATAATTATCAATCTTTTTTTTTTTTTTCATTTAAATTTAATGATCTCATG
>JBBPBP010000002.1:9137301-9154777 GCA_037974735.1 Cicer chorassanicum
TTTATTTAATTTTTTAATATATATGTGAAAATTGGGGATTCAAATTCTATGTATTTATGCAATCAGATATAGTGACTCTTTAATTAAGATGGAATTCGATATTCTTACTACAAAAATAAATATTAAAACATGCACTATTTAATTTTAATCGAACACTAATCGATCGTATGAATGTAAGATTAATTGACCTCAATAATTTCAATTTTAAAATTTAAAAATCTATAAAAAGATATTGCAACCGTCTCATAATACAAATAAACATATGTCAAACATAATACAAATAAAGATATGTCAAACAAATTGAATATATTTAGTGCAAATGTTAAATATATTTCCTTTCTTTCACGTATGGTGTACGGTAGTAATTTGGTCAAATTTAAGGAATTTTATCTAGTGTCCCTGTGAGTTTCAGAATTATTATCTTCAATTTAGTTAATGGCTCGTCAACTAACCCCTTCAAAGAAAAATCCTAGTACTTTTTTTTTACTAGTAAATAATGACAAAATCCTACACACATGTTAGTTTACCCATTCGTAAAACAAAATAAAAGAGTGTGTTTACCCATACAATAACTAACAAATTATTTGTTTTTTTCTGGTACAAAATAACTAGTAATCACTTTGTACATTATGATTTTTGTTACAAGGGAGAACAGATAACTCAAAGAAAACTAAGAAATTAAAAGCACGTTCTTAGCATCGGAAATATCTAATAATACTATTACTACTAGTAATCGCTTAAATTTCTTTTCATTATCATGAGATAGGAATAGGCTCTTCATATGTTTAAGCCCAAAAAACATATATTCCAAAATCTAACTGATACTACAAAGATCTCACTTTTCAACCACATCAATTAATTTTTCCATCCAAAGATAATATTCATGAATTGATATCTTTTTTATAGGACCTACCTAGCCTTGATGGTGTGAAAATTGTAAGTGGATTCATGTTAAAACATGAGAACTAGCTAGTTTACTTATTTACAATGCATCAAATGTAGAATCAAGAATGTTTGGTTGTCAGAGGAATGAACATGTACAGCAGCATAATCACACAAGACAAATATGACTGGCTAGCCATATTTAAAAAGTAAAACCGCTTTCCGCTCCAAATAGAAATAGACAAAGTGGTTTGGTTTATGAGTTACAAATGACCCTGCAGCATGCAAAAATAAAAACTCCATTAATTAATGCACTTTAATTGTAAATAAAATAATGATGAAAATGCATCTAGAGTCTCTTTACCGAAATTGCGACCAACAATGCAATGCCAAGTGGGACCATATCTCCTATCAAACTCACTCTTTATCTCCTCAGCGATAGTTCTATCCTCACTGAAGTGGTCAAATACCTAATAATGATATGATAATTCAAGAAAAGATTAAGAGTTTATGAAACAACAAATCATGAAAACAGAATCGAAAAGGAATGAAGTAATTACGGTGACGGATATATCAAAGGCCTCCCATTGCATGTCACGTCCCATGTCAGCATTGATGATGATGATTTTCTTGGGCGGACCAGATGGCCGTTGTGGTGACGACTTTGAAATTTGAACAGGTGACGCTGGTGTCGGTGGTGACATGGAAATGGGATTTTCCGTTGAAGCTTCGGAGGCATTCTTCTTCTTTTTGGTTCTGGTCATCTTCTCTGTATCAGCTTTGCTTGGTGATGATGTTGTTAATCGCTCTTTTTCTTTCTCTTCTTAATTTCTCTGTGTTATATTCAAGTAATAAAAAATATATAAGAGGTAATACACGTGACAAACTAATAACAAACTTTTGTAACCGAGTTAGTTACGTTTCTGTTATATTTCGGTTACAAATGCCCCCCCACTTGGAGAGTAAATGTCAATAACTGCATTTTGGGCCAATTAGATATGATATAATATGCTGAACTATCCTAAAAGTGCAAATTATGTGTGTTTTGTAATAGAACGTTTTTAGTATTGGTGTAGAGGAAGGATTTAAGTTTTCTAGAGAAGAAATGTGTTAAAGATTTAAGTTGTATAGCCATTACTTCTATCAAATTAAAAGAAGCAGATTGGATTAGTATCTTGAAAACTAACCACTTCATCAACTTATTTTCTCCCCGATTAATTTACCCATTTTATTCGTCCTTTTACTCTCTTGTTCCATGATTTCAGATCTAATCCATGCACTTTGCACATAAGCGTTCCAAAATCATCTCACGGGAAACATGAGGAGTATTTTATCCTCTTTCATGTATGATTTTTTTTCTTAATTAATGTAAAATAATGCAAAGGTCATGTGAAACATGAGGAGTATTTGTCTTAAGAAAGAGGACTTGACCAAAGACTCATATCTATTTACTAACTATCTAGTTACTCTGAAGTCAATTAGAAGAAAAAAAGTGACTAAGTTTCTTAGCATTGAAGTTACTAATATTTCAAAAAATATCCTAATTTAATTTTTTAATAGTGTGAGAAGATGATAATTATAATTAGTGGTAATTTATAAATTCATTTCATTTTAACTTAAATGCACTTAACTAGTTTCCTTAATAAATGTGAAAGGGAATACTTTTTATTATAAATCCTTTTACGATATAATTCATACTCTTAAGGTTCTTACCATCAAGGAAGTGATTTGACATTCTCCTAAAGATTATTGGATTTTGTGTAATACGGATGGAGTTACTTCTAGCTGGTTTGGTTCTGCTTGGTGTGGAGGTATATTTAGGGACAACTCGACTACTCCTCTGAGTTGATTTGATATGAACTGAGGATTACAACTATGTTGCATGCTGAACTTATGACTGTTATGATTGCTATTGAAACAACATTCAAGAATGGGTGACACTCTCTATAGATTGAATTTGATTCTCAATTGGCAAACGGCAAATTTGGCTTTCAGGTATCATTGTATTGTTCATTGATCTATTAGAAATAGATAACTTAATTGCTTTGAGATAGTTAAAATAATGACATTTTGTATTTCACATTTTTACATAAGGTAATCAATGTGTTGATAGGATCGCTAATTTAGGCTTTCACATGGTTAACACTCATTGATTGAATACTTTTCCTTCTAATATTTCATATGTTTTCAATAGAAACATAATTGGGTATTCTTAATATACATTATGTTGAATTATGTATATGTTTAGTGTACTATTTTTTTTTTCATCATGGTTTTATCCCTCTAAGTTTTTCTGACAAGGTTTTTAATGAGTCGTTAGTGTGTATCAATTAGAATTTGTTTTCTTGAATTTTGGTTTAGTCCATAATTTTTTTTTTTGTATTTTGTATTATATTTTATATTTAATAATATTTTAGAATGTTGCAAATAACAGTGATTGACGAATGTGTATGTTAGCATAGTTAGGATGTCAAGTTAATCATGTGATGCTTTTGTACTCTATTTTTACTTTAAAAAAGTATTCAAAAAGTTGATGTATTATATTTAAAATTTTAGATCAAATACTTTAACTTTTTAAATGATCTTTTGCTTATATTGTATTATTGAATTGCATCCAAAATATATTTTATCAATGAACTACATATGCCCTTAACTATAAGCACCATTTAGAAAGAAAAAAAATTGTGACCAAAATATAAGCACCCTTTCAACTTATTAGGTACATTTATTTTTTTTTCAAAGATACTCTTATTAATACTACTAATTTATCTTAAAATATGAAAAGTCAAATTTGACACATTCAAATACAAATATTATTTTAGGAACATCACTACATGAAATAAATATATTGAACTCATTACCTACTTTTCTTAATATATGTGAAACACAATAGATATTTTTAAAAAGGAACGAAGGTAGTATAATATGCCACCCGATGAAGTTATTATTGTGGGGATGATAGAGTAAACCACTATTTTGAATATGAAATTGTAAATGCTTGTTAATTTTGTACTTCAATTTTACAACATATCAAATTACTTCTCCAAATTGTCTGATGTCATTTAAAAATGTTCTCTCTACCCAATAACTCTATTAGAGCGGTTGATGTCACGTCACATGAAACGCTAAACACAAATTTCATATTAGTTTAAAACTTAAATTTTAATGCGTATTTGACTTCTCATTAGTGATAATTAATTTTAGGATTCCAACGATAAAAGTCCAATAAGCATAAAAATTTAAGTTTTTAATCAGAATCAACCTTCCATTTTAGTATTTTGTGTGACGTGATATCAAAGTGAAAAAATCTTAGTGTCATTTAACTTAATAAATCAATATCTTTGATAGAACTACTCCATCTAGTCCTATATAGAAGAAGGAAGAAAAAATCATCAATAACAAAGTAATTATTAAATATTATAATATTTATAATTTATTCTAAATATAATTCTATATTAAATGAGATTAGAAAATATGTGATCCACTTATATAAAATACATCCATTTTTATTAAACATTAAATAAAAGTAAAAAGAAATAAACAATCAACTAATACATCTCAAAATGTATGATTTTTCCTTTAATAAAAACAGAAAAACTTTTAAGTATATGTTTAGATATACATTGTTATTTTAAGTATATGTATATCATTAGATATACAGAAAAACTTTTAAGTATATGTATATCATTACATATACATTATGTTGATTTATGTTGATTTATGTATATGTTTAGTGCACTATTTTTTCTTCATCATGGTTTTATCTCTCTAAGTTTTTCTGACAAGGTTTTTAATGAGTCATTAGTGTGTATCCATTAGAATTTGTTTTCTTGAATTTTGGTTTAGTTCATAAATATTTCTGTATTTTTCTATTATATTTTATATTTAATAATATTTTAGAGTGCTGGAAATGATAGGTGATTGACGAATGTGTATGTTAGCATAGTTAGGATGTCAAGTTAATCATGTGATGCTTTTGTACTCTATTTTTACTTTAAAAAAGTATTCAAAAAGTTGATGTATTATATTTAAAATTTTAGATCAAATACTTTAACTTTTTAAATGATCTTTTGCTTATATTGTATTATTGAATTGCATCCAAAATATATTTTATCAATGAACTACATATGCCCTTAACTATAAGCACCATTTAGAAAGAAAAAAAATTGTGACCAAAATATAAGCACCCTTTCAACTTATTAGGTACATTTATTTTTTTTTCAAAGATACTCTTATTAATACTACTAATTTATCTTAAAATATGAAAAGTCAAATTTGACACATTCAAATACAAATATTATTTTAGGAACATCACCACATGAAATAAATATATTGAACTCATTACCTACTTTTCTTAATATATGTGAAACACAATAGATATTTTTAAAAAGGAACGAAGGTAGTATAATATGCCACCCGATGAAGTTATTATTGTGGGGATGATAGAGTAAACCACTATTTTGAATATGAAATTGTAAATGCTTGTTAATTTTGTACTTCAATTTTACAACATATCAAATTACTTCTCCAAATTGTCTGATGTCATTTAAAATGTTCTCTCTACCCAATAACTCTATTAGAGCGGTTGATGTCACGTCACATGAAACGCTAAACACAAATTTCATATTAGTTTAAAACTTAAATTTTAATGCGTATTTGACTTCTCATTAGTGATAATTAATTTTAGGATTCCAACGATAAAAGTCCAATAAGCATAAAAATTTAAGTTTTTAATCAGAATCAACCTTCCATTTTAGTATTTTGTGTGACGTGATATCAAAGTGAAAAAATCTTAGTGTCATTTAACTTAATAAATCAATATCTTTGATAGAACTACTCCATCTAGTCCTATATAGAAGAAGGAAGAAAAAATCATCAATAACAAAGTAATTATTAAATATTATAATATTTATAATTTATTCTAAATATAATTCTATATTAAATGAGATTAGAAAATATGTGATCCACTTATATAAAATACATCCATTTTTATTAAACATTAAATAAAAGTAAAAAGAAATAAACAATCAACTAATACATCTCAAAATGTATGATTTTTCCTTTAATAAAAACAGAAAAACTTTTAAGTATATGTTTAGATATACATTGTTATTTTAAGTATATGTATATCATTAGATATACAGAAAAACTTTTAAGTATATGTATATCATTACATATACATTATGTTGATTTATGTTGATTTATGTATATGTTTAGTGCACTATTTTTTCTTCATCATGGTTTTATCTCTCTAAGTTTTTCTGACAAGGTTTTTAATGAGTCATTAGTGTGTATCCATTAGAATTTGTTTTCTTGAATTTTGGTTTAGTTCATAAATATTTCTGTATTTTTCTATTATATTTTATATTTAATAATATTTTAGAGTGCTGGAAATGATAGGTGATTGACGAATGTGTATGTTAGCATAGTTAGGATGTCAAGTTAATCATGTGATGCTTTTGTACTCTATTTTTACTTTAAAAAAGTATTTAAAAAGTTGATGTATTAGATTTAAAGTTTTAGACCAAATACTTTAACTTTTTAAATGATCTTTTGCTTATATTTTATTATTGAATTGCATCCAAAAAAATGTTTTATCAATGAACAACATATGTCCTTAACTATAAGTACCATTTGGAAGAAAAAAAATTGTCACCAAAATATAAGCACCCTTTCAACTTATTAGGTGCATTTATTTTTTTTTCAAACATACTCTTATTAATACTAATAATTTATCTTAAAATATAAAAAAGTCAAATTTGACACATTCAAATACAAATATTATTTTAGGAACATCACCAAATGAAATAGATATATTAAACTTATTACCTACTTTTCTTAATATATGTGAAAAAACAATAGACATTTTAAAAAATGAACGAAGGTAGTATAAAATGCCACCCTATGAAGTTATTGGGTGCGTTTGTTTCAGATTTTTTCGTGAAAAAATCTATTCTTTTAAATCAAAAATCATTTTTTAGGATTTGAAGGGCGCTTGTTTCGGATTTTTTAAAAATCATTTTGTTAAAAAAATCATTTTTTTTAGCTAAAAATGAAAAGCTAAAAATAGTAGCTTCTCACATTCGCTACTCGATAGATGAGAGAGAAAGATGTCAAAAATTTTAAAAACACGGAACTTAAATCACTGATAAGAGAAAATGATGTAATTACCCTTACCCTTTTTGAAAAATCAAAAATTACCCTCCATCAATTTTTACTGAGTTTTCTCCATGCTGCATCTGCATCAGTTTCACGGACTCAATTGTAACGGTTTTTCTCCTTATATGAGTCTCTCACATATATTTTACATCAAGTAAATTTCCTTCTACTTTTCAATTTTTTCACATGGTTTTTTATTTTTTGTTTCTACGCCTTTTATTTGAATCATTTTATTTTTACATCATTCATATTCATATGTTGATACTATTTTTTATTTTATTTTATGTGTTAATTTATTGTTTTTTGATGAGTACTTAATATACATTAATTAATTTTAAAATGTGTATAAGAAATAGATTAAATTTATAAATTTGGTAGGGTATTATAAAAGTCATGTCCTTTATGGTAATTTTGTAGTTTAAAAAATCACTTTTATAAAATTGTATACAAACAGATTAAAAATCATTTAAAAAAAAATCATTTTTATGATAGTAAACAAACGGAAATAAAAAAAATCATTCTTAAACAAATCTCTACAAAATAATCTCTAAATTTTTAAACTAAAAATCATTTTTATTTAAGCTCAAACAAACGCACCCATTATTGTGGGGATGATAGAGCAAACCACTATTTTGAATATGAAATTGTGAATGTCTATTAATTTTGTACTTCAATTTTACAAAATATCAAATTACTTCTCCAAATTGTCTGATGTCATTTAAAATGTTGTCTCTACCAAATAACTCTGTTAGAGCAGTTGATGTCACGTCACATGAAACGCTAAACACAAATTTCATATTAGTTTAAAACTTAAATTTTTATGCGTATTTGACTTCTCATTAGTGATAATTAATTTTAGGATTCCAACGATAAAAGTCCAATAAGCATAAAAATTTAAGTTTTTAATCAGAATCAACCTTCCATTTTAGTATTTTGTGTGACGTGACATCAAAGTGAAAAAATCTTAATGTCATTTAACTTGATAAATCAATATCTTTGATAGAACTACTCCATCTAGTCCTATATAGAAGAAGGAAGAAAAAATCATCAATAACAAAGTAATTATTAAATATTATAATATTTATAGTTTATTCTAAATATAATCCTATATTAAATGAGATTAGAAAATATGTGATCCACTTATATAGAATACATCCATTTTTATTAAACATTAAATAAAAGTTAAAAAAAAAAATAAACAATCAATTAATACATCTCAAAATGTATGATTTTTCCTTTAATAAAAACAGAAAAACTTTTAAAATATTTTTTTATATAAAAGACTAAAGAGAACACTTGACAGAGAAAATATTTTAATTGACATCAAACGATTTAAAAAAACAATTTAATAACTAATAAATTTAGCTCTCACCACTTTGAGATCTAAAATAGTGGTATAATCGGATAATATTACAGAAAATAACACGTGACAGTGATAGGGACCATCATGCATATGCAATTTTTCTAGGTACTTATTTATGTGCATTCATTGACATTAATAATCTTCCTAACTAATACAGTATTGGACTCCAAACATGGCCAATATAGACAAACATTGTTGTATTCGCCACTATTTCTTTTCTTCATTAACTTGATAGAACAACCAAAGCAAATCAGAAGAACGAAAATTCGCATCCATATCGAATAAAGAGAATGAGTGGACGCACGGTTCTGGAAGTTGCTGCTGATGGTGTTGCCATCATCACCATCATCAATCCTCCTGTTAATTCCCTCTCCTTTGATGGTATAGTTTTCCCCTTTTTTTTTTCATTTATTTTCTGCTTCATTCTTAGATCTATTTTATCTCATGTCTGAAATTCTTAAACTTTTATCTATCTATTTAATTACCTTTTTTTTTATGATCTGATGTTTGGTTTTAAGGTGGAGAAAATTGATTATGATTGAATCAATTTTGTAAAATCGATTTTGGTTAAAAGTGAGTTGAAGATAAAATTTGTGTATGAATATATTATAAATATTAGGCTAAATATCGATTGTGGAGGGAAAAAGTTTAAATTTTAGCTTCATACTAGAATCAATTCTACTTGAAAGCACCAAAACATATCAGAATCAACTTTATGATTCTAGAATCACTTTTGTCTCTTCTAAAATTGTTTCAAACATGCATGTTTGAATTAAATTGTTTTGGATGAATAGTTATTTTTTAACAAGTTAGATTTTTAGGACAAAATTGATTATTTCTTCTAAAGTATGCTCAAACGAACTGCAAATTATCTGTCATGTAAGTTCTAATGAACAAAATTATACTCAATATCCCTGAAATTATATTTCATGGGTCAAGTTAATTCTGAATATTTGTATTTATGACTCAAATTAGTCTCAAAAGTGAGGCGATTAATTTGTTTGATAATACAATTAACATTCAGAATGCTATACACATATAAGTTCAATTTTGTATGATTAAGATTTAAGAGACTAATATAACTAGTTTAATCATGTAACTTGACAATATTCTCTTTCTCCCTCTAGTGTTTCTCAGTTTAAAGGAAAGTTTTGATGAGGCTGCACAAAGAGAAGATGTCAAGGCAATTGTTGTTACAGGTACTGCAAAGAGCTTCTGAAAATAAACAGTTTAATATGACATGGCACATTCAAAATTTTAACTTGATTGCAATGATTAATTTTGTTCTGTTTAACAGTATGGGCTTGGTAACTTTTAGTAGGATTTGATGTAGAAAGCGGCTACAAGGTTTTGTAGTGGAAAATGGAAATGAATTATGTTTGATCTTGTAAGATCTCAATAGGGGAGAAAATAGATCAGCTTTATCTAGGTGAGGTTGATTATATGGGTCATTGATCAATGATGCCTTTTTTAAGGGGGAGAAGAGGCATAAGCAATTTGAATCATTTTAAATATGAAAAGGAAATGTCATTGAGTCAACATGTTAAACTACAGCCAAGCAAACCTCTATGAATTTTGGAGGTAGCCACATATAGTTTATAGAAGAGAAAAACACTTATTGGCCCCAACATCAACATTCACTGGTATGAAATATAGATGCTAAGAGTTTCAATGAGATACAACTTGAAAAAGTGATATAAGTGGGAAATATCCCTTACCTTACAAGCCGGTTTTGTAAGTGTTGAGTTAGGACTAACCCAAATTTTAAAATGATATCAAAGCATATCTAAGATCTGTTGGGCTACTCGCTACCAGGCATCTCGAGTCACACTTCAGATGTCCAGTCCTAGATGTGAAAGGGGTGTGGTAAGAGTCTCATATTGGATGATACATGACTTGGAAATGTTTTTTTATAACTGTGAGGCATTCCTGACCTTACAAGCCAATTTTGTAATGATTGAGTATGTCCCAACCCTAAATTTTAAGAATAGGCTTGACGAACAATAGTCCAATAGGCCAAAAGAGAGAGGTACAATGGAAAAATATAGGCCAAAACGTCACAAGAGATTTTGATTTAATGGTCTATCATTAGATATGAGTTATGACAGGACACTATGGCATCGTTTAATCTATGTAGCCGACTCCACCTAGTGAAAAAAACTACTTTTATTGACAGACAGGAAAGTGGGAAAAATCTTAAAACTTGGTTGTCTTTGTTGTTGTTACTCCCAAAGTTCAGAGTAGTTTTGACTTTTAACTGTTTTTCAAAATCTTTATTTATATAAGCATCAATGACCCAAGTATGTTTTAAACCTACAAACATAGATTGTTAAAATTCAAACTAGAGTAATTTTTATTGTATGGTTGTAAGAGATTGAGTAATGCTAAAGTATCTCTGTAAAGAGCTAAAGATAAGAAGAAAAAGAGGAAAAATATTAATCAAACGGCACTCAAGTCGTGATCCTCAGTTCCTCACCCCAAATCTTTGTTACTGTATCAGGTGCAAAGGGCAAATTTTCTGGTGGTTTTGATATTAATGCATTTGGTATAATGCAGAAGGGAATAGGTAATTTCTTCTTCCGTTTTTTTGTGGTTTTCTGTTTAACTGAATATACCTGTACTCATTTTCTAATTCTTCGTGGTCATATATAGAGCATGCAAGTTCTGGTGATTTCATATCAATAGATCTCCTCACTGAGACTATAGAAGGTACAATTTCTTTTAAAAATTTCTTTGCAACTCATTTGTCATTGTATTCTATTTTGAATCTTTTCACTTCGTCTTTCAGCGGGAAGGAAACCTTCGGTTGCTGCTATCGATGGCCTTGCCCTTGGTGGGGGTTTAGAGCTTGCAATGGTATATGTTGTTCAGTGTTTAGAATAAGAAACTTTTTATGTTTTTTTTTTCCTACAAAATATTATTGATTCTTTCTTTTACAGGCATGCAATGCACGGATATCAACCCCGGCTGCTCAACTAGGTTTGCCTGAACTCCAACTTGGAGTAATTCCTGGAGGTGGAGGTATGGATACTTCAATTGTTAGTGGAACTTATTCCTCTCTATTTTTGGCATATTTATTTATTAGAATTCTGTCCATATAATTTATTATTCCTTTCTTTTGACTCCATCAATAGTTTTTTCCAATTGTTAAAGAATTGAAATTGGGTGTATTGAGATTAAAATGAAGAAAAGTTGAAATGCATTATTATAACTCAAGCCTAGTTGATGCATTTTGACATTATTGTAGTTATAATGGGGATGTTTTTCTGGTGCCGTGCACCCTTAGGATTTAAGGATTGCATTTGAACTTGGAATTTATAAATTGTCTTAGGTACGCAGCGACTTCCTCGTCTGGTTGGCCTGGCAAAGGCACTTGAGATGATGCTGGTATGCTACATTTTCTGCTTCCTTTTCTTTTCTTTTCTGAACTTTCCCTTCCCTCAGTGAGGAACTGAACTGAAAAGCTGGCTTGTTTGATCTCAAGGACAATTGTCATCCAAACAACATATTGTGCTGGACTTATATTCCAGGAAACAGTATTACAGTGCATTTTTTGTTCACTCTTTTACCTTGGGAGGAATTGTATTATTCCTTTTTCATAGAAAATTTGTAAGAGATGTAACTTCATCTTGCTTATTAGGTGATTGACAATTTACTTTTTTCCACTTCTTGATTTTTTCTATGGAAGACCTCAAAAGCAATTAAAGGGGAGGAAGCTTTTAGTTCGGGGCTTGTAGATGCTTTAGTATCACCTGATAAGTTGTTGAGCACTGCACGCCAATGGGCTCTAGATATCGTGGATCGTCGACGGCCATGGGTTTCTAGTCTTCACAAGACTGACAAAATAGAATCTCTTGGGGAAGCAAGAGAGATATTGAAGTTTGCTAGAACTCAAGCACAGAAGCGGGCTCCTAATCTTAAGCACCCTTTGGTTTGCATTGATGTTATTGAAGATGGAATAGTCACTGGTCCACGCGCTGGACTCTTGAAGGTTGTTACATGTCTGCAGTTTCCCTTTTTACTATTCAAATTGCTGTTATAGAAATCTGTATGACAATGTATCTGACCTTTGCAGGAGGCTGAAGCCTTCAAAGCACTAGTTGCCTCAGATACTTGCAAGAGCTTGGTTCACATATTTTTCTCTCAACGAGGAACATCTAAGGTTTGTAGACATTATTTGTCGGAATTAGAACCTCAAAGATATCATACTAATAGTGATTAAAATTTAGAACCTGATTAGATATTCTGCTCCTTAGTTTTTTCTTTTCATAATTTCTGTATGTATGAACTTTTTCAACAGGTACCTGGGGTTACCGATCGTGGATTGACTCCTAGACAAGTGAAAAAGGTTGCGATCCTTGGTGGAGGACTAATGGGCTCTGGAATAGCAACAGCTTTAATTCTTAGTAACTATCCTGTAATCTTGAAAGAAGTA
The DNA here is from genome assembly GCA_037974735.1 of Cicer chorassanicum. Lineage (NCBI taxonomy): Eukaryota > Viridiplantae > Streptophyta > Magnoliopsida > Fabales > Fabaceae > Cicer > Cicer chorassanicum. Next base: position 9,150,141 of record JBBPBP010000002.1, read on the forward strand.
AATGAAAAGTTCCTAGATGCAGGTGTAAATAGGGTTAAAGGTGAGGAAAGGTTATGTGCTTAAATTTCAGCTTCAATTTAAAGTATATAAGTTATGTTCTCAAGTAGCACTTTTCTTTACGCAGCAAATTTACAAAGCCGTGTCAAGAAAGGCCAAATGACTCAGGAAAAATTTGAAAAGACCATATCTCTTCTCAAAGGTACCCTTGACTATGAAAGCTTCAAAGATGTCGACATGGTCATAGAGGTACTTTAAGGCAACCTAATATTAATTTGTTCATAGACTGTTGCAACTTGCAACTGCAATTTATTCAAAACCTCGACAAATTAGTAACTGGTGGTTATGTTTGGACAGGCTGTTATTGAGAATGTTTCCTTAAAGCAACAGATCTTTGCTGACCTTGAAAAGTACTGTCCTCCTCATTGTATACTTGCAAGTAACACTTCCACAATTGACTTGAACTTGATTGGAAAGAAAACTAAATCTGAAGACCGGATTGTCGGAGCACACTTCTTCAGGTATTATTGGTGTTCACTGTTCAGAAACTATTGTATTTTTCTGTAGTATATTTCTGGTTAAAAAATTCGATGTGTACCACTGCAGCCCCGCACATGTTATGCCACTTCTGGAGATTGTACGTACAAAGCAGACATCTCCACAAATTGTAGTTGACTTACTAGATATTGGAAGGAAGATAAGGAAAACTCCAGTGGTGGTTGGAAATTGTACCGGATTTGCTGTTAATAGGATGTTCTTCCCATATACACAAGCAGCCATCTTTCTTGTTGAACATGGTGCAGATGTTTATCAAATTGATAAGGCAATAAACAAATTTGGAATGCCTATGGGACCTTTCAGGTATTAATACTTGGACTGTTGGACAAGTTTCTTATATCCATGATCACTACTTCAAGAATCTAATATATCATATATCTTCTAATGAAGGCTGATTGACCTCGTTGGTTTTGGCGTGGGGGTTGCAACTGCCATGCAATTTATTGAGAATTTTCCCGAGCGAACTTATAAATCAATGCTTCTTCCACTTATGCAAGAGGATAAGAGAGCAGGTAAAGATAAGCTCTCAAGCACTAATTACTTGTATCAATTGGAAATTTGAGATGTTCTTGTGAAATGTTTACTTAACAATAACATGCTCAAGTGCATAGTTATCGGATTTTACAATAGATGCGAGTCGTACCTCAACTCAATACAAAACTGAATCCAATCGATATGAATCTCCAGTATGTTTCTATTTTGGACACTAATCTCATCTTGAACCTCGAATCAATATGATGAATGATGAATCCCCCATTCACTAATCTATAATGAATCACTACCTTAATTTAGTGTAGCTAAGCTAACTACCTTTTTTTATCAACTTATATAGCCAGCCGGCCACATTTTTTGGGTATGATTTATTACTTTTATTTTGAGATTAGCAGATGATATATTAGCTTATAGATTTGCTATGTCACTTGTTTTTACTTAAAAAATGTCATGTTTTTATTGGTAATGTATCTTAGAGCTTATAGGTTTTCTGGTTCTCAATTTAATGACCATGCTCAGGTGTGTGTCCACTGAAATGTGTCATTGACGTTTAACATGTGCTTCTAACAGGTGAGGCAACTCGCAAAGGATTTTATTTGTACAACGATAAACGTAGGGCTAATCCGGATCCAGAGTTGAAGAATTATATTGAGAAGTCTAGGAACATTTCTGGTGTCACTGTGGATCCTAAGGTATTTTACCCAGTCTAACTAATTTATACTCCCTCCAGACTAGATTATAAGCAAAAGTGACTTGTTATGCATAGATTAAGAATATTGGGTAACCTCATTTAATTTTCTTGATGTAATCAAAATAAAAATTGCATTTCCCAAACTACCCTTTCTTTTCATTAAATTTTGTAAGAAACTTGTTTCGTTGAAGGGTATTATGAGAATAATAGCATAAAAGAGGGCGAAATTTGTTAGATTTTTATTATATTATGGACTAACAAATATGACTTATTTTTTGTTTATATTCGAGTCCTGAGTAGTACCATATTGACTTGACTGTTGCGGGAAGCACAATTTGTCTTCATTATAAATTTGACTTGGTCTGATTTTGTTCGTTTGAAAAACTGGACAGCTTGTAAAATTATCGGAAAAGGACATCATAGAGATGATCTTCTTTCCTGTGGTGAATGAGGCTTGTCGGGTCCTTGATGAAGGCATTGCAGTTAAAGCAGCAGATCTTGATATTTCGGCTGTCATGGGCATGGGCTTTCCACCTTACAGGTTTGTTTCATCCCTTACTTTTTTGGGAGGAACTTTTCCCACCCCCAAAGTCACTTCCGAAGTACACATTCAAATAAAACAATTTTTTTTATGTTGTGTGAATGTGTACTTCCAGAGAAAAACAGTGTTTTTTTTTTCGAATGTGTACTTCCAGAATCATGTGTGTTATTTTAGAAACGTGGGGTAGGTAAAGTTGAAACCTTATTTTCTTTCACTCCCAAAAGTTTGTGCTTCTTGTTCTGACTTTTAGGATTAATTTAATTAGGGGAGGTATCATATTCTGGGCTGATTCTCTTGGATCCAAATACATATACTCAAGATTGGAGGAATGGTCAAAACAATATGGAGAATTTTTCAAGCCCTGTGCCTACTTGGCTGCAAGAGCTGCCAAGGGGATTCCATTGGTGAGAAATCTAAGATCATGTGTTGTTTATTTAATCTATGAATCAGTTACTTGTGTCTTAGGCTGCATTCTAGTACTCTATCCTTCTCATTCTTATGTTAAGTGTCATGTTTGAAACATTTACTTATATTGGAGGATCGTTTCAACAATGCATTGCACCTAAACATACCCATAAAATTAGAATCATTTGATTGAATTTGTTACAAATATATGAATGTAAGTTTCATTTTTAGACCAATTATCTTTAGATCATATACTATACCTTCTAATGGCATTTTACTGTCATGTTGCAGAGTGCCTCGGTGGAGCAAGCGCAGTCACGATTATAAGATTCAAAAGCACATTACATGTTTTTGTTAGATTTTCATCCCCCCTTTTTTCCCCTTACACAAAATAGGAAACATAATTCAATAACAGTCAAATAATGTATGATAAGGGAATAAAAGTAAAATTAGATTCATTTCTAGTATGTAGCAAGAGATTAATCTCTGTAAGTTTCTTGTTACTAGCACTGATGATGAAAATGAAGAGTTAGATTAAATGGTTTCTTGTTAAGGGGTTATGAAATTGCTAGTTTGAGTATAATTTCTTCATTGCTTTTCTAAGTTTTTATTGTTACTGTCAACTGTCAATGCAATATATTGACCTTAATCCAACAATTGTGCTGGTCAAAATCAAAATCTTGCACATTTTAATCTCCTTTATCATACCTGAAATTATTCATGATTTGAACTGATTACAGAGGAGTCTACTTTTAAACTTATGGTTTTTCCTCAGATTTTTAATTGTTAAAATTAATTTTGAATGAATTGACTTGACTGTTTGCAATTGGAATAATAACAACAGATTTGAAAACTTTTCAAAAAGGATCAATAGAAATGTATAATCTATACCGTGTAGGGATCCTCTTCATTTCTTTTGACTCAAAAGGAATGGAGATCTCTATTATTTTTTGTGACAAATGGAAAAATATAGGGTTCAAATACATGTACCATTTTATTTAATATTTTGGTATGGAGGGTGCATAAAAATTTCATTAATGTGTTTTAATTCAACAAAGATAAAATAAATGAAATTATTGGAATTTTGTGTGGATAGTGGATGAATTACCAGGAATATGTGAAAATAATGTAAGCAATAATCTCATTAGACCGTTCACAATAGAGAACTTTTTTATGAGAAATTTTATTTTACATAAAATATTCATTCATTCAAATTAAAAGAATACATTAATTGAGAGATACAAATTTACTAAAACAAAAATGATTGCGAACAAGTTTTACAATATTCAGATTAATAGCATCGATAAAATACTTACAAATTTGACAAAATTAAAGTGACTGAAATATTCATGTCTTCGGATCCCAACGTTGATGATGCTGTATGTAGGGACCAAAGTAAAACGGTAAATTTGAACAAAATGAACACGGCAAAACATCAGAAAAATTAAACGTCGCACTTAGCTTACGAGATAATAGAAAAACATGAAGAAAAAAATATTTATATAAAAATCACTTATTTAGATAAAATGATGGAGGAAAAACGATAGAGAAGGATGATTTAGGACCAAATAATGAAGACAAAAGAGAAGTAGAGAGCAGTTAAACCTAATTTTTTATTTAAACATTCAACTCTCTTTCATTTGAGTACTTAAATGGATCATTTATCTCATTATAACTTTTAATGTTAGAATTTAATAAGTACTCAATCTAGGTAACCGACTACCTCAAAATATTACTAAATAAATTTTATCAATAACTTAATATCATTACATTTTAACTCTTATTTATTTTCATATCAAGGGGTCCAATGCATGGAATTTAGGACTCACTTTAATTTGTAGAAACATTTTGTGTTATTATTTTTTAAAATGTGTGTTTATTTTATTTTGATGTGAGACTCTTTAACCGAAATATTGTCATAGAGAAAAGATAAAATACTAGATCATAAAGATG
>JBBPBP010000002.1:9167919-9217421 GCA_037974735.1 Cicer chorassanicum
AATACATTTATTTACAATAAAAATAAAATAGACATTATAAATAAAATATTAATATGTACGGATTATGACGATTACTCAATCATAATTTAAAATATTGTTCGATTGTTAATACTACTCAATTTTTATAATTTTTTTATACTTTTTTTACTGATTTTTATCAATTTTATATTATTATTAACTTATAATTAATATTTTTAATTATTTATTTATTTTATCAATTAAATATATATATATATAGAAAAGATAGTATACCCATAATATGACTACTACTCCTTTTTTTTCTCTTCATATCGTTGATCTTAAAATGCAACTTACTAAAAATTTAAAAAGTAAAATATTTTAATTTTTTTAAATGGAGTATTTTAATTTTTTGGAAAAATGATATATTAAAAATAAATCCTAATAATTACAGTAACCTCCATTGCTTTGATCACTCCCAAGTCCCAGCCCCTGCCAATTGGCAGCTCTAACGTGATTATCTATCATTGTTAGGCTAGCGTGAACCATATGATGTATATCACAGGCTCAAATATATAAATAAATATCCACTACAATATTTTTACAATTGATATTTAGATACTGATAAGCAAAATTGGTATTTTTAAAAAAAAATAATTATAGAATTGAATCATTATTTTAGTTCTTAAAATTGCAATTTAGGACAAATTAATTAATCTCAAATCTACAAAATGACAATTTAATTCCATCAATAAATTAAAGAAATGTCTTATTAATATGTATATGGTTGTAAATTTCAGAAAACAGTGGTGACAACAAAAAGTGTGGAATATTTGCCATTCCTCCTTTCGTTTTTCTTCTTTTTAAACGGCGGCGTTTGGCTGTTGTATGCTGTTCTTGTTCGTGATTGTATTCTTGGGGTAAGTTGCTCTTTATTTTTATTGTTATATTAGTTAGAGTATAGAATTATAATTATAATTCGTTAATATTATATATATACATATAAAAAAAAAGAATAGAGGGTTTTTTTACTTTAGGAGAACATTTCAATTATTTTTATTTATTAAAATATGTGTTTAATTTATTTTAATGAGATATTCTTAAAGTAAATAATTGTGATAAAGATAAAATATAATATAGTTGATGAAGATGTATTTTTGAAAATAATAAAAATAATTTTTTTGATATTTTCACACAATTTTTTTAAAAATAGAGACATAAAATATTTTTGCAAAGTAAATAATATCTGAAATTTCTCTTTCTCAAACCAAAAGTACTAGGACTATTTTTTTGTCAATAAAAAATGATAAATACCACCCAGAAAAAGTTCATACATGTCGTTAAAAAGTCTGAATTCGAATTTAAGATATGATATTCAATTTAACAGTATTGATATTTGTCAGTTAAATTATAACTTTTTAGAATATTAACTTTATAAAATTAAATGTGTAAAAAAGAAAACTTCATAAAATTAAAATAGTTTAAGGACTATATATTTACTACATTTATATAGTTTAGAATCTATAATAAATTGATCATTTATTGATGTAACAAAGAACAGGTACCAAATGGTACTGGATTTTTACTTGGAGCTATGCAGTTAGTGTTGTATGGGGTCTACCGAAATAGAAAACCATCGAAGCATGTTTCTCATAAATTGGAAGAAGAATGTCAACATCAGCATCTCATCTCATCTGTATGATAGGGAACTAGTTTTGCTTTTAAGTTTATTGCTAGATATTTTTTAAACAATGGTCAATGAATTTTCAATTAATTGGTGAGCTGATGAATGAAACTATAGAAAGTAATAAGTGTTTCAAAAAAATGGATATTAATTTTATGTACCATATAGTCCCAAATTATGGGTGACTGTTTGGTGTATTTGAATGTAACCGAGAATGAATTATGTAAATGTTAAAGAAATGGATTGTGTATTGTATACGACTCTAACTCCAGTATTGATGATCTATTTTAAAGTCAGAATTCAAAAGAAACCATAATGTGAAGCATTCTTTATAACATATATTTGTTTGTTGGGTCATTTCTTAAGTGCGAAATCACAGCAATTATAAAAGAAAAAGATGTAGTTTCTTAATATTATAAAGTCAAATTTTTATCATTAAATTTATCTTTAAGATGATATCTTGAGGACAATAATTAGATATACTTTAAGATGATGCTAATTTGTGTCTTAATAACACATGTTAAAATACAAAAAGCAGAAATATTTTATTAAAAAAATAATGTTTATACTTTCAAGGAGTTGGAAAAACAAACTGCAATATAAAATATCTACATTTGAATTATTAAGATGTGTCATCGGGACACATATTAGCATTTTCCTGTACTTTTTCGGTAAACTAAGTGAAAGATGACATATATTATAGGGATTCGACACAATTACGACATCTTTAGTTCGAAGTCATGATGTGATATCCAATATAATAATATCGATATTTATTATTTGAGTTAAGTCTTACACATTATTTTTCTTTATATACTTGAATAGGCTTAATTGTTTAAGATTTTTTTTTAAAATGATTTTTATAATATTTTATCTTTTTATTATAATATTTTTTTTAAAAAAATTTAAACTAAATTTCAAATGAAAAATTGGTTTAAATAGTTTATCTTAAAATATCATTTTAAGTATTTGATCTATCTGCTACAACTTTTTTTCGATAATAAAATTTCAAAAAATGATTAAAATGAAAAGTTATTTTGAAAATTTTTCATAGAAATCATTTTTGATAGATATCTTTTTTTTTAAAAGTGATTTTTATCGTGTTAAAATATCTAATAATAAATATTTAAGTTATAAAATGTCAAAATTATTTTTTTAATCGATAAGAAACAAGTTTGAAACAACTTCTACTATTTTTAATTAAGTTTTCATAAAAATACAATTTTAAAAATATAAATTCATAATCAATTTTCTAAAAATCTCAAACAAACGAGCTCATTATGTTAAAAAAGAGAGTAATGTTTTGCAACTAAAATTGGGAGTAACCTAGTTGCCTCTCTCTCAAATTTTCCTACATCTCTCTATCGTTTTTTCTCTCTTTTTATCTAAATAATCAATTTTTCTTTTGCACTTTTTTGTAATTTTGCAGTTTGAGTGTGAAGTTGTTTTATTTGTCGTCTTAATGTAAAATTAGTTTAGTTCACGTTGATATATCAACTTCAGTCAATATCTTGGTCGTCAACGCTATAAATATAGAGGTATTAGTATTTCAATCACTCTGTTTTGTCACATTTGTTGGCATTCCAACGTTATGATTGTTGGAGGACTCTCTTGCTTATTCATACACTTGGTTGTTTTCTCTTAAGTCTCACCTATGCCTTGGATCAACTCCTATGAACTTCATCGACTTCTGTCGCGAACTTGATGATGGAAACTAGCTTACTTGCTTGATAAGAAACAAAAAGTAACTAACTCAAGTTGCACTAACTGAAAACAGTCATGATAATAATTCACTCTACTTTATTCATATTTGATTGTCACTTATATAGTGTTTTACGTATGGACTCATGGCTAATAAGTCTTTGAGACTCAATTACGCAATCAGGTTGATTACACTTATACATTATCACTTATTACACTTTAATGAATTCAATTAGTTCTAACATTCCCCTTTAATTCAATTTCACATACTATACTAAGCATTTCTCTAAGTTTCTTAAACCTATCAAACTTCAAAGGCTTGGTGAATATGTCAGCTATATGTTCTTCAGTGTTGTAGTAGCTGAGCTTCAGCTTCACCATGCTCACTTGATCCCTCAAAAAATGATACTTGGGCTCTATGTATTTGCTCATTCTATGTGACGTTGGATTCCTTGCAAGACTTATGGTTAATTTGATGTAAATATTTAGTTCCATTGGCTTCTTGTACTCCAACTTCAACTCATCAAACAATGGGCTCATCCAAGCAACTTGACAGGCTGCACTTGCATCAACTATAGGCTGCACTTGCATCAACTATGTATTCTGCTTCGCAACTAGATAATGCCACAACATTTTGTTTCTTAGAACACCAAGAAATTGGTTCTCCTAAGAATTTGAACCAAAAGCTAATTGTGCTCTTCCTTTCAACTTGATCACCACACCAATCAAAATCAATCAAAGTTTCCACTTCTGGCCCAAGTATGAGTCCTTGTGAGATACCTGAGTATTCTCTTGGTTGCAATCATATGAAATGTTCTTGGATCACTCATGAATCTACTTACTAGATCCACTCCATAAGGTATGTTTGGTCTATTGTTACAAGCATACCTCAACGAGCCTACAATCTTCTTGTATAGTGTTGCATCAACTTGTTTCTCATGCTCTGCTTTGTTCAACTTCAAATTACTCTCAACTAGTGTATTTGCTTCATTGCACTGCTCCATATTAAATCTCTTCAACATATCTTTGATATAGTAACTTGGGGTTAAATAAGTTTTTAATTCTTATAAAATTTTAACATTTCAATTAAGGTTCTTGTAAAATAAAAATACAATTTTTGGTCCTTACACAATTACCTATGATGCAATTTTAGTCCTTGATGTTAAAGCAACATCTATTTTTGAATGAATTTTTTTCATATATGTTTATGATATTATAAAAAGTTCATTCACAAAAAATGAGCTCATAATTCGATTTCTAAGTCCATATTTTCATTGTTTTTATCTTGATATTTAAACATTTAAAAATTCTAAATTTTTGTGGATGATCTTTTTATAATGTTTCTAAACATGATTACAAAAAATTATTTAAAAATTTTAAAGTTGAAGGACGATTAAAAATCTTTCACTTCAGCAAGGACTAAAAGTAATATATATGGATAATTTTGTAGGAACAAAAACGTATATTTTTATTTTATAGAGACTAAAATTGAAATGTTAAAATTTTATAGGGACTAAAACATATTTAACCTTTTTTCTTTTGATGCATAACGGTTCTTTCATCATCAACAAAAGTAATGAAGTACCTATTTCTTCAAAGTGATGGAGTCTCAATAGGTCCACACACATTTGAATGTACCACTTCTAAGGACTTCCTTGCTCTTGATCAAGTATATTCGTTGAACTTGCTCCTAGCTTGCTTGCTGACTAGGCAACCGTCACACACTTCATCTGGTTGTTTCAAAACTAGCATACCAGACACCATTCCTTGAAAACCAAGCTGACTTAGACTTTTGAAATTCAAATGCCCGTATCTAAGATGCCACAATCATCTCTCATCATCAATACATATGCTAGAATAACATTGTATATGCTGGTTGTTTTTGCCATTTCCATTCTTTTGTTGACCAAGTTATGCTAATGATGGGAAATTGAAGAAGGTTAGGCTTCAAACTTTAAGAAGACAAATGGAATTGATGCAAATGGAGGATGAACATCAGGTTGCTGACTATTTCACAAGCATTTAGACTCTCACAAATCAAATGAAGACATATGGTGAAAAATTTGTTGATTAACTAGTGGTTGAGAAGGTAATAAGAACTCTGACCCCTAGATTTGATAATGTTGTAATAGCCATTATAGAATCCAACTACTTATCAACCTTATTTGAAGAGCTTCAAAGCACACCGGAAGCTTATGAGAAAATGATGAACGAAAGGAAAGTAGGAAAACCAATGAGCATACATATAATAATCCTAAGACAACTAAAATAGTCAACTATCAATTATTATAACTATCTAGTAACTACCTTAAACAATATCAAATTCCTTATAATAAATATATAACTATCTCTAATAATCTCCCATGAGTTAGAAGTGTTGATTAATATTTTTAATTTGAGAAGAAAAATATAATTCAAGAAAATGTCTAAATTGTAGGCCGCCGATTGGTCGACCTGCTTTATCCCATCTCTTAAGGGAAGAACTCTTGTTAGTGGAAAATTAGTTAAACAAATTAGTTGGCAGTATAGAAAAAGTGATAATTTATTTGGCTTATGGTATGGCATCACAATTGATAATATGGCCATATTATTCTTATGTTTTCTTGGTGAATTAAGGCCCTCAATTACACGGACTTGAATTTCCTATAGCGGCTCTACGTTGTAGTACTTGTGGATGTGATATTGTTATAAAATTCCTCATTTTAAAATATCCACATAACTTCATTAACTACAAATTAATATATATATATATATATATGAACATCCAATAAATTGTTTTAGGGTTAATATAATTATATTAATAGTTAATAAATTTTCACACCTAGTACAACTATTAATTATTTATTATTTATTGAACATAAACAATGAATTAAATTTAAAATTTTCAAAAATTGTTTAAATTTTGTGTATTTCTTTTAATTATATTCTCTTTTTGAAAAAAAAATTACAATACTCTACTTTAAAATTAATATATTAAAATGTTATATTTTTTTGCTTTCAAGAGATTGTAGGTGACGGTGCGATCATGCGCCAAAAATTTATCTCCTTTAAGATTTTGTAATCTTGAATATGTGACTATATATTGGTTTGACATTTTATTATTTTTTAATTTATCAAAAAATAAATAGATAAAGCAATAGATAGTCATATTCTCCTCACATTGTGATCTCCTGAACATTTAAAAAAAAATATTCTAATACATTAATGTTAAAATGAATTATTTTAAAAAAATCAAAAATAAAATATAATTGAAAAAATCCAAATTTTATTTAAAAAATAATTTTTCTTTAACAATACTCTAATATAGATCTATTGTTGATGATTATTAAAATAATGAACTCCGAAAGAGAGTATTGCTAAGTGACAAACGCAAATACCGGGACGAGTCGTACCTTTGGGGGACAGCAACGATATTGTAAGGTTACCAACAAAATAAAACCAAAAAACAATTGTTTTTTATATACCATTTTTTTTAAGTAGATAAACAAATACATCACTCAAATTAATCTTAAATTTTATACATCGATAAATATATATTTAAAATTATAAAATAATAATTAAATGGTGTAAAATATTAATTTAACATTTAATTATTTTATATATATCCATATCATCATATATATGTAGATTTACTTTTTTTTTTTAAAATAATTTATTTATAATCAATCAATGTAAAATTATAATTATTTATAAAATTATCTATGAGACGATAAAATTTCAGTAACAAATTTAATTTAAAAATATGACAGTAACATAACATCAACACTTAAATTGACATGTTAATCTATTTGATAACAAAAATTTATAGAAAAACTATTGTAGTTTATATCTTACGATTTAAAAGATGTATTTATAAATTACAAGATTAATTTACTTGTTTATTCAATTTGTCTGTTTCTAATTTCTGATCAAGTTAACGGCATGATCACAACTTCATCGCAATGTAGATTTTCACCAGTAGGCCAGTCTGGCTAGTAGTGCTTTGTGTGATGTGTCAAAGATCTCTAAGATACCCTTTCTTCTTGCTTCTCTTTTGTTTTAGTTTAAACACTTTATTTACTCTCGCTGTCATTTAAATTTTTTGTATATATATATATTAAAAAATTTTAAAAAAATTATTTTATTGAATTACTTATTTTAATTATTGATAAATTTTTAACTATTATCAATAAAAAGTATAATAATGTTTTGAAAGTTACCTATATAGTAATTAATGAATGGTAGTACAAAAAAAAATTACTTAAAGTTACATTAAAAATTATGAATGATATTCATTTTGAGACAATTTTTTTATACTAAACTGACACTCATTAGAAGACGGATAGAGTATTAAAAAAATGAAGATATATTAGGTGCGTTTGTTTGATTTAATATAAATATGATCTTTGTTTTAAATAATTTAGAGATTATTTTTCAGAGATTTTTAAAAAAAAATTAACTTCTGTTTGTATACAATCTTGTAAAAATAATTTTTTTAAACTACAATGACTATTTTGTATACACATTCTAAAATTTGATCAACGTAAACTACAAAAATAATTTTTTTTAACAAAATCATTTTTAAAAAAATCTAAGACAAACACCCTTCAAACCCTAAAATGATTTTTGGCTTGAAAAAATCTGAAACAAATGCAAACATTATTAATATAAAAAGTAGCTTTTAATTTCATCATCTTATTATATAATTACGACTTCTATTTATTATCCGTGTAAAAATATTTACACTACATGTAATCATTAATCTCTTTATTATATATTTTAACATGTTCAATCATAATTTACAACTCAAATATTTTATTATAGGCTTACAACTGTCTAGTTAAAAGTTAGAGACCAATACATTTTTATTTTATTTTAAATGATATTCATTCATTTAAATGGATAGAAATTATATTTATTTGAGAATATTACAATTTAAAGTCGCTAAAATCGAACGGATGAATCTGCGTATAAACTCACATATAGGATAATAGCATAAAACGGCAAAATGTCTATAAATGTAACGAAACCTACAAAAATAACAAAACTGAGGTATTCAGAATACCTAAGTCTTTGAAACTGTAACGTTGACGACGTCAAAATCATTGATTGAATTTACACCTGATCAAATATAATATGTCAGTCTGAACCAAAGAACACTACAATAACATGAATAAACAAAACATTGCACCAAGACGATGAACAACCACACGCTACTCAAAGACGGTAAAACTAGACAAAAATATGTAAGAAAAACTATATATGCGTAAAATCACTTATATAAATAAAAGAAAATAACAAATGATTTAGATGGGTGATTTTATATCAAAAGATGGCTCTAAATCCCCTCTACTTTATTGAAAAAAGAAAAGCCAATCAAAATAGAGAAGAAAATAGGACCCCACTAGATCACAAAGCAAATTACCTTAAGAGAACACATTTAGTTTTTAGAGACTAAATAAAAATCATAAATTTCACATATAAAAACTAAACTTGTTAGTCATAATGTGAATTATAATTCAATAATGAATTTAATTTATATATATCGGTGTAAATAGTTTTTACACTGTCAATTAATCACAATCGTTAGATCACCGATAGGGATGTGCAATATATATGGTTAGTACTTAGTTGAACCATATTGATAAATTGAATTGCACTATACACAAAAAATCTAAATCAATTAAATGGTTCATGAATTAAACCACATATTTAAAACAATTCAGTTAACCAAACTTAATTTAAAAATCAGTTTAATAATTATTAAACTTTTTTAATCTTAATTAAAATTTTGTATCATAGAAATTTTTTAAAATTTGTTATTTTTGAAAAAAAAATATAGAAAATATCAAAATAAATTTCCAAAAAAATTAAATATATATATATATATATATATTCTAAATAATTTTTCAAAATTTTTATCGAGAAATTTTTAATATCTATTTTTCTCAAAAAAAATTAAAAATAAATTTCTTGAAAAAATCGAAAAAATATTCTCGAAATTTTTTGCCAAAAGAATGTTGAAATACTTTTTGGAAAAATAATTGAAATTTTTTTACATCTATTTTTTTTTAAAAAAAAATTGATATTCTTTATTATAAGTACGGTGACTTGCTTAACAAAACACACAAGTTGTGGGCAATAACCAAAGTTTGAGATGCGAAATAATAAATTTCATACCCGATGATTAGTCTTATAGTATCTCCAATAAATCAAAGTCGTAGAGAAATTTGATTAAACCATAAGTACAACTTCTCTCTATAATAAAATTAACAATTAATTATTAATATTGACTATTTAAAAAAAACTAATTAAATGTGATTATAGTGATAAAGCAATTTCTAAAAGACCAAATCTTTATTGCGAGGATACACTAGACCAAGACGCAAACTTATCTAAATATTTGAATTCAAGTAAACAATGAATTATAATTAAAGACGAACTATTGAATTCATAAAAAACGGAGTTGAAATCTTGAAACAATTCTCATAAAAATAAGTAAAATGGTAATAAACCCACTTAATTATTTAATGGACGTTGCTATTAAGATTACAAATTAAAATCAAAGTGCAAGGCTATGGAACTTGACATCTATCAATTTGACAAGGATGTTGTGTCGGCAATAAAATAAAGAAGGGATACGATATGGGTGTGAAACCGTGTGTGTTATTGGTGGAGGAGTTGGTGTTCATGCAATTAAGGATTTCCTCAAGGTTTAATAATGCAAAAGTTGTTTTGGCGCATTGCTTAAGTAAGGTCAAGTTAATATCTTATCATCGTTATTATCATAATTATGACATGAAGTATCAACAAATGGTGTGGTGATGTTTTTTTGGATACAATGGTGTGGTGATGTTATTGCATTTGTCTTTGTCCTTCGGATGTTTTTATGATGATAAAAAGGACCATGTATCATTAGTGTAAAGTTATTTTACACATAAAAAAATGTTATCGATATTAATACATCACAGTGTATTTATCTCTTTTATAAAATGCAACACTTCCAAAAACAACCAAGCAATTGGATGCATATTAATTTCTTTTATTATGAAAAAATATTTTCATATTACCATAAAAAATTTAACATTAAAGAGTTGTATCGACATTTTTTTAATTAAAACACATTTTTCTTATACAAGGTATGTGCATATATATTTCCTGCACAAACAAGGTATGTGCATAAATATTAAATTTTTCCTATACAATTTAACATTTTTCTTATACAATTTAACATTAAAAACTTTTTCCTGCAAAAACAAGGTATGTGCATAAATATTAAATTATACAATTTGTTATACTTAAAATAAAAATAAATCAATATCATTCCTCTTAAATATTGAGTAAACTTTAATTCATTGATATACTATATTACTTTTTCAAAAAATTTTAAAGATAATTTTCAACAATACTATTGTTATTTCATAAATTATTTACTTATTTCTACCGGTTATATTACATTTTTGGAAGGTCCACTTCTAATTGCTTTTTTAAGGGACTTCTTCTTATACTAGTGTTATATCAAATAGATATTTTAAATTATAAACTTAAAATTAGAATATATTTTTTTTAAGACTATTTGATCTTTGATCGAATGGTCTATACTGTTCAACTGTGTCATTTTCTTTAACAATTATGAATTCAAATTCGATTTTATTGAAGATGGATCCAAGACTTGGAATGAGAACATTATTGACCAAATATGCTGTCATTTTCTTAACAATTATGAATTGAAATTTGATTTTATTGAAGATGAATCCAAAACTTGGAATGAAATCATTATTGACCAAATGTATATAGCCCAGACGATGAAGATTTGATTAAAAATTCACATATCTTGGATAGAGTTACTCAAGACCATCTTATTTGGGCTAATAATGCATGTGGTATGTATGATGTGCGAGAGGCTTACAAATATGCTATTCATAGATACATCAATGTTGCATGATCAAGAGATTGGAACCTTATTTGAAAGTTGAAGATTCCTCTTCTCTATGAACACCATTCTCTTAAAGATACCAAAAAATTTCCTCTTGAAAAAGAAATGCCTATTTATCTTTGTTCTAAAGAGACGATGAATATTAAAGAGTACCTTTTGTTCAATAGATTTTTATGTTTGAGTTATCCACAGATCGAGATTGTCTATCTTTCAATCTCCTATCTTTAATAACTTTTTTTTTTCTTATATATTTCATAACCAATTATTTTTTATCATCTAAATAACTTTTATTTATTTATTTTAATCACTAATTTTTCCTCTAAATACACTAAATTTACAAAAGTTTAACCACCAAAGTTAGAGAATCAATTTTTACATGTCAGATCCTCTCAGCCTCACATTTAACTCCCAATCACAAAGTGCTTCTCTAATGTCTCTTTCACACTTTTTAAAATTCATTTCCAAGTCAGTCTTCCACGTGCTTCTCTCAATAACACCCTCTCCCCTTTCACACTAATTCTCATTCTCACATTCTTCAACACTTTTTTCTTCTTCCATTCCTCTCTCTCTTTCATCCTCACTCAACACCAAAACCGCATCATAATATCAATAACCCACCTTTTCTTTTTCATCAAAATCAAATCTTTCAAACAAAACAGAACATAGTAAGTAACCAAACACAAGCCTACTAATCATTCACTCACTCATTAATTCATTCATTCCAATTCCATCAAATCAATATGGAAGCAATGAATAGAGAAGAGGTTATAATAAATGATGGAACAATGCAGCAATATTGCATTAACCATCCTCACAGAAAAAACCCTGCTGGTATATGTGCTTTTTGTCTTCAAGAAAAACTTGGTAAACTTGTTTCTTCTTCTTCATCTTCTTTCCCTTCTTCTTCTTCTTCTTCCTCTTCTCCTCCTTCTTCTTCACCTTCTTTCAGATTCAACACTCTTCAAACTTCATCTTCTTCCTCTTCTTCTCTTAATTCCCTCTCTCTTCCTCCAACTTCTTCTTCTACAAAACGTGACCATCACATTCGTTCTCGTATCCCTTTTCTCTTACCAAACAAAAAGAAACCATCTTCATCATCTTTTTCTTCTTCTGCAAATGTTACTTCTTCTGACTCTGTTTTCAAGCGTAGCAAATCCACAACAACACCCAGAAGAACAAAGTTTCTTGATAACGACGATGCAGAAAATGGTGATTTTGGTTTTAGAAAAAGGAACAGTTTTTGGTCTTTTCTCTATCTTTCTTCTAGACCCTCTAGTTCATGCAGCAAGAAAATGGAAGTTAAGAGCTTTAAGGAAAGTAACATTAGTCCAAGGATTTCAACTGTGAAGCCAAAGTTTTGTTCTTCTACTTTAGGAAGAAACTGTGAAATGGTAGTTGAAGAAGAAAATGAAGAAGAAGAGGAAGAAGAAGAAGTTGAAGTTTCTGGTTCAAGTTCCGGTTCTGTTTCATTGGAACAAAGAAAAGTTTCAAGATCTAGATCTGTTGGATGTGGTAGCAGAAGCTTCTCTGGTGATTTTTTTGAGAAAATCTCAACTGGGTTTGGAGATTGTACTTTAAGAAGAATTGAATCTCAACGTGAAGGTAAGGCTAATAAGGTAATTTCATCTTCTGCTTGTATGAAGGAAAGAGTGAAGTGTGGTGGAATATTTGGTGGGTTTATGATGATGACTTCATCTTCTTCTTATTGGCTTACTTCTGGTGATGATGGAGAAAATTCTCATGGAAGGAGTAGGAGTAGTTGGAGTTGGGCACTTGCTAGTCCAATGAGAGCTTTTAGCAGCAAAACCACTTCCAAAAAGGATGCTAATTCTCACAACAACAATGCACCTAATTTCTCACCTGTCCCTTCATTGCTTACTGTTTAAGGATAAAAAATTATTTCATACTTTTAGTGCATATTTGAGTTCATGACTAGTTTTTTTTTTTTTTGCAAAATCACGTTGTTACGTGATTTTGTTGATTTATGCATATTTGGTTTTACAGTGTCTATCCACTTCAAAACCAAATATGGATGAAGTTGTGAAGTGTAACTTTTTTTAAAATACCATTTGTTTGGATTGAATATGAGATTGACAAAACTGCCATAGGTTACAATAATTTTGGTATAAGTTGTACTTTGTTTCTATTTTGTCTAATTCTCCTATCATCCAAACATACATTAAATGCATATTTGAAATTTCGGCCAGTTTGACAAAATTTTAATCTTTTGGATTGATCATAATTTTCTTTCATTAGTAATGTAATAATAATGTAATAGTTTTAATTTCCTTTACCAATTGTTTCTTTTTGGAAAGTTGTTATGGAACCCTTTATTGCATTGTATGTAGTGTTTAGTCTCATTAAATTGACTGTATTACCATATCATATGGGATTTTTGTTTTATTCTTTGTAGCTTCCATTATTTGTAATATTCAAAATAAGTTCTATGGCAAAGAGATGTAATTTTATTTTAGTTTATGTAATTAAAATCACTATTCACATGCATACACATGTTTTGAGTAATTTAGGCAATAGAATCAATCTAGACCATGTTATGGCTATGCTATGCTATACAACTTAATAATATACCTTGTGGTTGCTATTCTATTAGTGAATAATTTAGGGGGCAAGTTGTTTATTTATTTACAAAAAAATGGTTGCACAATAGTCAATAGTCAAATAGATGAAGATGGTTGGAGAGTGAGTTAAAGTGGTCCCCTAGATTGTGTTCACCAACAAGATCTTGCATTCATTATTTTTGTAGGCTTTAGCATGCAGCTGCTGACAGTCCTAATTAATATTTTAGTCATTTTTCTCTAAGTGTTCCACATGCACAGTTCACAGCTGTATAGTCAAGACAAAAGCTCTACTTTACTGTGTTCTTAAGCTGCTAGTTTTGGCTGCCAAATTACTTTCATTAATGCTTTTTTTATAACTATAAGTTTTTTCCTTTTTGTCTTGCCAATGGTTTTTTATATCATTCATTTAGACAAAAGGATTAATTTCTTTAAAATTGAGTTTCTAAATTGAACTTCAAATATTGGGCCTAATTTTAAAATTGTTAGTTCGATCTCAAATACGAACTAATCTAAATTCAGATTTACATATGAATTGATTTATTTCAAAAATTGTCTCCTATTTTGTAGTTTATTATAGATAAATTTATTTTATTTTATTTTTTCTCGGAGATCATATAAATAGAAAATATAGTTTATTTTATTTATTTATTAAATCATAAAAAAAATAGGAGAGAGTTGGTAACAAAGTAAAATGAATTTGTTAATTTATTTGCAGTACATTGTAAAATTAAAAAAAATGTTAAAATAATATAATATGTTATTTGTTTTAGCATATATGATTAATTGTATTAATTTTGATGTATTTTTTTATTAAATATATTTTGTTTGATTTTATTAATATAATTTAATATTTTAAATAATTTTTATTTTTAAATTAACAATTAATTATTTATTATAAAAAATTTACAAAAAAGATCAAAATACTTATTCATGTACTTGTCCTAATTAAATACCATTTTGACATAAACCATAGTAGAATTATACTATTTGATACCACTTTTTAGTGGGGAAGCTCCCAATTTGGGGAGCTCTTATGTATGATCATGAGCAGTTAAGATTCCATTTTGTGATATATATATATATATATATATATATACTCAATAATATCGGATTAAATAAATAGTTTTTTAAACAATCAATAAATTAAAAACTAGTATAACATTGATATGTAATTATAACATCAACAGTAATTATATATAACACTAATTTTAGTGCATCCTAATGATATATATAAACCGTAATAAATACCTTGTGGTTGATATATATATATATATAATGTTAATTCATACATATATAGCAGATGAGACATTTTTTAGTTTCAAGTACAGAAAATAACAATAGAAAGACATGACTTTATTTAATTGTCATATATAATAATTTCTCCCAAAATATAAGTAAAATTATTTGATGTAATGGGATGCATTAATTAATTAATTAATTAGGTTATGGGGATGAAATGAAATCCTGATGGTGCAATGTTAGCAAGAGTGGTAGTCCCAATACGACTAATCCCAACATATTTGAGGGTTGAAATTAGACCACCAAAAGAAGGAAGTTTTGTGTTGCAATTGGAGAGTGGTGTAGGAACCATTAGGTTGCAACCATTAAGTAGTGAAGATAGATCAAATAGCAGAGGATCATCCATCATAATTGAAAACTTTCCATCATCATCACTTGTTGCATTAGAAATCATATTTCCTCCACATTCTAGTTGTACTTGAGCATCTGAAATATTATATAGTATTTATTCATTAATTATCAGTTTATTATTGAGCAAGTGAGTCAAAACTATATGATTATTGTCATGTTGGTTAGATATATGGAAAAAAGAAAAAACTTTTAATTGTTTTAGAACTTTAATGTAGAATTTTGAAGACAAAATTTCTACTTTTAATTTTTTAATATATGCATTTTTTTATCTTTTAAGCAATATTACAAGAATAAATATGTATATTTTTGATAGAATATTACTACATAGAAAAATGGTTTATTTATATATATATATATATATATATATCCTTTTTTTAAAAAAACTATTTATTATACTCCATATTGAAAAATATATACAAAAATATCTTATTTTTTTCACATGATAGATAATTTTTAATAGATCGTATCTCCGAGATGCGACTATCTATAAACTTTAATATTTTTTTTTAATTTTTTAACAGGAGGTATATAGACTTTAATTTTTTATTTTATTTTTTAGTAGATGGCCCCATCCTCGAGATGCGACCTCCTATTGAAAGAAAAAAAATCATCCTTCAAGTGATCGTAGAACAAAGATGCAACTACCAAAAGATCCAAAAAAATAGAATATTTAATATATAAATTTCAATATGTGATATATTGGTTAATTTAAAAAAAATATAATAAAAAAAAACAAAAAAAAATTGCTTGTTTGTACAGAGACCAACAAGTACAAAAACTGACAAATGCAACAGCACCTTAGGATTACAGTATTTCTTTAACTATTTATTTTTATTCTCTTCATGTATTTTTCCCATTATATAAGTCTCTTTTGATATTTTTTTTGGGTCTTTTTATAAGATTTTTTTTTTAATTTTTCAACTGTATTAATTTTTTATTTATTAATTTATTCTTAATTATGTTATATTTTTATCCGTAATTTGGAATAAATATTATAACTAAAATAATAAATTAATTATCTTTCTTTAAAAATAAAGTAGTAAAACATTTTAAATTGTCAATAAATTTAATGTTACAACTAATTTTTTTAATTTTCATGATTTAGTCAACGAAGGATTTCAGTAAGGACGGAAGAAATACAAGAATAAATATTAGATGTGGAGCTGAAATGAAATCCTCGTGATTATTACAATTTTTTGTTTTAAAAAATTATTAGTTTAAGATAGAAGTGAGAACATAAGATGAATAGCAGTGAAATATGGCCTTACTTGAAAATACTGGGATTGCAGCACCATTGACACCGACATTGTTATTAGAAGTGCAAAGTACAGTTCCTTGAATATTAGCCGAACCTAAGAGATCATTGAGAATACCAAGTTGTGCTTTGGCTTGGGGAATTGCCATTACAACAATTAGGAAATATGTGATGAAATATTTCATAGTCATGCCTCTCAAATTAAATGTATTGCTTAATTGGAACAAGTTATAGCAATGCACCTAAACTATTTATACTACTACTTTGCATTGTTTTCAACATAACTACCATCACCAAATTGGAATATGTGTGTGCGTGTAATATGATATGTGGCTTATTACCAATTTGATACTAATATTCTTTTTTTCTCATTTTGAAACTTAACGTTTTAAAGTTGTAATTTTTAATTTGCACATTTAGCAACGGTTGATTCCTTATTATAAGCGCATGTTAAGAGCACTATCTGCATATCAAAACAAGCAATTCGTTCTCTTGTGTAGTGCATGCTTGCTTATGTGATATTTGAAGAGGCCCAAAGATTTTCCCATTAATCCAAAGATTGACACATAACAAAAGCATATCACAGTACTTTTTGTTTCCACACCGTCCATTTGTTCATCATTATTTCTCAGTGGAGACGACGTAAAGTAAAATATTTACATTGCACATTTATTTTGGTCCGTTGATTCTTACCTGCTCTCACAGCCCCAAGTTATTTTTTCAACTTTTTTTTTACTACTTTTTCTAATATACGAGAGTTAGTTTTAACCCCATGTTTCTAAAAAGGAAAATGTTTGATATAAGGAAAAAACTTGTTGGAACATATATGTTATTATGTGAATTGAAAAAAATAATAATAATAATAATATTTTGTTGAAATCCCACATTGGAAAGAATTGATTTTTGTAAATTCAAGTGGAATGAAACATGTTTTTAAAATTCAAGTCCCACATTGGAAAGAAATTTTTTTGAACTCCCACATTGGAAAACTCTCCTATTTTGAGAATGCTAAAGTCCCACATTGCTTAGAAATCATATGTGAGTTTGCTTCCATCACTATAAAATGAGTTTCAATCTATTGTGAAAAACACACCAAAGTTGGATGTTTTTCCCAACTTTCTCTTTTCTCCCTCTTTTATTCTGCTCGCCAATTTTCGAGCCACTTCTCCCCTTTCTTTCAGTCCCTTCGGTTTTTAGAGCGGTTATTATGCCGCAGTCCCTTCGGTTTTTAGAGCGGTTATTATGCCGCAGTCCCTTTGGTTTTTTAGAGCAGTTACTATGCCGCAGTCCATTCGGTTTTTAGAGCGGTTCTTATGCCGCAGTCCCTTCGGTTTTTTAGAGCGGTTGTTATGCCGCAGTCCCTTCGGTTTTTTAGAGCGGTTATTATGCCGCAGTCCCTTCGGTTTTTAGAGCGGTTCTTATGCCGCAGTCCCTTCGGTTTTTTGAGCGGTTGTTATGCCGTAGTCCCTTCATTTTTAGAGCGGTTTTTGTGCCGTAGTTCTTTTGATTTAGAGTGGTCATAGTACCATATTGCGAATGACTTTATCGTCATATTGAGAGTGGCTTTAACAGCCATATTGAGGGTGTAATTCTAGAACGGTTTTCTACAGTGCAGTGGAACTCCGATACAGTGAATCTGGGCTGTTTTATCCTGGGGACTTCGTGGTTGATAGTCTGCCTTGCACAATTTGGGCAGTGCCACGAAACGTCTTAAAGAGAGCGACCTAGTCCGCGACTCATCCCAGTAATATCTTCGGTGGCATAAATTGTGATTTTAAAGAGTTTTTCGAAACTCAAAAATAACAAAACTCAATTCACATTTTAAGAGATAAAAATTGAGATAAAGATAGTAAAACGGATCAACTCGTTCTGTCTTGATTCGATCTATCGTTAATCTGTCTAAAAAGAGATAAAGTTGGTTAACTAATGTTAAAATATTGAAAATCACATCCCATCTCTTTTTAAGTTAGGTTAGCGGGTTGGTGGACTGCTTCTTTAAAATTTTAAAAATAAATTTATTAATTAATAAAATGACAAAATTATGTAAAAGATGTAACCAAATAAAATAAAATTAAAGATCATTATAAGAAATCAAAATATAAAATCAATTATTCCAACAAAAATATAAAAATTATCGTTGAAACATGGTTCATCATCCAAAAATATAGAATAAGTCAACAAAGAAACTAAAATTAAAAGTTAACTTGTCCACCAATTCACAAACTATTAAAATATGAAGCTAAAATCACAAAAACTTAACAAAATCCTCTAATATTTTGTGAATTGGTAAGTAGTTATGACCCGACATGCCAACTCGCCCCATCACCACTCTGTTTTTTTTGGCAGGTTAGATGAGACAAGCCAATTCGTAGTAGCGGGTTAAAAATCTCAATCCTCCCTTCCAAAAATGACGGGTAAAACGGGTCAACCCAATGGGCCCAATCCATTTTACCATCCTTTAATAGAAATGATGGTGTGATAAATGTGATATATTACTAATATGATAGGAAGAGAGATATAGATAAAATAAGGTGTTGAATAAATATATAAAAATTAAAAGTGTTGAATAAATATATAAAAAGTAAAGGTGTATAAATATAAGAGTTGTTCTAAACAATTACAACTTCTTTCGTTAGTACATATCTGAACGTCAAAAAAAAATATTTCTTTTATCCAGGAAGTACATATTTGAAGAATGAAAAACATGGATTATTTATGATGTATACTACTTCTTTTTCACCTCTCATTTTTCCAAAGAGAACCTAGAATAGTTGTCTTGCCTATTTGACTAGGTCTATGATTTAGTTTGCTATGTATTAAAAATGATTTTTGTCTAATGTGGACATCTAAAATAATTTTGCACAAATGTTAAATATATAAGTTTATCTTACACCTTTAGATCAATAAATTACATCATTTTTCATTTAATCTAATGTCGAGACTTATTAATCCAATGTAAAAATAAATTTGTGCATGATGCAAAATTTATCCCATTTGTACACCATAGAATTGACTTTAAAAACGAGTCATATTTTTCAAAAATAGATAACACAAATTTTTTCCCTACATATTTCTGTTTAATTAAAAAGGTTAGACTTCAAGTTATCTAAAAAATCTTTTAAATATAACAAAACATGGTTATTTCAATAAAACATAAATTATATTTTTTTGTCACTATTATTATATATTAAAATTTGTAAATTGTATTAAATCATATACTTATATTTTCAATAATTTAATTATATTATTTTATATAAAATTTTAACATATTTAAATACTATTAGACGAGATGATTTTAAGATTCTACAATAATACGAACCATAAATTTAAATAGAGCTAATTTGAATTGCAATTAATCCCACCAAGTTGAAATGACAATTTTACACACTACATTTTGATTGAATCAAGTAATGACACCAAATTGATTAGGAGAATTTAGTCTGCATAATCTTTTGGGTGTAACTAACAAAATTGTATCGACTAAAAAACCTATGAAATGATCCCTCGTCAGATTGTAGGTTTTAATCTTCTGTTTACTTCACTTTGTTCCTATTACTGTACAAAAACATTCCCATGTCAGATCGTAGGGTACTCCATCACATTCTCAAACGTTGTAAATCTTCTATGGATTCCAAAACCGTTGCTAAAACTCACGCAAGAATCATCGTACTTGGGTATGCAACATACCCATCTCTTATAGCGTCTCTAATATCAACCTATGCACACTGTCACCAACCCCACATAGCCCATCACGTGTTTTCCCGAATTATAAATTTGTTCAACATGAATTTGGTGATTGAAAGTTTAGTGAAATCTGGTGAATGTGATATTGCCAAGAAGGTGTTTGACAAAATGCCTTTTCGAGATGTCGTCACTTGGAACACCATCATTGGTGGGTACGTTAAAAACTCACGCTTTCTTGATGCATTGAGATTTTTCCGCGGAATGCTGAGTGCAAATGTTGAGCCTGATGGGTTTACCTTTGCTTCTGTGGTTACCGGGTGTGCGCGCCTTGGTGCATTTTGCAATGCTGAGTGGGTTCATGGTTTGATGGTTGAGAAAAGGGTTGAACTGAATTATATACTCAGTGCTGCATTGGTTGATATGTATGCTAAGTGCGGTAGGATTGATGTTTCGAGGCGGGTTTTTGAGTGTGTGGTGCGCGATCATGTGTCTGTTTGGAATGCTATGATTAATGGGTTGGCCATTCATGGGCTGGCTTATGATGCAATTGCGGTTTTTTCAAGGATGGAGGTGGAAAATGTTTCGCCAGATTCTGTTACTTTTGTTGGGATTTTGAAAGCTTGTAGTCACTGTGGGTTAGTTGAGGTAGGTCAAAAGTACTTCGAAATGATGCGGAATCGGTTTTTGATTAGGCCGCAGCTTGAGCATTATGGAACCATGGTTGATCTCTTTGGACGAGCAGGGCTTTTGGAAGAGGCATATTCGATGATTAAGGCGATGTCAGTGGAGCCTGATGTTGTTATTTGGAGAGCACTGCTGAGTGCTTGTAGAATCTACGGGAAGAAAGAACTCGGAGAATTTGCTATTGCAAATATTTCGCGTCTTGAGAGTGGAGATTTTGTCTTGCTATCAAACATGTATTGCTCTTTCAAGAACTGGCACGGTGCCGAGAGGGTGAGACAGATGATGAAAATGGGAGGAGTTCGGAAAAAGCGTGGTAAGAGTTGGATTGAATTGGGGGACATCATTCACCAATTCAATGCTGCTGATCAGTCACATGCTGAAATGAACGCAATTTGCAGGGTGCTGGAAGGTTTGATTAAGAGAGCTAAACTGGAGGGATTCACACCCTTGACGGATCTTGTTTTGATGGATGTTTCTGAAGAGGAAAAGGAGGAAAATTTAACGTTTCATAGCGAGAAGTTGGCTTTAGCCTACGGCGTTCTGAAAAGCAGCCCTGGAACAAAAATCACAATATCCAAAAATTTGCGTATTTGTCAAGACTGTCATAATTTGATTAAAATCGTGTCAAGAATATTAAACAGAGAGATAATTGTGAGGGATCGCATCCGTTTTCATCAATTTAAAGGTGGATTTTGCTCTTGTGGAGACTACTGGTAGTTATGACAGCTAATTGCTTTGTTGCATTGTTGAATGTCCCTCACATTTACAACTTCTGATTATAAGATTGAAAAGAAACTGCCAAAATGTGTGAATGGAAGGGATGAAAACCAAAAGAATGGGCAGCTCTCTTTACAAACATCAAAATTCTATCTGCTCAGGTCTTTGGCTTGCCGGTAAGCTTAAAAATCGCAATTATTGATATGGGGCTGATGCTCCTTTTCTGGATAATAGACAATGGGACCTGAAAGATCAACAAGAAGTAAACTCATAAGGAGATGAAGTGGCTGCAGCTATTGAAGTGAACTTAAAGACACAGAAACATCACTAGATGTGAACCCAGATGGACAAAAAATGCAGCTATTGTAGTGAACCTAGAAGGACAAGAAATTGCTGCATCTGCATGACTGCACCCTACCAAAGATGAATGACTCGGTCGAATATTTAGGCCATATAGCTGCTTCTAAACGCGCTGCTGGTTAACCATAATAGCTATACTTCTGGGTTCACTTCATGCTGACCTGTAATTGTCTTAATGCCAATGCCAATTATTAGAAAAAAAGGAACAATCTTTGTGATTGAATGCAATAATTATTTTTACTTTACCCTTTATATATTTACATAATAGCAACTTAGGTCATTTCTACTTTACCAATTTTTTCACACTTCCATTGTCCTACACAGCATTTGTGCCGATCATGCAATAGCTTTGGCTGTGAGCTGGGACAGAACGTGTAACATATGACGGCAAACCCCATAATATCAAGTTGGTATATTTTTCAGGTTAGCTTATTCAAATTAACATTGCCTCTTGGACTTTAGGACATCATTGGGATACATAAAACTGTTGTAGCCAACTCTAAAGATGACTGTTTGCAAGAAATGTGGCACTGTCGGAGATTTAAATGCACTGATTAGACACAATAACACATCTTTTTTTTCTTTGTTGTGATTATGTCAAAGTTACATGAAAAAAAGTTGACTAACAAATGCTATTCATCAAGTACCTATCGGTCTAAACAATGTATATGCATTGTTTTGTCAAGTTACTGAGTTAATAGTAGAAGAGGAAAACCCCATTGCCGTTGGAAAATGGTGAGGAGCGTAATTTCTCTTAAGAAAGGTCTCGGGTTTAATAAATCTCGTCGTTCGGTAAAATAGACGAGAACAAAGTTTTATACTTTCAACTCAGATCAGTAAGGGTATTAGTAACTTTGAACACTTAGTTTAAGATTAAAAAATGCAAGAGAGAAATGTCTTTCCCAAATCGCTTATTTGTTTAAGTTGGTGTTTGTTTGAAAAGAATGAATTTTTTTGAAGGAGATTATAAAACTGAGAAAGATGGCAAGAAAAGAGCTACATATAGAGTGCCCCAATTAATAGAAAGAGCTTAGTTTTTATTTTTTCATTCTAAAATGGTTGCACCAGACTAATATTCAATTTGAAACTACATAACAAAAAGAAAGTTTTTTTTCTTCTCACTTTAAGTATTTTTAAAAGCTCCCAAATTTTGTCTAAATTGACTATTTTGAAAGTGTATTTTACACGTGCAGGTCGTTCTTCATCCAACCCTAATGTTTAATCAAAATGTGGAAAAAACATTACTATTGAATTAGAATTTTTTTGCACATTAATGAAATTTTGCATCTGCATGGTGTACTCTTGTACATATTGAAGTTAATTTTTCACAAATTTATTTATAGCATTTCATGCATTTCATTGATAATACTGTTTTTGAATACAATATGTTACATCAATAAAATGCTATAGAGTCGTGGCTGCCCTTCTCAAATTATGAGTAAGTGAATATTGCCCCCAATTCTCATTTTACTTCTAGGTTTGCTTTAAATTTATGAACAACAATTTTCGAGTTTAAATTAAAGATCATGTATCCATTCAACTACTTTTAAGAATTTATCCACCAAAATTTACAAATATAAAGTTTCTATAATATGGTATTTGAATCATAGTGATTCAAATTTTAGAGTTAGTGATGTATCACCTGTTATATATAGAGAGAAAAAAATAAAAATAAATGATGTGAAAAATATATAGATTAATATATGATATGAAAATTGATAAAAAGAAAATGGGATTTTTTAATCAACAAAAAGATGAGGGTTTTTTTTTGGTCAACTAGAAAAAACGAGATTTGAAGGGATGTTAGAGTATATCAAGCACCAAATGAATATGGACTTTTTCTGATCAAGCACCAAGTTGAGCCC
Organism: Cicer chorassanicum; assembly: GCA_037974735.1. NCBI lineage: Eukaryota > Viridiplantae > Streptophyta > Magnoliopsida > Fabales > Fabaceae > Cicer > Cicer chorassanicum. The sequence goes on from JBBPBP010000002.1 coordinate 9,191,972, forward strand.
TTTAACCCTTTTTTGAAATAATTGGGTCTTTTACTCTAATGTATGCATATTAAAACAAACAGCTAGTTGACAATAAAAATAAATAAATAAATAAATAAATAAATAAATAAATAAATAAATAAATAAATACAGTTAAATATCAAAACCATAAACCTATAAAAAAAATGAGTCATGGTGTATAAGAGACTTGAGAGGTTAAAAAGGTAGATTTTTATAACGAAATAAGATGGAGCAAATATAAAATATAGGAGACAATTTTTTTAAGAAAATCATAATACTTTAGGAGGTTCATAATATATTATCTATTCTCATCTGAAGATCACTATCTTTTTTATTTTTTGACTGGAAGACAACTATCATTTTATTCGTGATTCATTGTTGTTAGGCTAGCTTACCACTTTAAATAAGTGATTATAAGCTGTGGAAATAGATTTTATCATACCCTTTTGATAACCAGCATGATCTATGTCCTAATTAATTAATGCTCTTACATAGATTTTGGCTTCTGCATAAAGATTAAAGATTAGGAATAGAGAATTTAAATTCTAACCCTACTAGGAATAGGAATAGGAATAGAAAAATAACTGAACCATACTAAAAAGATAAGAAAATATTTTAATTCACAAGTCAATTTTAATATGTACAATTCAAATGAAGGTTAGTCTAATTGGTAAAGAGTTGACTCATACTCCCACAAAGGTATCAGTTCAACTCTTGCTTTCAGCGCTCTATAAGTCTCAAGGTATTTTCTGACCTCCGAGACCCAATTCAATTAAACTTTTTTAAAAAAATTAATATAGACCAAAAAAATTAGAAAAAAAATGAGAACTCTTTGCGTGAGGATATATACAAGTCAAGCTAGCAAAGATGATGTTTCAAAATAAAAACATTTATGTTACCGGGTGTGATGCCACTATTTAGGAAAACACTAAAAGAATGCATAGCTCCATCCACATTTCTCTCTTTTCTTTTCCTATTGGACTCTCTTTTCGTGACCATATCCTCTATTTCTAAGTCCATATAATCATGACATAAAATATCAACCTCACATACCTCAAAAATGCTAGCCAAAACAAATTAACTGAAAACTTCTACCAAAAATGGAACCTTACACTTTGTATTATTCCTCATTGGAAATTCTCACACTTGTTAACACTAAATTTTCATCTAACCACCATCTTTTTGTAATGCTTTTGTTTGCAAGTTTAGCAACTTTTTACTTTGCATGTAAAAGAAAAGTACACATTTATTTGATAGATTTTAACTGCTATTGTCCTCCAAGTTCTTATAGACTACCAAAAGCCATGTTTGAAGAGAACAATTTTTTTGATGAAATGGAACAAGAAGCAGTTGATTTCCAAAGAAAGATCAGTGCAAAATCTGGATTCAGTGATGAAACATCAATTCCTCCATCACTTGCTCAAATACCCAAAATTAAAGCTCTCACCTTTGCACTTGAAGAAGCTGAAACAATCATGTATTCAGCTATTGAAGACCTTTTACAAAAAACAAAAATCAACCCAAAATCCATTGACATATTAATAACTAATAGTAGCCTCTTTTGTCCTACCCCATCACTTAGTTCTATGGTGATTAACAAGTTTAAGATGAGAAGCAACATTATGAGCTTCCATTTATCAGGTATGGGATGCAGTGCTGGAATTATAGCTGTTGGTCTTGCAAAAGACTTGTTGAGAGTTCATAGGAACTCATTGGCTTTAATAGTAAGCACTGAGACACTTAGTTTGAATTGGTACACAGGTAAAGTTCCATCTATGCTACTAACTAATTGTTTATTCAGAATGGGAGGATCTGCTATATTGATGTCTAGCAGGGTCCATGATAAGCATAAGGCAAAGTATGAGCTACAACATGTTGTTAGAACAATCAATGCATATGATGATCAATCGTATGCGTGTGTGTACCAGGATGTGGATGCGGAGAACAAAGAAGGTGTATCGATATCGAAGAGTATAGTCACTGTTTGTGGTGATGTGCTGAAGAAAAATCTTTTTTCATTGGGACTATTGGTTTTGCCATGGAGGGAACAATTTTTGTATGTGATTTCAATTATTTGTTACAAAGTGTGGAGTAGAAGAATGAGTTTATATACTCCGAAATTTAATAGGGCTTTTGAGCATTTCTGCATACATTCAGGGGGCATAGCTGTTATACAAGCCATTGAAAGAAACTTGAGGCTAAGGAAACAGGATGTGGAGCCGTCGAAAATGACTCTTTACAGATTTGGAAACACTTCATCTTCTTCAATTTGGTATGAGTTATCTTACATTGAAGCAAAAGGGAGGATGAAATGTGGAGATAGAGTTTGGCAAATTGCATTTGGAAGTGGATTCAAGTGTAACAGTGCAGTGTGGAAATGTCTAGGTGATGTGAAGCCTGATACTACCACTGCATGGAGGGACACAATTCACTCATACCCAGTCGATATTTTGGGAACAAACTGATATAAATTATGAACATTGTGTTGTACTTGTTGGACATTGTTTGTATTTGATAGAAAATATTGCATCTCTGCATAAATGATTTAGATTGTAGTATAAATAATTATGGAAGTATTAATTTTTTTTGTTAACAGAATCACATTTGCAAATGATTTTTTTCCAGAAATTAGATATTAAAATTTATCCATAATGTATTAAATATATAGTAGTAAAAGACAATTTTGACTTTATGCTTCCTGACTGCTTAACCCTTTAATTAGGCAAAGATCCAAAAAAACAAACTAATTGTAATAACATTAAAGGCTTTGCTTGAATGAATAGACACATTGAAGAGCATTGTCACAAAGCATACATGTCGAGACGAAGTTCTTTTTGGTTGTGGTGACTGAAGGGGCTCTGTAATGTATGCACTAAACTGAATTGCAAAGCTATTGAAATACATAAGAATCTACATAGTAATAATCTATGTGCAATACAATGGAACAAAAAGGATGAGGAATCATCAAAGCATTGTACACCAAGACCTCCAAATAACAGCGCATCTAATCAAAATGTGTATTACTTGTGCAGAATAAATGAGGAACGTGCAACTAGAATCGACGGATGTCTTTAGGAGGACGGAAGTTAAGGGGATGTGTTTCTGGAGTGGCATTTTCATCTTCTTTCCACATTTTTATGGTCTTGTCGGCTTCGCATGATATAAGCCTCGTACCTGTGACATCATAGGTTAAGGCATATATACCAGCTTCACTGTCCAGTGAACCTGTAAAAGTAATTATATATATGCTTGTCAAACTTGTGTATATGGTAGAACTAACATCAAAATAACAAGTAAAAGCAGACAAATATGCATACCGGGCTGTACAATTGTTTGGGCTTGCTGGAAATTGTGACCACTCTTCCAATCCCAGAACCACATACTGCCATTGTCACCTAAAACAGGAAAAATAAAGAAGCTTCAAGTTGAATTTCATAGAGAAAAAGAAACATATCCATGACATTTCTTATCATATGATCATGAAAAACTAGGCCAAAGATAAATTTAATGTATCCAATCAATCATAGTTCTAGGTCAATACCTCCAGTGACCATAACACCCTCCTCATTGACAGCCATTGCATTGATAATAGTTTTCTGTTGAGAGCTGCACATACAACGAATAATGAAAACACATCAATTATTATAAAACAAAAATATCTGTTTAACTTTGATCTTTGAAGCAGTATAACTTGAACATGACTATTAAATATTAATTATAGACAACAAACTGTTCTTGTTTTTGTGATTTATCTCACAGGAAACTATCCGACTCTTTATTAATATTGGAGAAGATATGCTCAGCTAATACTATCTTTTTCTATGTGTATACTGGGCGTCTATTATGTTGCCTTCTCTGTTTTCTGCAATTTGTATTAGTTGCAGCTTGTATGGTTTCAATTCTGTGTTTACTAGCTTTGTTAGAAGGATAGCGTTCAGTTAGTATGATCTCACTCTCTTTATCTACTCTGAAGCTACTGTTTGTCTATATGCTAGTATATGTAAATGATATTATAATTAATAGAAATAAGCCTTCACTAGTCAGCAGACAGCCCTGAAATCCTCACATTTACTGTGACAATCTTAGCTCCAAATAGAAATAAGCCTTCACTAGTCAGCAGACAGCCTTCACTAGTCTATATTATGTGGGCCTCGCACATAATATAGACTGCATGCATGGAACTTGACTTCATTTTTGTCTAAGATAAGGTGATCAGCAAGTTTATTCGACATATTCATGTGTTGGTAGCACATTTTCTCACCAAGGCTTTTTCTACCTCCAAATTCAGTTTGCGATCCAAGCTAAAAGTGGGTGGTCCATCTCAAATTCTCAATGGCTCACACCCCCTTTTAGCTTGAGGGAGAAACATTGGAGAATAGGGAATCTCAGTTGATAATCCTCTTTTTACACATTCAATTTTGTTTATTATCTAGCTTATGCAGTTTTCTAGCATTTGTACTGTTTCAGCTTGTATATTTTCAGCTTTATGTCTACTAGTTTTCATCAGAAGCTTAACTTATGCTAAAATATTTTGATATGTAACTAACTGAAACCAACTCTGTTAGTTATGGTAATTTAGTACTAGCATAGTCTCTAGTCTCTCTCTCTCTCTCTCTCTCTCTCTATATATATATATATATATATATATATATATATATATATATATCTGAGACTCTATGGTGGTAATCTTTTCTTTCAGATTCATTTCAAAGACATGTTACAATTTCATTCCATTCTCATTTTTCTCTATTCGACCATAAACGGTAAACCTATTAACTAATGATCCCCCTAATCACTCAAGTTTGATAAAAAGTTTATGAACTCACAGCATATTGTGACAAAATTCTCCTTTTGGAAGGGTGAACTTTTTAATATTATCAGCTGAGGCAGATGCAAAAGCTTGCCTGCAGACAACAAAGAAGAGGGGGTGAGACTGAGAATACAAAATGAAATAAAAGAATAAAATATAAAAAAGGAAAAATCAAACCATAGTTAATCATTCTACAAGTAACAATCAACTGATATTGAAAACATACTCTTTAGGATGTGGAGCCATTGCTCGAACAGACTTTTTATGGTTTGTAAGAGTTAGCATTGTTTTACCTGCATGAATGCATTGTGTGTAAGATTGATACAAAACACATACAGGAACATTGAAGTGCATTTTATCATGATTCATTGCACACACAGAGAGCCTAACAAAAAAATATAGCACACACAGAGAAAAACAAGATGTGATAAATCAACAATAAATTACCATATCTAAGGTCCCACATCTTGATTGTACCATCATGAATGCATTGTGTGTAAGATTGATATAAAACACATACAGGAACATTGAAGTGCATTTTATCATGATTCATAGCACACACAGAGAGCCTAACAAAAAAATATAGCACACACAGAAAAACAAGATGTGATAAATCAATAAAAAATTACCATATCTAAGGTCCCACATCTTGATTGTACCATCATGAGAGCCAGTAACAACTTGAGGGTCCTATTTACAACAAAAGAAAGAAGAATAAGGCCCCCAAAGTAAAAAAGGTTCAAAAGTATAAAATTAAATTAAGAATAAGATGTGTTTAAAAGTAGCATTTGAATGCTGAAGTCTGTGTACACATTTATCATATCAAAGAACTTGTAGTGGAAGTGTGGAACCAATCAGATAACCTACATGCCAGTTTTATTAAGATTATCAAAATAGAATAAAAATAGACAGAAGAATCTGCATACCGTTGGCCGTGTAAACACAGAGCAGACAGTGTTATCATGACCTGAAAGGGCGTGAATCTGCATTTTACTACGTATGTCCCAAACCTGAAAATTTAGAATCATCAAAAAGCATAGTGATCACAATTCTACTTCCTTAAAATATATTTAAAAATATTGGAACTAGATGAGCAAGCACAAAGTATTGCATCCACCTAAAGCTAAATATACTATCAAGTAATTATATCAACAAAGTCCATACCCGGCAGACAGAATCACGTCCTCCAGTCAGTAAAATGTCAATTGTGGGATGAATGGCCAAGCAATAAACACCGCTCAGATGACCATGATAAGACCTAATAACCTAAAATAACATTACATAACATGCTTTAGTGGGCAGATATTTGATGGAGTTCAGTAATTGCTGAATTATTCACCAGAAAAACAAATACTGAAATGGGGAGTTGACCTTATTCTGTTCAAGATCCCAACATTTAACTTGTTTATCATCACCAGCAGAAAACATGTAAGTATGTTTGTTGCTAATAGCAAGGCCTGTAGAGAAAGCATTCTGTTATTATTAACCCAGTTCACAATGGCTGTCACCAGTACTAAATAATTATACCTTAGCTCCTCACCTCTTACTTGTTCAATGTGACCTGTTAATGTGAGCTTTAGAACACCACTTGCCAAGTCCCATATCTGCCCAAATGAACAACTTAGCAAAAAAACATCCAAAGCTTTGAATAGGACAGCAAAAATAATAAACTCAGCATGATTAGTTTATAAGCTATTTCAAAGTTCCTAGCTTCAGTTTATAGCAAATATGTGGTTATAATGGGTTATAATATTTATAATTAATAAATAATTGACATGTTGTGTATGGATAACTCTAGGAAAAGAATACAGAGAAACTAAATATATAATATTTAACAAAAAAGGTACCAGTTTAATACTTGAATATGGAAATTAATTACCAAAAAGCATATGAAGAATTTCACAAGCCAACATACACCCGTGCATGGCACGGCTTACTGCACTAGTTACTTAAAAAAAGGACAGTTGTTTTAGATTAAATTGCAAAGAAAGTAACCCACAGAGTCAACAATTCAACATGGCTCGCCAAGTTTTTTGACTTATCTATGTGCCTACACATAACAAGCAACTATTACATGCATTTTGTGGCCAAATACCTTGATAGTTCGATCTGCAGAACCAGTACAAAACCATGTATTACTGGGATCAACTGCAACAGATCTCACCCATCCTAAGTGACCACTGATGACCTACAGAAAATAAAGCATGGTTAAGTTTCTCAGCTAAAAATATATCAGAAGTGTTACAATTTAAAAGGTTTTCTGAAAAATTATGTATGCCAGAACTGATTAGAATGAAAGAATAAAGACATTAGCAAACAAAAAAAATCCAATTATTCTGGATATAATGTCAGCGTATGAATAGCAAAGCTTTCAGTTGAAATTTGCGATGTTGAGTAGAACCACAAAATGCTTGTGCAAATTGCACTCCTACTTGCTGTGAAGCATTACCAGTTCTATGCTTTACAAGGGTTTTTAAAAATTGATTTTTTTTTTACTACATAGTGGACACCAACATAGGTTTCTTCCTGCTATTATCCAGCACAAAATTTTGGTAAGCACTTACAGACAACAGGACAATGATCCAAACCCATTAGACGAATTGAAATTCTGAAACTAATTAATCCAAGGTGATTTTGCACTGGTGGTAAGAAAATGGGGGCAATAGGATGATGGAACTAAAGTGATCCTTGCTAAACTACTCGCTAGTGCACCAGACATCCCCAATTACATTTATTTCAGTTCACACACAGAACCTGAGAATGAAAAAGAACAAACCCTAATGCCACTCATCTATCATTAAATAGTTAAAAAAATGTTCAAGCAGTTCTCACCCTGTAGTTTTTCCATGGTGCATGCCACACAGGTCGTGGCCATTTACTTGGCATTCTTTCCATCAAAGCAGATGTTGATAAATTTCTGTAATATAGAAACTACAACAGTTTAGTCAAAAAGGTCAAACCAACAGAATGTCAATCCTGTATAGTGTATACATTCATATCGAGTAAAAACAACAAAATAAACATTGAGATAAGCTCTTAAAGTATAAAAAGCATCGAGAGGACGCCAGAACCTTTCAGATGAGCCAGAGGTAGAAACAACTACTATACTTTTTCCCTGAAAACCAAGATCATTCCTGTAATAAAGAAACAAAAACATAAGAACCAATAGTCTATAACAGCTGTTCGAAAAATTTGCATGCTGCATGCGACAATCTATATTTCATTTGGAACCTATGGCTTTCCTTTCTACCACAGCACGGTATAGTAATGAAAAGTGATTTCAAGATACTGTAATAAAATCTATGAATATACGAAAAATATCAAAACACAAGAAAAGATAAATGGAACAGAATACTTCCCAAGGCATGGAGTCCTTTTATTTTATTCTTTTGAAAATAAAATGATGCCACACCTTAGCAAACTTCCATCAACTTCTGCAATCTTCTATTTCGTTTACATTATGAACAGTTTAATAAAATATGGAAAGCCAAGTACGCTCTTCAAAAATATTTTAGAATACTGAACACCATATCATCATTACTAAGCTTTTGCAAGCAGGTCATATGATTCAACTCACAACTGTCATAGAGACTAATTGGTCAAATATAAACATAATAATTGACGAATTAAGAAGCAAAAATCTGATAACCATGACCCAAACAGATTATTTGCAAGTACAAAATTGTCCCTAGCCAACATATGTGCACAAAGTTAAAGAAAAAATATTCTTACGTAGTTGTGGATGGCATAGTTGGACCAACAACCAAAGCATTTTGGGCCCCTCCTTTCGGGAGATCCTTGGAATCTCCTGGACCTATCATATAAAGAAGAAACAATAGCAATAAGTTAGAACAAACACCCAGGTTTTCTTAATTTCTGAACAATAACAATGAAAAATGCTGTAAAAAGATACCATGTCAAAACTCTGAATAAAAGGGAGAAAAAAATTTGGGATGGGGCAAAATTTTAAAGAGAGCCAACCTCATAAAACAAGCATAACAAGGAATGGCATAATACAAAAGGCGACACATCGATCAAACCAATGCTATTGAAGGCCAAATTCTAAATGCGTTCATCGTAATGTCATAATATAGGAAAAGAAAAATATAGATTCAAGAGTAATGTAAAAAGGAACATACAACAAGAGTTGTCATTCTAAAAAATTATTGCTAAAATCATTAGCTTTCAGGAACAACTTTAACATTGAAGTCACAAAAAAACAACACAAATTTATATTCTTGTTTCCTTCAGATCTTCCACCAGAGGAAGCAGTTGTCCTGAGACAGGTTTTAACAAAAAGGTCTGCAACTGGGATATGGGCAGCGACATTATGGTTTTATATGTCTCTACTACTGCATCATCCACAATTGGCCGCGATTTTCCGCAATACTAAACATCGATATGTAACCATGACTGTGATTTAAAACCTTGATCCTACTACTTAAATCTGTATAAGTTATACATTTTACCCTCAAAAGTATATGTATATAACAAAATTTCAATAAATAGCTATACAAAACATTCACTCTCCTACAAATCCAAACCCAAACATAATACTCAACATTATATTCATACTACTGATGTAATAAATATAATGGCTATGTAACAAGAAATTGCAAATTAACCAAATAAGTCAAATAGATGCAAAGAAACCATAATGACTAAGAAGTCAATTCAACAATATTCCATCAGCAATATAATTCATATCCATAGAGCAAGGTGATAACTAGTATCATACCTGGAAGAGCAAGCATGTTAGAGGACCCCGGTTGTTGAGATTGATCCTGTGTGGCAGAATTTGTCTGGCGGGGAGGTTGAGTAGTGTTTTTAATTCCACCATACTCAGCATTTACCTAATTTTCATTCCAAACCACATTATCATAACTTCATCAATTCATAACAATCCTAAAAACCAAAACTTGATAGCACGAAGACAAATCTAAAGTTCATATAGTTCACCTCCCTAATTTTTTGTTTGCAATTGTCAATATTAGTAATTAGTATCATTAATAATGTTAGTGTTTTGCTGAGGGTGGAGATTAAATCCACGACCTCCTTATCACTTCACTCCCTAACTCTCCTAGCCAGACGCCAAGCCAACTTTATATTCCCAATTCACCTCTCTAATATAATCAAGGACATTACGAATATAAAATTCAAATTAACAAAACTAAAAGTATAGGAATTAAGATAAAACTAACCTTGTAACTAAGACGAATTTTCTTGCTGCACGATACAAGAGAGAGAGAGAGAGAAACAAAGAACAATAAGTGAACTAGAATGAGAATTGGGTATATAAAAGATGGAAAATTAAGGAAAAAAAAAAGAGGAAAAAAGGTACCTTTCAGGATCAGGAGGGGCAAGTTGTTGATGAATAGGAGAGAAGAGATCGAGGGCACGTTTGAGGGATTTGAAGCTAAGCTTCTTGAGTGATTGTGGTTCAACAACCTCCATTGACGACGAGCTATAATAGTCTAGGGTTTATTTCCCACTCACAGATTCAAGAATCGATAGAACCACGCTCTGCTTGCGATGGCTCTAAACCGAAGGAAACACAATCTTCCCACTCTGATTATTATAAGGAATAGGTTCAATTGCACGGTTCAACCAAAACGAGGGTAATTTTATTTTGTTTTTTTTATAAACAAAATTTAGGGGGAAATAATTTATTCAATTTCAAGATATAAAAAATGAACAATGTTATATATATATAAATTAGGCTTAATTGCAATTTTAGTCTCCTATTTATTCTGATTCACGAAATTGGTCCCCTAAGTTAAAAGTCGACAGTTTTGGTATCTCCCTCTGATTTTTTAGCTAAAAAAATGATGACGTGAGATGTTTTGAATAACATGATATATGATACGATGATGTAGAGTGACTAACACTCATGAAATTGGAATAAAACATAGTAAAAACTTAACTTTCAATTTCAAATTTTTTTCGTATTTTTTATTTAATTAATGACATATGAATAATTAATGGATCTAGATGGTTTTATATCATAGAATTGTATGTCACGTCATTTAAAATATAACAAATCGTCATTTTTTAGCTAAAAAAATCAGAGGGAGGGACCAAAACTGTCGACTTTTAAAATAGGGGACTAATTTCGTGAATCAGTATAAATAGGGAGACTAAAACTGCAATTAAGTCTATAAATTATTTATTTATTTTTAATTTGTTCTTATATTAATGCAATTATTTTTCTTTTAGATTTCTTTGGTCAATTTACACCCTCAAAACCCTTTATATCAAAAAAGAAAAAATATACCCTAAAACATTTTTAAGTTTTTCATATATAATATTTAAATTGCTGATGGTCTCGTATTAAAAGAAGAAGAAAAAAAAAATTCATGGAAGTTTAAGACTTAATTGTTTGCCGTTTAACCTCCTCGCTTAAACTTTGTTTAAGAGCCTCTTTGTTACATTTTAAAAAATGTAATTTTTTTTTAAAAAAAAAATTAAGAGTTTTTATTAATTTGTTATATTTAAAATTAATTAAAAAAATATTTTAAATGAGAATTTAATAACTTTACATAAAAAAATTTTATGATGATTAATTATTTAAAAAATACTACAATAAATAAATATAAAATAGTTTTTTTTTCTTTTAAAAATATATAATAAATAATTTCTAGATTATGAAATGATAAAATCACATTTTTTATAATCCGTAAAACTAAGTTGAAATATTATCTATAATAAACTGACCAAAAATCTCTAGATTAATTTATATCAATATTATTTTATTTTTATTGCGTAACTGTGCACACATGACTCTATTTTTACATAAGGAGATGTGTTATGTGTGAGGGTGTATGTGTCTGTTTAAGCACAAGGAAATTAAGTGTAATATACATATCATGTTTATATATATTCCAATACATGTTGTGTAGTAGTAGTTAAGTTTTAATTTAATTTAATTTAATTTAAACGTGTTGATCTTGTTTTGGGTTTGAGTACAATACTCTCCAGTTGTATAAGTTAATTTTGATAGTATTCATCATCTTTTATAAAATCCAAAAAAAATGTACATGTTGTGTAGTAGTTAATGGTGGCCCTAAGCAAGGGCGATCGTTTAGGACCTCAATTTGTAAGGCATGAATCAAATTTTTATATTACTAGTTGTTAGTAGTATATATATTAATTATTTTTTTATACATGGACGATATAAGATGATATTAACTATTCATGGTATTGTTGCATTTGCTAAAAGAAAAATTTCTAAAATTGAATTTGTTAAAATCTAATTTGTGATCTACTATATAACAAAATAGATCTCTTACTTTGACTTCAATTGAAATTAATTTTTTAAACAACATCGATCGATTATGAAATAATTATTTAAAATTTTGCAACAAAAAATGTAAGGAGAATGATATTCAAATAATTGCAAGGAAACTATTTGATATTAAACTTTTTTTCATGAATAATTTTAGGATTTTTTCAAGGTTGGAAACTTAAAAATTGGAGCAAAAACACATTTTTATTGAAGAATAAGTCAAGTTATGTAACTCTGAATCACACGAATCCAAAACAAGGTGAAAGAACATGTCCTAAAACGCAAATTAGACTATTAAATTATTGAAAAAGACCGTGTAAAACACTAGATATGAGCGGAGGTAATTGAAACCAAAAATTAAGAAGATGGTGGTTTAGAATTTGATGAAAACAAAATTGGACATTAACATTCAGCATATAGACTACGAATTGAAAGGCACCAAAATCCAAAGATTGATAAGCCAAAAAAAATGTCCCAAAATCATTTCAAAAAACTCAAAATAGCAAAATCTCGCAAATTCTAAATGCTAAAGTTTTTCCTCTTATATTAGCACTACCTTACAAGTTCTCTTAAAGTTGACCCAACTCAAATTTTTACCGTTAGACCCAAACAAACTTACTAATCTATTCCACTACTTTAATTAAAACTAACTAATAATAAATTTTGATCACACATAGATACAACCTTCATTTCTTAATTCTTTCCATTTGGATTAAGCGATTTACTATCTTGGACTTCAATTCTTCAAAACTTGAACCTGCTTCAAATAAAGTAACTATCAAGTTATTTAGAGTCTCTTTTTTCTTCTTAGACCTTGCTGTTGTCATTAAAGTTCTAAAATCTTGAATGTTCTCTATGATTCTTTCTTGATTATGTTTCCTAGGTTCTTATCACCATTTTATTGATTCGCTCAAAGCACTCGAAATCTCATGACCGCCTCTAATAGTAGCTATATCTCTAAAGAAGAATTATATTTAGAAAAAAGTCTCTTTAAATATAAGTTTTATTTTAAATTATTAAATAAATTTATTATTTTTTAAAATATATCTCTAATTAATATTATTAACTTAAATATTAAGTGTCTAAAAATATAAAAATTAAAGTTCAACACATCATATACAATATTTTTAAAACACAAAATGATCAAATGATATACTGCACATTTTTCTCAATATACTTAGAAAAAATGCAAAAGAAATTAGAAAGGGATGGTGGCAATCATTTCTGCTTGGTCTCATTTGTTTGGAAGTGGTTCTATCTCACAACAAAGGATTTACACCTTACCCAAAATTTGCAACATTATAGCTGATACGAATAACATATTGGTATTTGTTACAATACATTACAACAATAACATTTGTTATACAGTGAAGACAATCAACTATTCACAATGATTTTCACTCAAAAGGTAAACTCAAATATATTTACTATATAGTAATCACTGATGTAAAGTATGTACTTTTATTTAAGCCTTTGGCAGATGATCAATGTATTGCATGAGATCTGAGTTTGACAATGGTATCATATAACATGATCAAGCATTCAATACAGGCTATCTTTGTTGTAATACTAGGCTGGCAAAAGCTTTGAACTTGAAACTTGAAAGGACATGTATATATACTCAATGAGTCGAAGTTCTTCCTACAGAGGGATCCAACCCTGTTGAAAAATTGGGGTGAGGGAAATGTCATCATCTCTAGACATTATTTTTAAGAAAATAAATAAAAGAAATAATATTTAAACACACAAAACCGACATAAAAAATTGAAGCAAAATAATTGGTTAACGCAATTTAAATACATAGTGGATATAACGGGTGTCAAAACTCATTAACCATCCGCCGAATGTAATTAACCACGAAATTTGAATTCCAGATATTTAAATCTATTTGTAATTGAATACTTGAAACTTGTAGTTAATTACATTCAAATTCATGGTTAAGCACATTTAGAGAATGGTTAATCAATTTTGTCACCTAATATATTCATTAATTATCCACATAATATAATTAACCACGTTAACCAACTATTTTTGTTGTTGATTTGGGTGTCAAAATAACACAATTCTAAATAAATAAATAAATAAAGGTTAGATGAGTTGGTTGTGTTTACCTTGATTAGTCCCTTTTCAGTACCACAAAAAATAATGTCATTGGCAGCATAAATGCTTGTTATCTTGCTCCCTGCTGATATTCTCCCCAATTTTTTTGGTACTCCTCTCAACCAGATCTGTTTAGGAAATTAGTTCCAAGTTAAGCAATTGATTTTCCATTGTTTTGGTTAATATTTTCATAGATCTATAAGGTTTTACTTTTTACCTGAATGCTGCTTGGTGATGAGGTAGAGATTAGGTATAAGAAGTCTTCTACCACTTCCATGACTACCACATTATCTCCTTTGTCACTAAGGATTGAAATTTTTGGTTTCCCACTTCTTTTCCATTCCTATATAATCCACCCATGTAAGGACAAAACAAAGCTTTTTTTTAAGCTCAAAGTTTTAGTTCTCACCTTGAATGTTGTTCCTTCAACATGCTTACTTGTTGCATTATACAGCCAATCTCTATAGGCTACAATTGAATTGATGGGCTTACTTTGCTTCCTCCAACTTCTTGTAGGTGGTTTGATTTCTTGTTCTCTGTTGTGTGTTGTGGAATACTCCTAGAATAAAGCATCATATCATGCTTGTATTTTGTTGATGCCATAATTTATGTGAAACAATACAAAATTAAATCAAGTGGTTGGGCTCAAGTGGATTATGAGCTTCAGTAAAGGTCGAATTGATTTGAAGTACCCGAATTCAAATCCTAACTGAAATAATCTTTGGCCAGACTTTACTTACTGTCTAGCCGAACTCCGAATTATCAAACCCTTAAACCTAGGAATCAGAAGGTTAAGAAGGAAAAAAAAAAACCTGTATGCTTGAATCTGTGCAGCCAATATATAACTTTCCCTGAGCCACTGTCATGCACTTTCCATGCTTACCCTTGAAAATATCTCTTATCTCTCTTGATTTGTTAACAAGCTGCAAATAGTATATAAGAAAAATTAGTCAGTAGTCATAATTGTTTTATTATCCAAGCCATGAAGGTAATAAAACTATTGTTAAATTATGTATAGCTGGATTGTAGAGAGGTTTCTGTGTTTGATTTTGCTTTGAAAAATTTTAGTTACTACATGTCATAACTCATTGCAAGTTTTGAAGCATTACCTTTATTCCTTGTTTCTCAGTAATTGCGAAAATTGTCTCACCATGTGTGTGTAAATGATGAATTGGTTCCTTCATGACTATTACTTCAAGACATTCAAGCTTTCTTTGAATAATTTTCCACACCTATTTTGTGCATGTTATTGTAAGATAATTAGTTCATTCATTTTTTCTATTAGAAATTTTGGTAGAGTAGTAAGTGATAACCATAGAAGAAAGTTTTAACCTTACCCTTATGGTTTTATCAGTTGATCCACTTAAAAGGCTGTCTAATGGTCCATAAATTGAAAAGCATGTCACAGACTTCTTGTGCTCTTTAATGTCCCATACAAGACTAGCTGAGTGTCCCCTAATATCCCAAACCTTTTCAAAAACCCCAACATATAGTGGTTTTAGTATTTCAATACAGAAAATTAGATGTTGTGCAATCACATGCATCTCGCCCATCTGATTAAGATAAGACGATTCAGATTTTAAGGAAGACTTTGATTTTTTTAAACAAAAATTCCGACCTTGAAATCTGGACCCTCCGATCTTGATGAGACAGTTGAGATGGTGTGACTGCACACAATTTGGACCCAAAAATTACACCTAAAAAACTGACATAAGTTAACTGCATGTTTAGATTGGTTGTGAGTTTGGTAAAATCATACATGGGGCACCACCCTGATTTTGACAAAAACAACACTTTCGAGCTTCAAAAAATCACGGTGTCACTGTACTTTCGAGCTTCAACATTTTTTCTTTCGGCTGACTTAGAGCAAATAGAAGCATGATATAGCATATGTTGACTCAAATCATATATGTTATTACCTTAATTGATCCATCTGAATATCCACTAAATAAGAGTCCCTTGTAGTATATAAGGGAGCAAACTGATATGCTTAAGTTGTTGTGACCTGCCTCAAGGATTTGAGTGTGAACACAAGAAATACGCTGCTCTTACACCACCATCATGATGGGTGATGCAACAAAATAATCAGTTAATGCAAATTATTTATACTTAAACTTTCATAATATTCATGCAAAGAATTGAAGATATTTAACTTGCATATGATTTTTCAATTGTGGAATTTGGTACATAAATGAGTGTACTTACTGATGTGTTTCGAAGCAAGAAGTCAGCCACCCTATGTAATTCCTCAGCCATCCAAGTTATGTTTGAAAGGCGTCTTAATGATTCTTTTACTCCTTCTGAGAATTGCATTAGTTTTTGCTTTCCTACAATGAAAATGGTTGTCTTACTTAGTAGATGCAATTTATAATTCTTGATCATGATTCATTCAGTGTTCAATTTTTAAAAAAATTATTTTTTAGTGAACAAGTTATTTTCCTTTCTTCCGAGTCAGAGTCGTGTCTAGTTTGTCTCGGTGCTTCATATGTGGTAATTTAGTTGAATGCACTTTGGATGAATTGCCATTGACATCAAATTTGTTAGTTAACATAAACTGTGATGAGGACAATACCTTTTCCTGAGGCATAATTAAACATGCACATACATGCCAAAAGTCTTTCTTCCAATTCCATTCCAGGATATAGAAATTGCTCAATTCCTCTTAGTATAATCTCAGATGCAGAATTACTGAGGCTGTTTGGACTTTTTGATATTTGACATCCAAGCCATGAAATGGCTACAAGACAGTCTCTAGAAACCTTTTTTATCTTGCTTCTTAGTCCCCTCTCTAAAGTATAGAAGATGGAATCTCCAATACTTATGATACATTTGGCAATTTTGCTGCACCATACATCTATGCTGGTATCCTGCATATTATGAAATTTACTTATCACCTTAATTGCTGCTGCACAACACTGCTCAAGTGCTGATACATATACTTATTGACATATAAACCTTTTGAATTGTGTTATTTTAACACAAATTTGATAACAATTTGGATAGTTAACGCAGTTCAAATACATGGTTAATTACGTCGAGTGGATGGTTGATGAATATAGCAAGGTATGCAACTCATTAAACATTCACTTAACACAATTAACCACAATTTTGAACGTTGTTAACTACTATTTTCATGAGTATATTTGAACACAAATCATGGTTAATGGAAGTTATGTATATTTGAATACAATTTGGATAGTTAATGAATATAGTGTATACTTGAAGTTGAATACCTGAAAATTGTGTTTAATTACATTCAGTGGATAGTTAATGAGTCGCAATACCTTGTTATATCATTAATCATCCACTGAACGTAATTAATCACATATTTGAACTGTGTTAACCATCCAAATTGTTGCCGAAATTGTTGTCAAACTTATGTGTCTAAATATCATTTTTGAAACCTTTTTGGAAGTTTACCTGTAGACTTTGATCCAACCAGTTGAAGTTTCTTATCATATTTTGGTGATAAGGAGAGGTCAGGCCTGTCTTTCTCAGAAGCCATGCAGCTGTATATGGCTCTCCTGTCCAAGCATATGTTCCAGCAAGATTTGATAGAATGGATGCAGATAATATCTGTTCTGAGCTTTCTTCATATGTCAATGCCCTCACAAGAACCTGCACAGCTTCTTCTCTGAACATGCTTTTATCAGATGGGTTCTGCATCATATTGTTGTTTCATTAGCAGTTAATGGACCCTCAAACTTCACACATATATATATTAAAGAAATAAAATACGAAGAAAGGTTACTAAAGTTTAAATAATTTCAATTAAAAGGGAAAATTATTCTTCAATGGCTTTTGTAAAATGCAAGGTTTCAGAAAATGGTCTGTGGCCACGATTGTGACTGTGATACAAGGTTTTTGATGTCTCTACGACATCATCATAAGTTCATAACTAAAATTGTGACAATATAAGTCACATTTGACCGTAATATAAAACTTGTGACACAAGGTAAGGTTTTTAGAAACATTATGTGTACGCGACAAACCTTTAATATATTGGGTCCATAACATATTGAAATTTCTAATCTTGGGTTCCAGAACCTTGTGTAAGTAGAGTTAACAACATGAAAAGGGGGTGTTCCAATCTTTGTTACTAAGGACTTTCTTCATAATTGAAATTTGTGACTTGTAAACTTAGATTTTTCTGAATTTAAAACATTACCAATGTGTCTAACTGAATCAATATGTTAGCAGCTAAAATCTGGTGATAGGGTTGTAATTGATTGGCACAATGCATTAGTATCTGCATAATATTGATTCTGCATTCTTTCTTTATCCTCTGCAGCAGATTAATAGCAGATGATCTGAAAAAAAAATTCGAAAAATGCTAACAGACAGCTCTCTATGGACCAAGATTACAATAAATATATGAAAAAAAATTATTCTACTCAATTATTATATTAAAAAGAAAATGAAAATTAAAGAATTGGTTATATAGTTACATACCGCGGTATGCATAGGATTTCATGAAAAAATTCGAGCGCCATGCATTTGGCGCGGATATTATCGGTCTGCAGAAGGTGTAGAAATGGAGCAAGAGGAGCAAACTGTGAAACGTACTTTCTGCACTGTGAATCAAACTGCATACATTTTATAAGAATTGTAGTCAGAGAGAAAAACTCTTCAAGATTATCATTTTTAGCAACTTCTATAAGTCCACAAAGAACATGAGGTGAACTAATAGCTTCCAAATGCATTTTATTTGTAGCATAATCAAATGAAGTCACAAGTTCTTCAATGATCATCAATGATGCTGCATGAGGCGTCAGAAGAAGCGACTCCGGCTTCTTAGTCTTGTAATAACTTTGTGAATTGCATACAATCTCTACTAATATTGGAAGAAGTTCCAATGTTTTTATGTCTATAGGGGATGGATTTATTAAATAGATTAGAATTGCTGCCTCATGAACATTTTGTTTTAGAGCACTTGCTAGATCACATAACCTTAAACCTTTTTTCTTCACATCTTCTATGATTGATTTGTTTCTTGAAATTATTGTTGTTAGAATAGAAACTGATGCTCTTAGTTCTCTTTCTTCTTTGGAAGTTGAGATGATTATTAACAGTTCATCCAAAATCACATCCTTCAAGGAACCATAAGTACTTTCTGATGAACCAATCAAACTCTCAAAAATATTGGATGCAGTGTCTATAGTATATTCTTCACCACATTTTTCTAATGCATATGGATATTTTAGTTCTGATTCTCTCCATTCAGATCTTCTTGAGGTTGAACAAACTTCATTGAAATTTCCTAGGCTATATGATGTTTGCAACTTCATATTAGGACTTTCTTCATGATTTTTGCGGCCGAGTCGATGTTTGCTTCCATGATGATCAAAGAGATGGAATTCTAGTGGCTGCAATGCTTCTTCAATTAATAAATCATCTATAAGACAATTTAAATGTATACTTGTTTTTTCCATCCTTTTGGAGATTGATAAAGCAACATCTTCTATGGACCTTGTGAATATGCTAGAATCAAGATTAATTATGTTTTTTGCATCCAAATTTTCCTGCATTGGAGGCTGAGGAGTCTGATGCAAACCAGATATTTGATGTAGATTCCTGTGAAGCCCAATAATATTAAATTTCAGAAAACAATTATAAACTATAGTACTTACTGTAGGCTCATATTTGTGATACAATGCTTAATATTTGAGATAAAAGTTACGTATTGATAAACAATTTAATTAAGCATTTATAGCATAAGTGCTTGTGTATAATTATTTTATAACAAAACATAAAATAAATTCAAATTGTTTTTATATATGCTATAAGCTATTTTCATAAACTATCCTGAAGAGCTTACAAGAATAAGTTGAAAGCAGTTTATAGACATGTCATAGGTTGTTTCCATAAGCTCTCTTAAATTGTCTCACAAGTATGTATATCGGTAGATTAAGTCAAATAAACCAATCCAAACCAACTCAGAGTAGGGGAGAAACAAACAAAATAAGGCTGTTAAGACTATTAGTAGGCCAAACCTGTCATCTGTTTCTGGTTGTAGATCATCTGCTTTTGTTATTGTGGTTCTTATATGAAATTTTCTGTCATCTATATTTTTCTTTAGGCCTTTGATGCCAATTGTTTGGAGCTCTTTGTTGTGACACTCAACTGGCTTCAATTGTTTGAGGGATTTCTTGTTGCCTTCATATTCAGCAATATCAATGAATTGTTTTGACTCTTGTTCCATTTTATCCATCACATCTTGAGGATCAATAGGGTGAACCTTCTCATACTGCCACAACAATATTTAAGGAAAACAAAAGGGTGAGGACAAATTGTTGATTCATTAATGATAAAATATTTTAAGTATCGTGTCGTCAGTCACGGTACGTGGAAAATTGCGGTTTGTTCAAATTACATTACGCTAATGTGTTACAACGCTCTTATTGGACAACACTTTTTACTAAATAGTATATAGAAAAACAATAACGATTTGTTCAAATTTTGTTATGCTCTAAAGCTATAGCACCACTATAGCTACTATTTGACGCCATTGTAGCAGAAATAATAAATAAAACTTACGGTATTGCAAGTTTTCAATCTTGATTCGTGTTGAACTGAAGTAGCAGATACACAGCTTGTATTTGATACATCCCTGTCCATATCAATAAGTTACTCTTAGATGATAAAGTAATATAAAAAAAAAACAATGTCTTAGCATAAACAAATGGTATCTTACCAATAATATCTTACATTCTCTTATAAAGATTTTACCATTAATAATTAGAAAAACAACTATGGATTACGACTGAAATCAAAGATTATTACATCCATTCATGTTTGTTAGCATAAAATATTTTAACCAACCTATTTAGCCAATAACCTTGCATAATAACTTACATTTCATTTTCATGTTTTTATATACTAGAAAAATTTAAAATAACAACAGAAGTTAGAGACGAAAAAAATTAGTCACCAAATTTAACGTCTCTAACACTTAGCAACAGAATTAGAGATAATTTTTTTCTTTTTCAGTCTCTAAATTTTCGTCGCTACTTCCATAGTAATTTATTTTTCAAACTATTGAATTGAACTTCAGAACACAAAAGGTTCCTCTCACTGATGAATCTTACATATAACTTGTTGATTCTTTGCTGCTCCACCATGGAGTCTCTCCATAAAGCATGACTTGATAATACACCAAACACTCTTTGTATCTCCTAGCCATCTCCTTAACAGTTTCTTCATTGATATCTTCCTCAGAACTTCCACAAAAAACAGATTCAAAATTTCTAGTACTTTCACTATTTTCACACTTATTATAGATGATTGAATTTGATTGAGTAAAAAGAGTTTCACAAAGTTGTGGTGCAAATTCTATCCAAACAAGTTTTGGAGAGACCAAAACAGCTTGAAGAAAATGAAGTGCAGCTTGCCATTCATCACCTTGAAGTTTCCTAATCACTGATAAGTAAAAGTAAGAGCAACAAATTAAGTAATGATTTGGAATTGTAGCTGTGAATTCATCTTCATCAAGCATTGCTGGAACTTGAAGCATTTGTTCTGAATTTGTTAGCCTAATAGATCTTTCTTCTTGATTTTGTGATTGTATTGCTGTTTCAATGTTGTCAATTCCCCAATAGAGATTGGATAGGACTGATTGGTGAGAGAATTCAAAGAATTCTTGCTTTTGAATGCTTAACTTTGAGCTACATCTTGTTTTTAGAGTGTTTCTTGTTTTTTTGTCTTGTACTATTGTGTTGAGAATGTAGTTGTTGATTGAAATAAGCACCCATATATGTTTGAGGTCTAACATCTCATAGTTTTTGAGATGGTATCAATGAGAGAGAGTGAGAGATAGATAATGTGTGAGCCTTTTGGTTACTAGAAATGTTGATTGTTTGAGCATTTGTTGGTGTGGAAAGGTATGTAATGAGAGGAGAGTTTGTGCAAGTGTTGAGTGGGACCTAGATAGTAGATACTATGTGGTCAATATGATCAATCACAAGGTTTTAAATAATGGTCCTGATAACAGTTTTACTTGTGTAATGATCTTTGATGTCCTAGAGAATTGAGGTTAAATCAACTGTTGATGTAGGTTGATTCGTGAAAGTATTGCGGTTTTGGTATTATGAAAACCATGATATCGCGACCTAGATTGTGTTCACAGATCTTTTATTAAAAACTCTGATTACGTGGTCATGTAGTTAAGTGATGTAAACCGTTCAATCAAGATCATACGATTTGAATTTAAATTTTAAAAAGTAAATTCAAAACACTAAATCATTGCATGAACCAATCAGATTTTGATTGAATAGTCTAAATCTGCAACAATGTAAATATGTGATTATAGGGCCAATCCAAAGTCCAAACTGATAAAGCAAGAGTTTCATATCTCCCTAACAAAAGACAATGTGCATTTAGACTAAAAAAAAAGTGCACAACCAGTAAAAGATCTCACACTACAGTCTTTATGTTTAAATTAGTAAATAATTAGAAGGTAAAAAATAAATAAAATTATTATAAAATATCATTATTAGCACTGAAAAGGGGTCTATTTGTTTTTGTAGAAACATAATTTCAAAGTTCATGTTAGGCTTGAATATTTGGAGAGTTGGGCATGTGAAACTATATGCAATTAATTTCCATGTTAAGTATTCCATATGACAGCAAATACAAAGGTTCAACATCATGTAGCAGTTCCTCCCGTGAATGTCTTAGCAAGATTCCAAAATTTGATGGCCCCTTTAATCTTTAATTGCTTCCAGACAAAAATAAATAAGAAAAAAGAAAATATCAATGCCTTTCTTTGAGAGGGAAAAATTGGAAAAGGTTGGAAAGTTTTACATTATTATTATTATTATTATGGTGCTACATTTCACGTGTACCTTATCACTATGCCTTTTCTTTCCTTTTACGTTTCTTTGCCAACCTTCCACAATGCTAATTGTTCATACATACTTTAGTTTATAAATTTAGTATGTGTATAATTAATTTGAGCTTGTGACCATGAATCATTCATGTGCTGTTCAAAATGAACAGAAATTATATAGGAAATAAATAAATGTAAGTAACCTAGTACACATCAAGAATTGTGTTGAGAAAGTCAGGTTGTCGTTGCAAGACATAATTATAATATTTTTATTGACAAATAGATTTTACTAATATTTTGTTAAATTAGTCTTTATCTATAAAAATATTTATATAGTTGAACTAGCTTTCATTATTAGTTTATTTATGTTACAAATTTGTATATATGATCACCAAATAATATTGTATAAAAAATATTTCACTATTGTACCATAATTAAACTCTTGTTGACAATATTAAAGTCACAATTTTAGATAAAAATTTAAAAATATCACATGTTAATTAAGATGAACTAGATATTATGACAATGATTGACGATGATGTAATGTAAATATTATCTCGACGAATTGAAGATGTATAATTTATCTTTTTGAATTGTCAAAGTAAGAGTCTAGAAGTATGCATAGTTAACCAAATCATGTGAAGTAATCTACTTTATGGTTCAAGTTTGAGAAACCAAACCATTTGTTACAAAAACCGGTTTAAGAGTGAGAAGTGGTTCAGTTCGAATCTGGTTTAGAATTGGTTTTAATTACAAACTGATTTTAAAGTGGATTAGTTCACATAATTGTTGCAACCATCTATCTACAAAGACTTGTTATAGTTAAAAGATATAAGATACATCTACAAAGACTAGTTATAGTTGTTGTATGTGTTGATATGTCAAAATCTCACTTAGAAGTATCACGTTATATAGAAATATGGTTGTTGAACAATATATAAATGAGATAATTTATATTTTCAATATCTTGAATTTTTTGGTGAAAATAAGGTGTCAAACTCACTTGTATTTTTTTTAGCAAATGTAATGATCTTTCAAGCTTTCCTTTTCCTTGTGATCCAACTGTGATATAGGTCAATATTCGACAAAAGTGATTGAGTCCTTGTATAAAAAGTCTTTCTAATGATAAGATGGTCATTTGGTGTATCATGTTGAATGAAAAAACATACTCAGATAATGAAATAGATTTACATTTGAGGAGAAAATTATTGATATATTAAATGTAATTAGAGTCTCACACGTTCTATGAAAAAGTGGATTGAGATCCAAATTTGCAAACATTAGCGAGTGTTATATAACTAGTTATGTGAATTTAGAATTTTGGAAGTATTACTGGAGTGAAATCATGGCAGCACAGGCTTGATTCTTTGACAACTGTGCGCTGGTGGCATCAAAGACAAAGGTAGTAGAATGTTAACTGTTGACCTGTCAGAACCAATCTGTTCCTTTTCATCAGTAAAAGATTCCTGTCAATCTTCCAACATTCTGGTTATTCACGAGTTGAATTCAGTTCATCATAATACTCATTGAATCTGTGTGTGTTGTCAAAAATAAATTGACTCTACTACAAAAGTATCTTCAAATTGATTATCCATTGAAATTTGAAATGATAGTATTATTTAGATGAGCTCAAGTAAGATTTCCCTTTCAGATAAGGTTTTAGGATTAACATATATAAAATATCCAAAAGAGTATTATTTTGTTAATGTGTATTTACGAGGCTGTAATGAAAAGGACATGACACAGTTGGGAACAAAAGAGTACAATTCATTCATTGGAATAACACTAAGGGATGCTGTGTTTCATGCCATTTCTACATTGACATGGGTCCCCAAATTTTGTCACTTCGTATTATCAATTATCATACTATAAATCTATTCAATGTTTTAAAAGTTAATTTTTATATACAATGAAGAAAGTCCATTATCTTGTCAAAATATTCTTGTAAAAAAAAGTCCATTATTAGTGAAGGACTTGAAAAAGAGCATGAGAAATTTTCTATAGTTTACAAAAATGATATATGATCCCCTCATAGTAAGCTAGTTTCTTTTGAAGAGGTAACTCCTACACGAGAAGAGTGGTCATGTCATTAGGGTTATAAATGAATGAGTTAAAGCTAGTTAAATTATTTTATGACGGTATATGTTTTCTTTTTACACATTTATCTTTAAATTATCTTTTTACACATTTATCTTGAGTTAAAGCTAGTATTTCCGAATCTAAAAAAGCAAATATTTTAAAATAAGGGTCTTTTTGTTACGGATGATAAAAAATAATAATTTAACTAAATACAAATATTTTTAATTTATATTTATCTTTAACTAAAAATCAATTAAAGTACTTTTAAAATAAGGGTCCTTTTGTTACCGATAAAAAAACTAATTTTGCTATTTTATAATTTAAATATTATTTGTTAGAGTTTTTTTTT